>OU911043.1:24339197-24899197 GCA_918358695.1 Melinaea menophilus ssp. n. AW-2005
TGTTGGTGGTTTAAACTTAACATTTAATTTGAATATACCATAAACATTTTACTATAGATAATCTAACTCAGAACACAGTTACATCTTGTCTGTGTGTGTGTTACGTTGGAACTCAATAAGACGTAATACAGATAATTGTCCAAAAAACCAACCAAATCTTGACAGAGTGCTTTAAGGGAAAAATCTCCCGGATCCCGAGATATTGGCGCTTGTTGACATATTTACGATCTTCACGACTATTAAGTGGTGATTTAGTGAACGCATATCGGGATGGATACGTTTTTATCGCGCCCATATATCCAGCGGGTCTATTATGCCACTGTAGGGCTGTTCGGATCGACTTTTAATTCATTTCTGATGTATTCAAGGGTTGAATGTTTTATATCTTCTAACTCCAACTTGCTTCAGCGATTTTGTTGAAAATTGGGAATTGATTACTAATTACCTTTATCTACAAACAATGAGGCGAACTAATTAAAATCAAATTAATCGTAAAAAAAAACGAAATCACGTCAAATGGAGCGAAAAATGTTCGAGAAGAAAAACAATGGACCACCGACGATAACGGGACGGGACTTAAATTAAATCGGAGTCGTTTCGACAAACCCTTCAGCGCTGGAAACACACGTGCGGGTATCGTGATGAGAACAGCGGCGTTTTTATTTCAATAAAACATGTAAGTAAAATAACTAAAAGTACTTTATAACACAATTGTACAATAAATAATAGTATTATCGCGTTCTTTACCAAATATTTTATGAATAAAATAATATATTTATAACCACGTTTCGGGTTGTGATACACGCCCGTGTGTTTCCAACCCCAGGGGTTAACTGTAAACTCCAGCCGAGGTATGAATATTTACGAAAGCATTAATTATTTTTTAACTTTCTCCGGCTTAAGAAGATTTTCTTAGCGGAAATTACTGAATGACTGTATTTATTTTTAGTTAGCGAAGTTTTCAGCTTCGTCGATATATTTGAAAAAAATTGGTCAGAACTTGAAAATTAATGAAACATTTTTGATTACATTATTATTATTATAAAAATAAATATTGGAGAAAAGGTTTTTACAAAATTATCTTTCTTGATTAATTTTATAATATTTTTATTCAGTATAATATTATTTTAACTTCAAACTAATCAAAGATACATAAAGACAGTTAATATTTATATACATACCGTAGCAGCTCGTAGCGGCTCGTAGCGGCTCGTAGCAGCGTAGCTCTCAAATGAAAAGCAAACTGAGGTTCGAATATAAAATTTAATTTATCTACTTTATAGTAATGAGAAAACACGACAAATTAATAACAAACACGGACAAATAATACTCGGAGTTTGATAGTACATTCAAATCTAGAGAAACATTAAGTGTAATAGCGGAGGTCTGCGCCTCGAGATGACGGGGACGGACTAGGGTGGATACACCGATTGATTAAAAATGCAAACACTAAACTCTCAGTATATATAATATTATGTACATATAAAAAACCTTTTAGAAATGACGAAATGTAAATTTAAATTTTTTATGACTATGTCATATTAAAGTCACAGGCAGGTCCTTATCCTGATCCCCAAAGTACAACCAGCCGCAGAGCATATCAACAAATTCTCAGCTCATTTGTTTTTTATTCAGGACGGTAATCGAAAGTATAAATCGAGTTTAACTGCGCTCGCAGGCCTCCGATAGCGTTAGCCGGTAATAAGAATAAACTAACTTTGTGTTTAACTTGCCTTATGAAATATCAAAGTTGAATCTCATCCCTGGAGCTTAAGAACTACATTGTGTATATTGTACATGGTCATAAAATCCTGATAAATAAGTGAAATAGATCATGAAGAACAACGTGTATGTGTAATATATTTATTATTACTTAAATATATTATAACAAGACTCAGTTATTACGTTGACTTTGTCTTCCTTTTCCCATTCTTTAATTTAAATTAGGTATGTTCCAATTGTATATTTTTCTGATTTATAAGCTATATAACTGTGGTTTCAATTAAATCTGTTAAGTAGTTTTAGCGTAAAGTAACAAACACATACTCGTACATCGTCACAAACATTCACGTTTATAATAATAGTAGATAAATCTATTCTCCTAAAGTATAATAAAGATAACCAAATAATAATTAATAGATAATAATTATGATCAAACTAAATGTGTATATGTTTGTATGTGGGAGCTCATTTAATTTGTAAATTTAATTTAAACACTAACTAATGCCGGTATTAATTTAATCAATTTATGTTTGTACGTTTGTTTGTCAATTACAGTCCGCCGGCACAATTATAATAACTGCGTCAGCTTAGCGATATTATATATATATATAAAATATGTTCTGTTTTAGGTCGTTAAATTAAATAAGTGAGTCGTTAAGTTTAGCTAATTACGCGAAATGGACAGACAAATCGGATAAACATTGTTATTTATGGCTTTTACGAGCGCACTCGTTACCGACCGCGGGTCTGCGTGCAGTTGTGTATGTCGCTTTATGGTAATATAACTGAGAATTATATCGCGGATTTAAAGAATTTGGATGACCTCCCTCGGGGTGGGAAGGGATGGGATGATGGGATGTAGGTAGGTGGTCTATGAGGCATGGGCATAGTGATACCAGCAACCAGCGCAACAGTTGTTCTTAATATCGATTTTGCAAATATATGTATAGTATTTTTGTATTATTATTCAAAATTATATGATTACAATAAAATATATTGATTACATTAACGAATATCTGAATGATTATTCCAGGATATTTCCAGGCTTTGTCAAAATTCATCTCTCAAAAATATCTATAAAAAGTATCAATAATAAAAGCACTTTGTACCACGAGTAAATAATTTCTTTTACTTTTTTTCTTAGTGTCAACGCACCCGCACCTCCTCTTACTTTGCTATCCTTTAAAATTGTAAATACTCCTCACCAGATACCCACTGACTCTGATCCCATTGGACCCATAAAAAATATATATAATTGATATATGTTGTACTTATCTACTGCAGTTTCTTCCAAACTCAGGATCATTATAAGTTTTAGACAGTTCAATATATTAAGAGTATTAGCATACGATATATAAAGTCTTTATTATACCAAGAAATCCTATCTTCTATTAAATAAACCTAATTAATTATATTTCGCCCTTCTAGAGGACTTTTTTAATTTTCACTTATAATTTTTTTCCATTCTTAATTTTAAAAAAAAAAACGTATAATAAAATTATAAATTTAGATACACATAAAAATAGATATGAAGATGAGATATAGTTTTATATTATATTTCTATTTACATCTCATAAAAAAAAAACATCCCGTAGTTATAGATATCGAGAAATGTATACATCAAAAGAAATAATATTTGTACTTTTGATTCTTAAAAGATAAACATAATTCCACGTCAAGAGCAAACCGCAAGCGCATATTATAATAATATATTATATATATAAAAATTTTCATTTAATTTGTTATTAATTTAAATATTGTATAAAGTAAATAAAAAGCCTTAATGAGGTTAGTATTTTAAATACAAATTAAACTAACCGAATCGCCCGCCCGCCCGAGCCCGCCCGCCGTGCTGTATTTACGCCGGACATTATAAAGCTACCGATGTAAAGTGCACGTGTAATTATCGTAAAACGTCACATGTTTATGTATTTTTAATTCCGTCGTATATCGCGGACTGTGGCGATAAAATGGCGGACACTACAATATGGCGTCGATTCGGAAATCGTTGGACAGTAAAGTTGTTTTAATGTGATGGCTTTGCTATCGAGGCTTTGGTAATACGATAGTTTTAAATTATTTTATTACATTAACCTGTGAAAATTGTAATATTTATTATATATATATATATATATATTTATATTTAACACAAAAAACAACAGCCTGTAGTTATAGATATCAAGAATTGTATACGATAGAAATAATATTTAAACCTTACACAGTGAAGTCCAAATCCAAAATGATTCTATCTTAAAAGATAATTCATACTTCTTTACTGACACCATGTACGACAAGCAAAACATGTCTGCACGATCACCAATAAGAATTTCACAATTATCAACTCTATTGTTAACAAAATAAAGTTCAATGTACTGTCAAACAATTGACAACACAAGATTCGACCAAGTCAAGTCAATAATAGACTTTAATACAATGCAACAAGACGTCTATAAATGCTATTAAAAAAGTTTGTATATAGAATTTTAGTATAGCTTTTAATATACATTGGTTATAGGAAAATGGACCTTATCACCTAGCAATAAGTGAGGAAGGAAGTGAATGTAAAAGTTTGTGTATATTCAGCTCGAGCGTCACTATCTCGACAGTCGCTTGTCACTCAGGTGCTTTTTTCGAAATCTTCTCCCGAGGACGTTTGAAAGATTTACAGCATTTCGTTTCCATTGCTTACAAAACATTTTAAGTCTCTTAGTTTAGAAGGCTTGGAACAGTCTAATATTTATTGACTATAGATATACAGATACAGGGTGATCTGAAAAGTAATAATATATATATATATATTAATTTACTACTTCTTTAAAATCTTTGTTTCTTAGTTTTAAAAGGCTCAGAAAATTCCAAAATTTATTGTGTATATAAAAAATATGTTTTTACAGCTCCAGGTGATCTGAAAAGTGACAATATGTATGTTTTAGCACAACTTAAAAACCTCTAAATATATTTATTTGACAGTCTGTCTCTGCAATAACAATTGGCCGGCATATTAATGATATTATCAAAAACCCATCGTTACGCTCGTTAGTCCCGACTGCAAAATGGGGAATTAAAATTGCATCCAATTGAGTCAGTAACGATAATTATCAGTAATTAGAATAAACGAGTGAGGCTGGGGCAAGAGACTATCGGACTGTTTTTCTTTCTATTCATTAGCGTTTATACGTACGTACCTACAAACAAAATAAATGCAACAAAAAACACAGCATCATGTGAATAACATTTAAAAAAAAGAGCACAATTCGAAAATGGAACACTAAAAATGTATATCATCTACAGGTTGTTCCGAATTGCACAAAACGCAACGCAGGGTTTGTCGCACGATATCGACGCAATAAAGTGTGTTGCAATACGGACGCTTGTCCACACGCGGCCGCGGCAGTAACTTGCGCCGTGCGGTTTGAGCTCCCAGGAACTACTCCGAGATGATAATACACATTCAGCTGGCCCTTTTTAATACCTAACTATAAAGAACAAGAGAACACAAGACATAGTGTAATTAAGCTTTAATTTCGGCTGAATGAATAAGAAAACAATGCTTTAAATACAATGGAGACAAAATGCGCAATTTGGGGTAAAAATGTGTATGTTACGTGTTATTGTTTAAGATGCAGGAGTAGAATATGAGTTTGTATTAAAGCAGAAAATATAATTAATGAATTTTAAGATAACAACTCCATGTAATTCCGGTCAAACCGTCCAATTAAAACAAGGCAAGTAGACGTCGGCCATCTTAAATCTGCAGGCGTGTATTGGCAATATCTGGTGCACCTATTGCACGCGCACCCTGTATATCGTGGATTTAGCACCGAATGTGAACACGCTGTATGCATACTTGAAACGTGCATACTTACATGCACTAATTCTGTGAATTTTGTCGTTGAATAGTCGGAAATAAAACGTATCGTTTGAACAATCTCAACTGATGTTATAATATTTTATTATATAACTTAACACCCTGTATATATAACACTATTAATATTGCAACAAAAAATCTTCAAATAATTTTTTTAACAGATTTAACTCGATATGGTTAGATTCAATTAAATTTTAATTTTAATCCAATTAATTGAAATATTTATAATTAATTGAATTTAAAATGTTAGTTAATGTATAATATGATAACAAAGTATCGAGTTAGATATTCAATAGTAATTTATAATGATCGCAGTGAGTACGGCGGATGGTAATGAGAGCACTAAATGTGATTTAGTACTAATGATCCGGAGGACGCGCTGTGCGGGGCCGCGCTGTGTGGGGGTGTTGGATATCTTTATTAAATGGTTTTAAATAATAACATACACACAGACAGATATGTTTCATTTCTATGGTTAAAAAAGCCCGCTTGTTATTTGACTTGCTAGAAAAATATAGTTATTTCTTGAATCTCTTAATAGTAATGTCTTAACGTAAGAGTTTTTGAGTTTTTTTTGTTTAGACAAACAAACATAACTAAAAGAGAAATTAAGAAATATAGACAGTTAAAATTATAGTCTTTAATAAATACAATAAGTTTTTAAATAGCAAATATTAATAAATAAGAAAGAGGCATTGCCTCTTTCTTATTTATTAATATTTGCTTTTATTATATATGTTAGGCCCAAAGACCGAAAACGCTCAGTGGACGGAAAAAACGGCCACAACGCGTTCTGGCTGTCTTCAAATGCGCAGAACGCGTTTTGGCTGCTATTAAACGCTCGCCACGCGTTCTGGTAATTGTCGAACGGCCAGAACGCGTTTTGACATTCGTCAAGCGCTCAGAACGCGATCTTAATGTTTGAGTCGTATTATGTGCCACTCTCTACCTGCGTACAATAAGATTCATTTTGTACTTATAAAACAAATGAATCTTGATTATTGTTCCACGCATTCTACATTTTGTGCAGTATGGAATAAACTTAAATTTATGATCTTTTGGTAATTATCAATTATTGTTCTTTAGTTCTTTAAAGAAATTCACACTACCTATACACTTATATTGCAGAGTATATAAAATATGAATTAATGAAATTGAAAAGGAAAAGTTATTAATAACCTTTTGTTATTTTGGGATTTTATCAACAAATTTTGAACAATAGAGGCCTACCGTTATTGGCAATAGTTATAAATTTTAGGTACTAGAAATGTACAACTTTTCTTTTCTAATCATTTCAATTCAACATTTTATTGGCTACGTAATAAAGAGCCTTTTCTTTTATGATCCTCTGTAATTAGTATGATCTTTTCAGCAAATTCAGAACAATGCACGTACCGATGACTACATACAAACTTTTGTTTCAATTATTTCCAAAATGATACTATTGTCTAGGGATACCTTTTTCAAAAATATTCCAATTTAATTACATCCAATAATACCAAGGGGGGTATTGCTTTTGAGTATATATATAACAACGAACTTGAGTCCATGAAAAATCAGTACAATTCTCGTCAGTGCAGGGACAAGATCACTTTGTCGTTGACCAAGCAACTTATTAAACTCAATTGAAAAGTTTAACTTTCATTACAATGACAACTGATAAATCAGCGAAATATTTTTTTTTGCGATGAAGTGAAAACAATTTTTGATAATTGTGACGATAGATCTGTGTTGCTATCTGAGGAAAAGTACAAATCGTGTTAGGTTAGTTCTATTCATAAGAAACAAAGCAATGCAAAAAATTTACTAAAACAAAGCAGAGAAAATAGAACCATTGTCCAATTTAAAATTTCCACCAGCTGAAATCGGAACTAGTATTGTCGTAGAGGATTCAATTATTTAAAAGTAACTGAAAAGATCATGAATATAAGTATATTTCGTACCTCGAAATAACTTATGTGTGTAGAACAATAATCAAAATTCATTTGTTTTATAAGTACAAAATGAATCTTATTGTACGCAGGTAGAGAGTGGCACATAATACGACTCAAACATTAAGATCGCGTTCTGAGCGCTTGACGAATGTCAAAACGCGTTCTGGCCGTTCGACAATTACCAGAACGCGTGGCGAGCGTTTAATAGCAGCCAAAACGCGTTCTGCGCATTTGAAGACAGCCAGAACGCGATGTGGCCGTTTTTTTCGTCCATTGAGCGTTTTCGGTCTTTGGGCCTAACATATACATAACTTCATTAGTATATTCCACATACATTAACTGCTAAATCTAATTCATGTCCGACCGGTGTGAATATAATCGTCATACAACTCATGTTTTATGGTTTTCCATCATTAACATTTAACGTGTCACGATGTACTTGTGAACGTCGTTTACAAATAATGACAATCAAATTTGTCGTTCATAGTTAACAAAACATACCATATCTATACGTATAAATAAAAATGAAGTGTCTGTTTGTATCCAAATTAACAGCTTTTCGCTAGATGCATATGAAAGTATATAGGGTACTTATGAAAAAACGGCTGGACCGAATTAAACAGGGCTCACACCGGCTGATAACTGATTTTATAAGGGCTAACTTAGGGTACTTTTATAAAAAATATATATTATTGCAAACGAAGTCGGAGGCACAAATAGTTTTATATAAAAATACCAAATTCAACAAAGTAAAGTCAAAGTCAAAGTTTTTATTGCAAATAGTCATATACTTAAGAAACGTCTGCTAGTTTCACGATTCAAAGTACATACATGGAGAAGAACCGACAGGAAACCTCATCTTTTATCATAATCATTATTTTATTTATAGTATTGACTATTGAGTCACTATCATGAAAATCATATTTATTTTAACATAATTCATTAAAATACAGTCATATCAATATATATATGTACGCGGTATCGCCCACAATGACCTGGCTAACCCATAACTAGAACGCGATCATCAAAAACTACCGTATGGAGAGGCATAAATCAAAACTTAACAACGACTCCACTGATTATATTCGCAGCGGGACGATAATGGCGCCGCTGTAATGAGTGGGCGCGAATTGCTGTTTTGATTTAATGACGTGAATAACTATAATCAATACCCGGACATACTACCTACTACCTATTACCTACTACCTACCTCTACGTTCATATACTACCGTGGACTTAGTTTAGTTAGGTAGTAGTATGTCCTAAGATACTCATCAAGTTATATATTCGTTTTTATTTTAGTTAGTTAGTTAATAAGTATCTTAAGTAAATATGTGTATGTTGTTAGTTTTTAGTTTTAGTATTATTTAACTCATTAATATTTAAAATGTTTGTTATTTAGTTTAGTTAATTAGCAGTATTTACTTTAGTTTAGTTCCATATTTATATTAGTTCTTGTTAATTATTTGTCTAATTAGTTTTCTTATTTTTATTATGGGATGTTAATAAATATTACTTATTATTGAAAAAAGATTTAGAAGTTAGTTTATTTATTGTTAGTTTTTTAGTTTTCTACAAACTTGTGAATACAATGAAAAAAAACCTGTAATCCATCAGTTGTGTTATAAACATTTATATAGTTAGTTAGTTTTAAACTAATTTGATTTAGTATTAATATTATAAATAGCGATACTTTCATACATAAAGTTATGTGTTGATGTTTTTGTAAAGGCTTTGCCAACTGACTCATCGTATGGTGTGTCACGTGTCAGCAGTATTTTTGGCAACTGATGCTAATTAAGAAAAGTTACAAAGATTAAACGCAAAAGTTAATCTTCACATTATAAAAAAAATTAACAATTTAATACTGAAATCATATTTATATTTAATTATCTATATATGTCAATAAAGTCTATACAGAAATAAATGGTCAAACCTTGTCACGATATTTAAGGTCTTCTATATGGTATGAAAACTTTTTATGAACATAAGAGCTGTTGAGTTTCTGGCCGGTTCTTCTGAGCAGTCCGAGCTTGTATGAGCATCTTGGACTGACAACATTGACCTTTTTAATGTAATAATCCATTCAAAACGTGTAAATGCCCACTCGAATAATGATAATTTGAATTTAAATACAATACTAAATATAGTGATTAAATAAAAGTAAATTAATTATCATAATATCTGAAGCCAACAATAAACAAAAGGAAATCAAATAAATAATCCATAACAAGCCATACACAATGGTATATATCATATCTCAGCCACTTAAGAAAACGGGGCCAACAGTCCGTAACACAATAAACCAATAAAATACGAATATAAATAAAAATAACTGCCCAAAAATAAATAAGTTCCACACAAGTATATCACGGACTCAGGACTCGGGACTCGGGACTCGGGACTCAGGCGTCGCGTCAACTCTGAGTTACGGCGTCACAGTACATAAAGTATACAACAAAAAACTGTTGTTCTACCAACAGTTTTGTCCCATATTAAGAATGAGAGTAAACAGAACTCCAACTTGGAAAACATGGAATGGAGTCGCCCCTTGGTGTTATGTATACAACTTTTATACTTAATACAAGCTGGATATTAACACGGGTTTCATCAAATTGAACTGTCTGTTGGTTATTTCAAATTAAGAGCTTTAAGAAAGTTTCTCTGTAACGGTTGGACCGATTTTAACAGGACTTTCACTGGCGGATAGATGATGTTATAAGGCTACTTTTATTATAAAAAAACAATCCACGTGAACAAAGTCGTCGGCACAGCTAGTTATTAAATATAATTATTAATATATTTAATTACTGCGTATAGGTATTTCTCCAGTTATTTCTCAAGATAAATGTTATATATTATTAAAAAAATATATATATAATAATGAATCCTTTAAGATTTCTAGTACGTTCAACATCTCCACCCCCCCGCTGTCCCGCCCCGACCCGCAGTTCGCGGGGGGTAATTCTTTATTTTTATTGTTTTTTGTTATTATCATTCTGTCCCCGGATTACTGTGTATGATACACGGCCGCACTGGATGCGTTTAATTGCCGCGGACGCTTTACAGAATACCATAAATAAGATTACTCCGCTATATAAGACAATTTTGGTTGTAATTTATATACATAAATAATAACACATGAGTAATGTGTGTCCAATTAATTAATAATATCTAAAATATTGTTATGTCATTAATATTTATATATCAAACTTTATTGTAACAAATTATAATTAATTTATTTAATCACATCGAAATTGAACGTTTTCTTAATATATATATATATATATATATATATATATATATATATATATATATATATATATATATATATATATATATATATATATATATATATATATATATATATATATATATATATGTGTGTGTGTTTAACACACACTAGTGTTTGTGTGTGCGTGTGTGTGTTTGAGTGCAAAAAAAGCCGTCTCCTATGATATTGTATAATTAATAACATTAAAATATAAACATGTAACAAAAATATAACTATTTTATTTAATCGAATCGAAATTGAATTTTCTGAAATATCATATGTTTTACACGCACATATTTATATGTGTGTGTGTATGTGTGTGTTCTGTGTGTGTGTTTAAATATAATTTATGTGACATATAAATTATGAAACAGGATAATATTAACAAACACACTCGTAACAATGAAGGCAATGTGTTTAGTTCAAACAAATGTATGATATTCGTTGCTCGTTACTTTGAAATACTGATTTAATTATAATCCGCACGAGGGTAGGTACAGCCCCAGCGATCATAACAAGTACTTTTAAATATATTATATATTATATAACAATAAAACTAATATTATTTATTTTATTAATTCTAACTAAACACACGATTAAGTAATGATAATATGTTAATTATGAAAATAAAATAATTAAAAGTCATTAACAAATTATCAACACTTCAAAAACAAACAAAGAAAACCAAATGACAAGGATGGGTATATCATTTGGATGTTATAATAACGCATACATGGACGGTAACTTCAGTGTCACTTTTGCATTACAAGCAATAACATTAAAAATATAAAATTATGAGTGAAGAGAGTAAAATTATCATCGATAATGATGCAATATTATCCGAAAACGATCAATGGAAGAAGCTGGAAGAGGAATGGAAACCAGTGGACCTTGAAAATGATGTAGAGGACGACACACCAACGCTCAAACCAGTCTTCAGCACCTTGGACTTAAAAGGTTCAACATTTGACTCCTCGTTCCTATTTCGGAAAGTCACAAAGAAAATTGGGAGGCAGCTATCCAAAAAATCTACAGCATCAGCATTGGAATACAATGACTTCATCAGCAATTTACGAAACGACCCCCAGAAAGAATCTTCAACCCACTTTTACTTCGTCAACGGCCAGATTACTTCGGCTGCTTCAATTGAAGATATATGCGATAAAATAGATGACATTTTCAAATCCATCGAGCAATTATCATCAGCACCGAATACTATGAAGAAGAAAGGGTTTCCAGACATCGTTCAGTGCAGTATATCAGCCACAGGCCTGTCCTTTGATGACACAGCATCAAGACAGGAAGATATGAATAGCAGTGAGATTAAAAGGCAAATAGAAGAGGTTTTTGAGCAGTTCAGTTCAACATTCTCTGGTTTTGATGTGGAACAGTCTCTGGACTCCGTGACGACGTTGGTTAGGAAGTTCAGTTCTGTCTTAAACAGTCCAGTTATTCAGTGCAGTCCGAGAAGAAGGAGAGAGTGCTGTGATAAATTTAGGGAGTTGGCAGATTTTTGGCAGAACCGTGCGTTCGATAAATAACATTATGAGGGTAGGTAATTATTATATTTTATAGTTATATTATTGTTTAATTAATTTAAATCATGTACATTTAGTACCAACTAGTTATTAGGATTTATATTAAAATATTCGGATAAAAGGAAATATTAATAAATAAATGACAACACTTGGAACTTGGTTTGATTTAGAAATAAACATAATACAATATTTTTATTTTATTTAGCTACATTATATTAACAAATAAATTATTACACTCACTGCAACTACATTGAATATAATAGTTTCCAATAATTTCCACAAGAGAACAGTCATAACATAAACACACACTGATTAAGTTGACTTTAACTACAATTGACTTTTGGGAACAATAAAATCGTTTAAGACAAATACATCCCGAAGGAATATCAATAACACTTAGAACTTTGTCATAGTAACAACTTACATAAATAAGACAAACACACCTATTACTTAATTACCTGAACAGCGCACAACAAATAGAAATTCATGGTTCATTAGCCAAAGCGTGGTTCGGTTCCGTCCAGTCCAAGTTGGGAGCTAAATCATAGATGGTGCTTGCAGACCTCTATGGAAACTCACGGGTGGATTAAAAACGCCGCGTTTATTATAATACCCGTTTGTTAACAATTTCGTCTTTATTTATTTTAATACTATCAAAACAATATTATATGTAGTAAAAAAAAAACGAATAATTATATATATATTGCAAGCTGTTTCTGATTGATAACAAGAGATATATTTGATTTTTTATTTGTCTCTATAAAGCTCGTTAATGATCGTGTCGGTCCACAATACCCTCCCGTATGTACACATTTCGCACTGACCGTAAGCAGAAACTTATTCTGTTGTTCATGAGTTGGACACTTTGTCGATTTATGAGTTCGGCACGCCATCGACTGAAGGCAGATTTGGTTAATTGAGTTACTAGAAATATAACGTTATAACAAACGTAATAACAAAAATTGTTTTCGTAAAATTTATAAAAGAAAGTAATTCCTTCCATCTTGTAACTGATTTATGTTATTTAAGAATGATGAAACTTTTTTATTTAGCATGAATAAAATAACAATAGAATCTTTGTTAAAAATACAATTCTGGAAGATTATTGTGCATTAAGTAATGTTAATTTTAAGGAATAATAAGGAGATACAGAAGGAGGGTTAATGTTAATAAGTTATATACTAATATTATAAAAAGAAAATGTATGTATGTATGTATCTATAGGGTAATCTTAAAAACTTATGGACCGATTTTAAAAATTCTTTCATCTGTCAAAAGGTATGTTTTAGTAAGTGGCTACTTCTTATCCTGATATTACAACGGGATTAGGACTTACACGGGTAGTATAGAAGGTAGCAGGAATAAAAAAGCACCCAACAAGAAACACAATATACATAAATACAATAAACTCTAAATACTAAACCACAAAGATAATATCACCAGTGAAAATATTTTATGACCATTTGTCATGAAGTCATCATAATTATAATTTTGCTTTGACCAGTTACTTCTTATAATACTCCTGTATATATAATAATGTAAATAAAGGTAATCGCTTTATATTATAAATACATACATTCAGCACCGTTAATTCGGTCTTGACAGTTTTTCATGAAGTTTCCTTAAGTCCATTAGTGACGTCACAGCGGACCGGCCCGCTCTCAATCAATTTGGACGAAATCACCGGAGTGAAGTGTTTTTTAATTAATTTTATGAGTGAACAACGATAGCGCATGGGATGCATGGAGAGGACATTGTTTGTTAATTTAAAAAGCTCCACACAATTGTCTATTAACAAGCTTCAATATGTGTACTAGAATAAATCATGAAAGATATCACAATATATAGATCAATTAACAAGTTATATAAATGTAATGATAAGGTTTTTTTGTTTTAACTAATATGTTTTTTATGATAATTCGTCTCCACACCGTTGTCCACGCACTAATTCAATATGGCCGACGTAAGCCATTTGTGTTCGCGCTTGAAGCATCGCCCGTGAAAAAATCAATTACAATTTTTTGATAGCGCGGTGACCGGCTACATGATGTGGAAGAATCACTTTATAATATACATAAATAAACAGGACTTAAAAGTGACTGACTTTTGACAATTTGTTTGGCCTTTTATAGTTTTTTTGCTACCTTTTCTCTTAAAACTATTCATTTTAAAATTACTATTTTTCGCCGTGATTTTGACAAATTAGAAAATAAACTGTCCAAGTGGGAATTGAACCCACTGTCTTCAGCTAAGCAGTTAGCAACACTAACCAGTGCAGCAACAGACTATTATATTCTTATACACATATATTTATTCTATATGTATATTGTTCGTCAACCATCTCCATATAAAGTTATCAGCGGCCTATCCGACACTTTAGTGACAACACAACGACCAAATTGACGTCACAATCTGAAGGTAGGATATAATTACGACTTTATAAATAATTTAATCACAGAAAAAAGTTGTTAAAAAAATAAAAAAATGAATATCAAACAATTCTGCATGAGCTTATCATTTCAATACTATCTTTAAATAAATACAGAATAAAATAATCTACACGGGCAGGACTCGAACTTGGGACCTATGTAACACCGCCTCGTCGTTGTCAATTTAACTATCATGTTTCTACTTGCCTTGATGAACGAAGGTAACATTTAACACATGTCGTCAACATTTTAACCAAACGTTTCCTTTACAATATAGACTAACATTGAAATAAACAGTTCATACCTATATTTTTGTGATATAATATTCAGTTTAGTTGCAGACTAGGGACTGATGGGGGATCAATAGTTTTTTAGTCATTTTAGTATTAAAACAATTGAATGTGACCATGCATTACTGACAGACATACATTTGTGTTAAGCTGTAATAGTATCTAGATATACATAACATACATACAGCTGACTTGTCATGATCACTGAGAAGGTGAGCCGTTAAGTGTGAAGTTTCGAATGTCTTTCCTTATTTCGTTCTTTAAATTATCATTTCGATCTCAAGTTGGATTAAAGTTAAATATTTCACTACATACCTGGTTAAGTATTCTTTTATATGTATATAGAAAAATCTATACATTTAAAAAATTAGCTTAAAAATCAAGGATTAAATAACAAAATTAAACAATAATAAAATATTATTAAAATATTTTTTTTGTCTGTTAATCTTTGTATGCAGTAAATAAATGCGCATTTTATAAAATAAAAACGGGTGTATTAATCTGAATGAAACTACTCTTAATTAAAATGTGCAATCCAAGGATATATACACTTTTTATTTTATCAAATAAAAATAAATGTATTTTTTTAACACAACAAATGCATTTTTTATTACAAAAGGGTCTTTTAGTCTGAAAAAGGGAGGGGGGGCAGATGAAGTCGCCGGTAGAACTATATTTCGATGTTAGTAGAGTGAGACCTTTCACTCAGGTATTACAGGAAATGATCAAGCGCTTAGCACACAGCTATTACAAGGAGTGGTTGTGCGTCTGCGCAACCTTAATGTGTAATTACCCGTTTAATGTATGAAGATGTAATACTTAAGTGGCGTCGTAATGAATGACTTCGGAGCAATATCTCATAGGGTTGTCACCATTTAACAATTTATATTAAATTCTTTATTACATGAATCCAACAAAAATCTATAATTTTTAGTGAACCAGTTCTTAGACTACTTTTTATAAGCATTTAGTTTTTAACCATAGTCTAAAAAACAAATATTTTATTTCTTAATAAGTCTAAAATATTTGTCAATTAAAACCAGCCAACAAGATAATGCAATTGCGAATTTATACATTAAAAATTTGTTTAGAGTAAATAATTTATAGTATATATATGACAACAAAAAAAAAACAATTTGTAACAGGGATCACTGTTAATGAGCACTCTTATTTAATAAGAAAATGCATCCTTAATTATTATTTTAAGAAACTACATAAATTTACAACGAATTATCTCTGTTATTACTCAAATAGCAGCCTTGTTGAGTACACACTTTAATACTATTAGCATTGATCACTTACCTGCATCTTGTGCAAAGACGTTCAACCACTGGAAGAGCATTATGTAAGGTAACGTTGCTTAAGACTGCGAAATAATCAGACCATACCAGCCTCAGACCACAGACCCCAGACTCTCTTAAAAAATACGATCGCTTATAATTAATTATCATCCTAAAGTGGGATAATTATTTATTTATCTCTTCCAGTTGAATTCCAAGGAACTATCAATTTATGTTGACATCAAGACATGTAAACAGGCCTGCGAATTGATGAGAATACCTGAGATATGTGAACCGAGGACCACATGTGACACGTTGGTCCAAATGTTTGTTATATTGGCCAATGTTTGATATCAATATAACAATAATTAAGTCCTTACAATCAAAAATCTATTTACAAGACAAATAATGTGTTGAAATATTAACAAAATGACACTATATAACACACAGTTCAGATTGTCCAAATGCAAATTAAAAAAGCACACACATAATAAAACACACAATATAAAGAACACACATTATATAAAGAACATTTTATTCACGTTATACTCATAACATACTCATTACTGTGAAAAGTGTGCTCGTAATTACGGCGTAACGAGCACATAAACATGTCAACGCTAATACAGTCCCAGGTGCATCGTACGTCTGATCATATACGATACGATAACAGATATGCCTGTGAATATGGCTCTAAATTCGAGCATTAAAAAGGCTTTAGTTTATTATATTAAATAGGTAATCATTTTTATCTGTTACTCATATAAAAGTTTTGTTCCAGTATTTTTGCATTTTGACGTGCCTAGTAGCAGTAGTTGTAGTAGTCAAAGTAACCTATTTTCAAATATCCTATCCTTATTGCGTTGATTGACTTTAATCAATCAATCAATCAATAATAACCGATCTTTATCACTTTGATTGATTGATTGATTTAAACTTTCAGAAAGGTTTTAGAAATATAACTAACAGACTCAAAGTATAACTATACTCTGAAAAATAGTCTTCAGAACACACAAAGAAATGTCCCGTGTAAGAATCGAACTTACATCCTTCTGTTTGAGCACTCAGATATCAACCACAAAACCAATACTCTAGTGCTGTAAATATAAAAAATATTCTAATATTATTAATATAATCTTTATTTCTATTTGATTTATGTTTATATAAGTTTATAAATATTCCAATGTACGTCGTATATACGGGGACATTTCTGAGTATTAACATCTATTACCAATATATCAAGTGTCCGCTTATCAATTTATAGTAGTTGTATCGAAACTTGCTCCGCTCCCGAGTGCATCTTGGGTAACTTTGATAATAAATTAAAAGGCTATATTTACTACGTGCTCCTCCACTGTGCTGCTACACCCGTACCGCCATCTATACACAATGAATTAGTTTACATATCAAATTAATTAAATGTCTGATAACAAAAATAACCTCACTAAGCCTAAGTTACGATACAATTTTTAGTTAACTAACTAACCTAGCGTGGATTAGTTAAGTTAAAAATAGTCTAGAACATTAGTTTACTTCAAACACAGTGTAAATTTTGATTTAATTTCAAATTAATCTAACGCCTAACACACTAATGTGGGATGACCATTCTTCATTAGTACAAAGGAAGTCGCCTTTTGTCTACCGACCATTCATTTGTGATTGTTCACTACGCCCGGACTTGGGCGGCTTATTCCGTTAAATAATCTAAATAAACCTTTAATTTATTAACATATTACATGTTTAAGACGGTTTACCTTAACGCACTCATAAATTAAAAAGGTGGACTAAGACTAGCTCTTGCTCGCGACACCGTTCTGATTAATACAGTTCATGAGAATATTTTTTATAAGCCTTTTTATATAAACCTTGTAGCTCTATTTTGACACACGGTTTCATTCCTGTAGATTCCAAACCCGTGAGAATATCGGAATTAAAATAAAAATCGTAAACAGTTTACAAAACGATCAAATAATTTTTGAGATTACCCAATACAAACATACACTTAAACTATATAATATTATTATACATAAACCCTATTTTCTACATAATGTATATAGGGTAATCAAAGAACAATTTCATTGTAACAATTTATTTGTAATTCCTCAAGAGTCGGAACAAACAATTCATACAAAATATCAATTAAACCCAAATCCAGAATAAGTCCAGGGGCTTGATCCCTGTCAACGAATCCACAACACAACCTGACTCCCTGTCACGTTAACAATGAAATGATTAATAACTATTGAGATTCGATTTGCATTGAGACGGGCGCGGCCCTGAGTGGTCTTTATATACTGATAAGCTAAAAGATGACCTAAATACAATCTTCATATGTTATATTAGCTTTTATATAAACTATACCTTAGGTTTCCTTGGAAGGTGTTCTCGATATACTCTGAATTTTGAAGAGATAAGAATTGATTTTATACGTGTAATTTTTTAATATATATGTTTGATAAAATCGGTTAAATAATCGGTGATATCAAATACGGACATCAATCACTACTGTAATTCCAAATGGTATTTTGTAAAGAAATTGAAATATATTTAGCATTTTTTTATTTAGAGGTTTTGGTTTAATTAGAGAATAAATATTTTTCTTCATTGTATATTTAATTTTTTCAACATTATTTTTATTTAAATAACCTTCCTATTTATTTATTGGTAACTGCATATAAATTACGAACTGAATCCTATTTATGATTTTATTCAATTCTCATAAAACATAACAATTGCGTTTTTTCCAAAACTGACAGTTTTTTAATCGCAGCTATTTAAGTAAAAAAAACTTATACCTTGTAACAGTTAACACAAAAAATATTTCATTTTTAAAAGTCAAAGAGGAGAATCCAAAAACCTGGATATTTTTTTGTCCGACGGCTGTAATCCGACATCAAGTGCTCTGGGCTGACGTTTGTGTCAAGGATTATTCAACTGATAAGCGCTGACGCGGTAAAATTGTACAAATGTACCCCAAGTCACTGTTTTGATTCGCCACCGAGGGATGCTTTTGTTTCAATCGAAAAATATTATAACATTCGAAAAATACTAACACTAACAACCTTCACAAGAAGTATTAGTAGTAATTTAATACCATTAAATACCTTTAAATATAATATATATTTAAAACAGCACAGTACTTTTATTATGTCAAAAACCCTATATAAACAAAGACCTTTTCAAAAGTCTTCAAAAGTCTTCAATTAGAGGCTAAACGCTAACCTATTTCTAGATAAGTGACAAAACAAACTTCCCACACCGGCGCACCGGCTCAAACCGCCTTAAACTGGTTTACGCCTGGTGAGAACCGGTTCAAGCTAGCTTAGCCCGATTTACATAAACTTCTAGTCTTAGGTTTCGAGTAATTGCGCAGTGAATTTGTTTTCTATCTCTAAATAGATAAATAGAATTGATTTACAATTAACAATATTCTAAACAACATACTTAATTCCATTGCAAATATAACCACAGGAAAAGGAAGATAACGTGTTTTGTGTAACTAAGTCTTGCGTTATCTAGTAGTAAAAAGCTTACCCGAGTCTCATATAGTGCAGTTCCAGTGCAGCGATCCAAAACACCTAACACATCACGGTGCATTAACCCCGGGATCTTTACGATTACATTTGGGACATTTGCGATTCTATAGCCCACTGACATTCCGCTAAAAGGATACCCGGTAATTGTTCCTTTATTTTTGTCCGGTTTAGTTTAGATACGTTAGGATCAGATATATTCGACCAAAATAATTGTTTATCTTTTGTAAACCGTATCCTTTTTAGCTAACAAGAAAATTGTAGGAGTACAGAATGAATTATAACTACTAAATTTTATTTATGTATATTTTTGTTTTGTTACATTTGTTGATTGTAATGTATTTTTATAATTTCTAAATAGAATTGGAAATAATTTAATATGGACATACAAAAATTAAGTGTTTAATCACATATTCAATTTAAGTGTCATTTAAATTCAGCAGTTAAACAAAAGTTATAGTAATTACAAATAATATATTATTAAAAAAACATATCCCGACAATTGAACAGTAGTATATAATTTTTAGTATAAGAACCAAAATAAAGTTGTTATATTACCTGATTTGTGTCTGAAAACTTTTTACCATATATACATACTCATACATGTAACTTAACTAAGCACTGCTAAGCAAAATGCAATATATATAACACGCACAAAGGTTGTCACATTAAACGATGAGTGGAAGCGCGTGAACCGCAAAGCAAACAGTGGAACAAAGTTTGCGAACTGGATTGCACCGGATTACGCCAGTCTCCGGCGGCTGAAACCGGCTAGAACTGGTTAGAGGCAGTTAGTCAGGTGTGATCTCAGTCGCGTTTACTATTGGTATTATCGCGAAATTGTGGTGTAGGTGTTAGTAGTAGTTAGATGTTAATCTGTGGCTTTTGTAAACCGCGTAGTTTGTGATGTGGGATCTCTTGTTATGGAATTTAATTTCATGGAATTAAAACACTGAGCACATTAATAAAAACATTTTAGGATTTTTTTTAAAAAGACATATTTTATTAAGGAGCAATGACTTGACTTAACTCATTAGATTGTAAGCATGTAAGTATCTTTCGGTATATCGTATTGTATCGTTTTCCAAGCACATACATGTATATATACATAATGATTATAATAAACATGAAGACACACGTGATGAATGCGCCACTGCATCACTAAAGTGGCAGATTACATCGTATTTACTGCAAATTAACCAAACAATTGACGACCAATTGATCGTCTAATACGTATGGCCATTATATTAAATCAAATAGCCCTCGACGGTATATACCTGTACAAAGACCTATTGATTTAAGGGCATACGTCTGTATTGCTGCATCCCGTTACCTATATTGGTGATTTGAACCGCTCTAATGTACTGGATTTGCTTGATTTATGGCCTTAAAATTTATCGTTCTAAAACTCGAGCAGTTTTATCTTATAATGTAATTATTTACGCAGCAAAGGATAAATATAAAAGTTTTACTTATTGGTAAATAGCAGTAAATTGTAAACAATTAATTACGGGAAGCACGCCCCAGTTTAACACCTGGATGGCCATTTTTCTTGTAAACTACTAATTGATTATCTGTAATTCAGCTGCAAATTGCCGAGCCATATCTCAAGGCGACAAGGCTCTATCAATAAGCCTAAACCTTGCCAATGGCTGGGCGTAAATTAAGACACTCGATTTACGACCGTTGCTGTTCTCCACCAAGATGTTGTCTGTCATTGTGGATTGAGTGCTACACGGGAACATTAATTGGGCATCGCTTAACATATCCGCTCTAATCCGGTTTAATCTACTTTATTGTTATTTATATTGTTACTATTTCTTTACTATTTTATCTATACATATAAAAGACATTTAAAAGTGAAATGAAAGTATATACTAAATTATTTTTTTCTGTCTGCCTGTCACTTTGTTCCGCATAGTCTCTGAAACAGCTAGACTGATTTTAACAGGCTTTTCACTGGTATTAGTTTATGTTATAAACAGTAACTTAGGCTACTTATTTTGAAAATCACATTCCCCGCGATCCAAGTCGTGAGCGCAGCTAGTGTTTATATAATTTATGGCTGTCAAAATATATTAGTACTTTTCGTGCCATTCATTAAAATATCCAGCGGAGCGAGATTAATGTAGGCTGACGGTGTCAAATCAAATAATCTTTTGACGAAATAAGTAATACATTTATAAAACATATTTTATGTGAAATAAACTCTTTAAAACCCTCGGTGGAAGCTGTTAAAGGAATTGAGGAAGCGAAGCCCTACATCAGGAGGCGTTGTCTTCCATCGGCCGTAACATAAACATGACGGTACACTATTAAAAGTTGGACTCGTTTTGTGAGCCGAAATATTATTCTACCTTCCTTCTATCGGACTCAGGGCTGCCAACTGCACACAATTTGCATTTTTATTTTATTTTATTACGCAGTCTGAAATTCGGTTTGTTCAGTTTTAAAAGTTTTACAATGTTTACGATTCTGTTATCCGACTTATCTAATGTTCGCTTTTTGATATTTAAATTCGTATTTCTAACTAATATGGCGGATTAAAGGAATTTGGAATTTTCTAGAATTTTTGCTTAGTTTTGCAAAATGTTTAGAAATAAATAGGACAAATGGTACGTAGAAACTTGAAAAATATATATAAATCGTATGAACACACATATCTGAAAACAAAATTTTTGTTCTTTACTAAAACTAGTTTCATACACAATAATGTCTAAAAACTCAATAGAAATATAATAAAATTATAATCGTATCTAAAACATCTCTTTACAAACCCTTTATAATAAATGGCAGCCCTGGCCAGCAGATGGAGTCCGGCGGAGTCTGTCTCATAAACATGGACCTGTATCAGTGTAATCTGGTGGATTTGTCGATCAGAGCTATCCGGTGGCCAGATTTGTACGGCTTTACCTGTGCGCATACGTTTTGCTTTCTTCCTCACTATTTATTGGTGTATCCGACCAGGTGGAAACTTATTGCTATGATTGAGGATTACCGGCTCGGGTCACTGCTCTCTCTTCTCTTTATTTATATTATATTTATATATTATCACTTATACCATATAGGTATATAATAATACCCTTTTGATGATTTGACTAAGTAATTAGTTGTTTCAAGAGTCAATATTACCAGTTTTAACATGATTATTCTGTAGATAAAAAAATATTATTAAATTTAATATATATATTTTTTAATTATATAAGAAATCCCTTATATATATTTCGATAATTAATAAGCACAAACTAAACATCCATTGAATGATAATGTTAATAATATATACCAAATGTAAACAAGTAAAGAACAGACACACCTACATCTAAATGCAAATGTTTGATTACTAGTGCTACTGCCGCACTGACCCGGGATATATTAAGCTTATTTTATTATGTTTGAGATACAAAAGGCCTTATCAGGAAACAATCTCGTACAGACAATGATACCATATTATTATTTACATATATTTAAATATAAAATTAATTTATATAAAATTGATTCAAAAATGTATGGTACCAACTTTCACAACCTCGCAAAATATATTGAAATTTATCACAAAATTCCACAAAATCATTATAAATTATAATCTATGTATTATTTTATTATATAATCTATATAACTCTAAAGTTTCATCAAAATCTGTTCAGTAGTTTTTTCGTGAAAGAGTAACAAACATCCTAACAAACATTGTTATTTATAATATTGGTAAAGTACCCAATACTGAACGTGTATCAGTTCTGACACGACAATAAACATGGCGTCTCATAGCCACTATCTCGATGAGGGTAGTTTTAAAACCATTGCTAATGATTATGAGTGGTCTTGATAGCACGGACCCGCGTCCGGACCGACCGGTACTTCATATAATATCATACTAACAATATAGCCATGTTATCATTTGTATAAATAGTTTATTTATCTTGGGACGTTTAATATTATTAGTTTCCTACCTTTTTTATTACACAGCATCAGGTATATAGAATAATTTAGGAAAATATTCTGTATTTGTGTTGTCCATATTGTTGTTATATAAATACAGAAAATACATTTAAAAAATAGTTACTAAAACAACCTTAAAAATGATAGCAATATATTTTATTTAATTATTCTTTTCACTTATTGTTTCTGTGCTTTACACAAAACTAATGCACAGATTTTGATGACATTTCGTGTGGTTATAGCTGATTGAACATTTATCATAGAGAACTTTACTAATGAAAATTCTTTTACTTCTAAGAGAAAATTCAATAACTGATTACTATAATTACAACAAAATGCTTGACTGATTTTGATATCACAAAAAAAAACATCTTTATACTCAACGTAATTCCTTAGAAATAATTACAAAAACAAACATCGAACAGTGAAATGCGATAACATTCTAAATTTAAGTCCCCAGTTAATAACGGTCATTTGTGTCACCTTATTTTACGAGATCAAAATGGCGGTATTACATAAATATGACGTGAATATGATATAACAATTGCCTTATTTTTACATAGCTAGATAACTAGAGCTAGTTGTATGAAGCTTTAAGATCTCTGGTTTTCAAATAAGGCTCGGGACGGTAAATAATATTTTAAATTAATGCTAATGGGGTCGGTTCACCTAAATGTAGGGTAGCGGCATAACTCACCAGTGACGCCCCTGTTAATATATGAATATTTAGCTGCACATTATCCGTTATTTATTGTGATTAGATAAAATGATAGAATCACCTTATTATAATTACAATAATCTTAAAGTACCTACTTCGCCATCTTTAAGTTTAGATGCAAATTTGTTGATCTTATGTAACACTTTAAACTCCTATAACATATAACAATGTCTGTGTGTGTGTATGTGTGTGTGTGTGTGTGTGTGTGTATGTGTGTGTGTGTGAAATATTTATGTTTTGACATTAGAAAATAAACATTTTAATGTTTCAATATGTTATATAAAAGTATTATTAATTAATTTCATACGCTACTTATTTTATAAAAATTGGATTCTCAAAAATATTGTATTAATTGCATAATAATGACTTGAAATATAATTATATAATAATAATGACAGCGTCATATATAGGTCACCACAACATCACAAGGTTATCAATATACCAGAGGACGCAACCCTCCGCGAACTTGAATTATTTGCTCAAGTTATCGGTCCTCCGTTTATCACAGAAACGTCACATTTAATAATAATTAATGATAATTGCCTTCTAGCTTACGACAAAGCCGATCGGCCGATTCACGTAACTTACTTTAGTTTAACTTGGTATTTGAGAAGTGTATCTTGTAGTTCTGAAGGACAACGCGACCGTTGACTCGCCTTACATATCATTTCATATTATTTATTCTGGAATGAAAATATCATAAGAATTTCAGTTTTTTTTACAATTCATATTTTCATATCACTTCTAAGAATAATCTCTGACGTTTAAATTTTTATACAAAATACATTATCGTAGAAATATATGAGAAAAAGGTTATTATTTAGTGTTATACTTTTTTAACTAATTTATAACTAGCTGCTACCCGCGACTCCGTCCACGTTGACAAAAACATTCATAAGGACCGCATTTTTAATTGAAACAAACACACAATCAAATTACATAAACATATTTTCTTTATAATATTAATAAACACTATTATAAATTTTATAACACTTCTTTTGTATATATATTTTTATAAGCAGTAAATAAAGCAGTCTCCACACATTTAGTAACACAAATAACAGTATTCTTAATCACTTAACCAATGGTAAACGACAGCAAACAATATGAGGAGTCCAACTTAAACTATAACTCAACTTAACTCCAGCTCCAGCGCAAACTGCATTGTTTAATAACCAATTTTAACTATGACACACGGCGGTCTTATTGAAATACTTTGTATCTATACTGCCCGAATACAGCCTTCGGATACTCCTATATTGGGATTTAACCCGGGTTTACGTCTTAATAAAACATCACCATTTGAATATTGTCATTTTTTTGTTTGTTTTATATGAACAGAATTTAAATATTATAAAAATATATATTATTGTAATAAGATATTAGTAATAATAATTACGATTATATAAATAAAAATTTTCTATTAGTAAATAAGTAGTACATACAGGTATTTATCAATCCTGAGTCTATTACTAATAATAATAATTATTATTTATTATCTTTTATTAATTATGTACATTTAAGTCTAAATTCATTATTATCTGAGTTGATTCATTTCAACCATTCAAACCTTAACTATTATTAAATAAATCTTATTATTCCGAGCCGGTGGTAGCTTACTTACGGACTGACTACACTTACCTCATCTGTATTAATTGACGATTCAAAAGTGCGTGTAAATGTCTACTTGAATAAAGATAATTTGAATTTTAATAGTTTCTTTCTTAACAGAAGACTGTTACTAAAATCAAGTAAGCATAAATATATTATTCAGATCCACATTTTAATAGTCTGACTCTAAGTTTTGTTATCTCAGACTCGTAGATAGAGGTCACTATTTGTGATTAATTAAAAATTAATTATAAATCAACACAATAATAAATACTGTCACAATTATCACAAAGTTTTGAAAAACAATAATTATCATTTAAGAAAAAATTGTGTTTACCTAAAACATATTATTTTTTCGAAACCTAACAACAAAATAGGTTAATATTAAAACTATATCTACGTATTGATCTATATCTAATCTAGTATAGTAAAAGATATAATACAATCAAATCTACATAAACATTGTTTAGTTAATCAATCTGATAGGAACAAGGTGTATCGAAGTTAGCACATCTACTCAAATTTGTTCCTGACTCCCCACTTAATGGGACGTAAGGACGGTCAGGACTTTAATGTTACTAAAATGGATGCGGTATATTTTATTTATATTTTTTCTTAATATTTTTTTTTATTTAAATGTCTCTTGAATCTTTACTTAATACGCTGAAACGATATATATTTAGGAGGGTGAAGTGAACTGAGTATTAGATTTTTTTTTTCACCTGTCTCCAGAAATACTGAAAAATGCATAAATTTGTTTGAGAAGTGTAAATTTATTTAAATTTTAATTTTAAAATAGATTTTATTAAATCAACATTTTAAAGAAATTTCAAACGTTAAAAAACTATGAAATTTTACTCAAAAAATATTATACGCAAAATATTACAAAAAAAATAAAATAATATAACAATGGCATATTCGTTGGTCCGTGTCGTGACCGTGTCACGGTATCAGCGATCTCTTTGTTGGAGTCTCATCTCGCGATACTTGATTACGATTACACGGAATTAGAATTACAGAAAACAAATATAATTACGCACTAAAACTTTATATAATACATTTATATATTTCATAATATTCCTAGATACGTCCTGGACAATCAGAATTGAGCGTAGTTTCAGTTCCATTAATTTTGTCCCATCCTGCGTCTATACATCCACGTTATATTGGTATTTTGGGCCTTTTATTATGAGATCAGTGACATTTAGATGGTATCGCTCTGTATTGAGGTGTATAAACGAGTTTCGTGTTGTTCTCAACTTCCATCTGATACCTTTGTCTATACCTTCATTTAACTAACTTGTTTAATTCCTTATTTAGATACAAGATTGCTTTACAATCTTATAAGATAATATATATAGATAAAAAGATACATGTACATAATCAGTAGTGAAGTTACACTATATACAAATATTTAATACTATATCGTTTAACCTGTGACATTTTTCATATTTATAAAATAAAGTCTTGAAAATTTGTTTATAAATAATATAAAAACACAAATACAATATATATTTCTGATCAAATGAATTCGTTTAATTAAACTCAAATTAGTGTACCGAATTAACACTGTACGCATTGCAACCTACTATTGGATTATACACTCTATTTCTATGGTTATAAAGACAAAATTGGATTGTGTGTTAGTATCGTTAATACAAAGACGATCCCGCTCTTACAAATTGGCCACATTAATACAGGAGTAAGGAACCATTGATGGGAACCATTGATTAAGGAACCATAAATATAGGGAAATGGAAACTCAATGAAAAACAATAAAGTATCTTCACAAACCTAACCTAAGTTTATGTTTTGATATCAAAGAATGTTGATGTCAATTTGTTTTTTTTTTAATCCACCCCCTCATTCTCTCCGCTTGGAACTTATCAAATGAAAAAGTTGCGTTTTAATAAGGTTAACCAAAAAAGTTTTATAACATTTTTGAACATATTTCAAAATGGCTGAATTATAAAGTTTAAAAAATATATATTTTCATATTTTTAAACTGAATCCACAAATAGTTATATAAAATTATTTAACACGCTGACAAAAGAATCAATTGAGAAATGTGAATTATAGAGGACAAACAGACATATATATAAAAAAATGCATAAAACAATATCAAGATATGAAATACTGACATTGCATGCAGTATTCATACAATTATTTGAATGTGAGGAGTGTTATATATATAATATTGAACACACAGCAGTCCGTCGGTCTGTGCGAGGTAGACGCCGGTGTCGGGTGTAACGACTGTCGAATGCTCATCTCGTCTTATCCAGCAGGGGAGCGCAACCTTTGGACCGCACTGATATTAATTAATTTATACTTATTTCATTAATTTGTATTTATATTTTCATTTAAATAATTATTTACAAGTACTTAATGATAATTGTATATTTAAACTAGGACAAAAAATCTAAATAGGATCATTTTATTACGAAAAAAAAAATTCTTAATACTAAAGTAAAGAAAATACACTAATAAGATGATTTGCTATTAATATAAGCGTTTAATTATTATATTATATTATTTAAAATAATATATTAGTGAAGGTGCAGCACCCCGGCCGTCAATGAGGAGCTGATAGAAGTTTAATTTGTCCTGACAGAGTGCGGAATGTTAATTACGACTGATCTGCGCTAATCCGACATTTTGTTACGTCTAATTGATGATCATTAAATGTTACCTGCTCTGTTATTTTGTTGCAATCACAAAAAATATATATGTTTTTATTTAGAGTGGTAAAATAATGATGATGGAGAAAGATATTTAAAAAAGTTAATATTATTTTTTAACAGAAAAATAACTAAAGGACAAAGGACAAAAAGATGCTGAATTAGATGTAGCAATATAAATTGAATAAGTCAAAAAAATTAAAAACAAAGAAGAAACATCTTTTTTTTAATTTTTTTTTACTCTAAACTACATCGAATTAGATATACCGATATATAAATTGAATAAAAATAAGTAAAGAACAAAGAGCCGTAGCGAGCGCCGCGGGACGGCGCAATACAAAAAGGCGCTAATATCTCGAAACCAAAAAGTGGTAATGGTTATGCGTTGCACCAACGCGTTTGTCTCGCGATAACGCGCGCTTACAATTAGTTGGGACGGCTTCGTGCAACATGCTCGCGATTTCTTATTTTTATATAAAAATCAAAGAATTAGTAATTATTAATGAAAATCATTACAAACTGTTTTAATATGATCCATTGGTTTTAACGAATACCATAAAACATTTTTTCTTAATAACATAATGTTCAAAAAGTTCTATGTTAGAAGTACATCAAATCTTTATTGAAAATAAAAGAATATATTAAGAAATTATAAATAAATCATAATATACAATATGTGAATACATTCCTTGGCAGCATCTCTATTAAAACCGTCCACATGCAATTAGACGTGACTTGGCGACTATAATCGTTAATGTTTAGCACCAGCCACATATTTCTGTACCTTTGTGCAAATGCACCCTCCTTCCAGACCCAACCGAGCTGGACCAATCGGGAGCCGCCGTTCACTAACGGTTATTCAGGTTTGATGGAAGTGTTTTGTTCCTTTTTCAAATAGATTTTCAAAAAGCGAATAGCCTTGATACCATGCTGTGATTGTTCACTCGATTTAAAAACATTTTTGTATCGTACATTTTGATAAATTGTAGAAACCTCTTAAACAAATGCGTATTATCTTTAATTATAATTAACAAAGAAATACTTCGAAGTGAAATGTAAACAAAATCACTGAGAATATGAAAGTTTTCTTTGAATATACCTTAAATAAAAATGGACAGACAGACAATACTTATATATAAACCCGTGTAGAGGCTGGCTCATTAACTAACACATATCGACGCGGCTGATTTCTCCAGGGCCTTTCTATCCTTTGATGGCGCCCAGCGTGGGGCACTTTTATACACGAGACGGCTTACATTATTACAGTACAATATTTGTGTAGAATATCTTACTTCATTAATGAATTATGTATTACTGATTAAAAGATATTGACGAGATTTATAAAATAAATAACAAAATAAGTAAAAAAAATGTATATATTCTATTCTAACATAACCCCATTGAGTTCGATCTCTGTTATTTGTAAAGTAAGAATTTGCATTAAAAGTTCAAATCAATGCTAAAAGCAACAATATATAAAGAAGAAAGAACAAAAATTCAGACGCAAAACCTTGATTAAATTACACTCCTTATCTCCTCAAATCACTGCAGTAAAACTCGCGAACGAAAATAAGCTGAAAATATAAGACCCCACGTTGGGCGCCAAAACATCGTCTATTAAATATTCATACACCGTAAAAAGTTTGGAAGGACCGGTTGGAACGCATCAAATTACAACTTGCCCGAGTTATCAGCAGTTAGGGAAGAAATAAATGAAAATTAACTATATTATTCCATTAAAATCAATCAGACTAACATTATTCATTCAGTGTATGTATGTTTGACGAAAAAACTGCTTATTATATTTTGATGAAACTTTATTATAATATAGCATATGTGCGAATAACTTATAGACTACAATTTCGTATCAAAATTTAGGACGAGCGAAATGTCAGGAAAATATATAACATATGTAAATTAAAAAATCCATTTTCCTTGTGATATCATATAGTATGCTCGAAAATCATTTATATTTTAATTGACGAAAAGTCAATTATATAGTCGTGTCATTAAAATATTCCAGAGAGACCGTCGGCATCGAGTGCTCGAGGCGAACTGAATAACTTTTAATATCTTCGCCGCAGACATTGACGTTAGGCTATGGCGGGAAAGTTACAACTTACAGATAAAGACAAGTTTTTGAATTTAGAATGTAATGGACGTTCGAATTAAAGTTCGTTAGACCCGATTCTAATTTTGAACAAAGATAATTTAGTTATTTACTAGTTTCTACCCTATCTTGACTCGCTTTAAATTATACATTAGATGGTATGTTGCAAAATTATCCTACATGTTATTCTGTTAGCTACAGTACTGTAAAGTTTCATCGAAATGTGCTCACTAGTTTTGCGTGAAAAAGTAACAAACATCCCGACAATCGCATTTATAATGTGCTTATGTATATATAAAAGAATTCCCCTGTCAATGCTATCATCACAATAATCGTGATTGTGAAAAAGCCCGCCCGCTTGTACCTCTGTACGGACTCAGCGGATCCTAATGACCGGTTAGACGTCTAAACAACGTTTTAATGCGTCTGAAACTCCCTTACGTAGATGGTCGGACGTATTTGTTTAGGACAAGCTAACAGCCTGCCGTTTAGCGAGCGACCCTACGCGGGGTACCACTTACAGAATGAAGCGGAAATATACAAGACACACATATATATTTAAAAAAAACATACTATATACTCCGTTATTTACTGTAAAGCCTCGATATATATAATAACTGTAAATCCTTAATATGTCGCAATTTCGTTTAATATTACATAAATATCAAAGAATATAAGTGACCCAGGTCATAGGGCTGTACCTCTCCGCTATAATCCTACGACTTGGGTGATGTTATACAGGGTGATACAGGTGTGAGATTAAATGGCGTCCATGTATACAGGGTGTTCATTACGATATTGCGACTACGCGAATATTGCGACTTTTTATTAGGTACGTCATAACGGTACCCTGTTTTTTGATGAGAATTGAAAATATGTTTGATCTGGACATCTGGGTTACATTCAACTGATTGTTTATTGTTTTTGGACGCTTATTATAATCTTTATTCATATTTACACAACAAACGAAATGTATTTTGTTTTTATTTAAATTCTGTTTATTTTGTTTCACAAACGTCATATTTTATTTGAATGCGTTTTAATGAAAATAAAAAAAATACTCTAAAAGACATTCGATCTAAATATATATATATATATATATATATATTCATTTATTTATACATATACATATATATATATATATATATATATATATATATATATATATATATATATATGTATAAATAAATGAAATGTACTTAGGTATCTATATTAATATATACTCGTATGTCCGGTCACCCATCCACATACCGGCCGTAGTTAAAGCATCGACATTTAATCCTATATACATATAATAGAGAATCGATTAACTGTAACAGGTGGAGGGAACTGTTGTTGTGAGTTACGATAATATTTATGTCGGTGTGTTCGTCTGGTCGTAACTCAAGAACTGGTGCATCGATTTCGTCGTTGGCCGCCGCTATGATTATTTATTGGCTAAACCTGAGTAACATATTGTATGAATATTCATATTTTTTTATATATATTTTTTAATGGTCAACATTTTTTGTTTGTCAGTTTTTTGTGAGTGTTTTCTGTTGACGCAACCATAATATGTAATATCAATTTTCTAATTTTGCGAAATATGATACACGTTACAGTTTTAGTGAAAATAATTTAGAAGTAAGAAAATATATTCATCTTCATGGTGTGGCGACCACTGCTGAGCCAAAGGTCCTGGGTTCGATTCCCTAGTGATCTACATATTGTTGTTTTAACTCTGGATGATCTTTGTGTCCAAAATTTATATCTATATAAATCTGGAATAATGTCTTTACTCCGGGAGTTATTTTTTGTTTAAGATTTTGATAAAATTCATGTCCAATTTTAATTGAGTTACAGTCGTTAGTAACTAACTGACTAACTATAATAATACAACATTTTTATTATCGCTAATCTGAGTATATTTCAAAACATATATATATATATTTTAACGAAGCAAAGAAAGTAATAAAACTTTGTAAATAAATGATTATCTTTAAGCCGATTCTATGCTTACAATAAATGACAATCAAACACACACACAGACAGTAGCGTATACACACTGTAACTCACACACATCATGTATTATTACTATTTTAATTAGCATATTTTTTTAAATATTTTATACAATCTCATGAACCTACATTTATAATGTTAAAAGATACCTTTGTGTATATTATTAAGGAACAGAATAAAAAAAAAAGTTCAGTTCAGTCTATTTTTCATTCATTCATTTTCAGTTCGCTACTTCTACTTCAGTTGAAAATACAAACATAAAAACACAATAAATTATAACAATGCGACACTAAAAGACACTAAAACTTTAATTAAATATATCGTAATAAAATCATAAATACACAGCGACGTACCTTTATTAAAGCCATTAGGAGGGTCCAGTTGACCCCCCCAACCCCCTCCCAACTCCAGATCACAGTATTATTGTTTCGCACGAACAAGTGACCCCCGTAATTCGTGGGTCAGTGCAATTAAGGTTGAGCAAGATTTCACACGTACTATTTGAATTTTAAACTATAGTTTGTCATATAAATTCAGTTTTATAACCCCTTGTAGGGAGGGGACATACGGGGTGTTGTTTTGGTGTCAATTTAGTTGTTTTACATATATAGGTTGCTGTCCTTATGTATAGATATTTTTGTTAAAAAAATCATAGCACGATTATTTGGTTCCATTACTGGTATAGTAGTTTTCAAGTCCTTTGGTGTAATAAAAATGTATCGTCATCATTAACAGCACCCTGTATCCCTTAGTAATGTTTAAAATAAATTTTCGTTTAGAGCAAGGGACAGACGAGGGTACAAGCAATTAAGTTAGTACTGACCATAAAGAATAAAATTCAGATTCGGAGTCGGAGTCGGAACTCCGGCTTCAAAACTAAACTAACTTTTCAATTTGGGGACAATTGTGATTACTCCTTTATTGGGCATTACATTACAGTACACGAAATATTTATATGTAGTTAACAAAGAATTGAGTGAAAGTTAACTCAAATTCAAGTTAACATACGCTTAAAACCGTTTCACTCAACACTTGACGTCCTCGCAAAATACAAATTCTATCCAACTTTTCTAATTACAGCCTTTATTGTTAACATTACGTTTTATTTATAACTTTAATTGTTGTTATATTTGTAAAGCCATTTTACACCTCGTTAGTTTTGTTACCACTTACTCGAATATAACTAGATAAGTTTATTTTATTTTTTAATTATTATATCATTAATTCTGGTAATATTATATTAAAAACATAATAAATTAATAAATAAAACACAATACCGTTCATTCATATATTAAAAATATTTTACAGACACATAATTATACAAGTTAATTAAAATTCAAAGTATACTTATTATTGTTTAAATCACAGTAATAAATACACTTTAACTGAACAAAGCGAATTACAATAAACATTCTGCTAAAACGGAAAATGGTAGCAAGAGCACAATGACCGAAATTAATTCCATAAACAACATCACATATGCAGCAATAGACAATAATTCGCACGCGCGTTTCCGAACGTACCACGTGGTAGGACAAGATGGCCGACCTTTTGGCGGGAATCGCTCTAATGGTGTCTTTTTACGCTACCTGCTTGCTAATTGGAAATTACGATTCTAATGTGTAGGGATAATGCTTGCTTGAACTGTTATTGCTTCACCCGATTTACTTATTCCTATGTCTTTTTTAATTATTTTTATATATAAGAAAAAGCTATATCTGATATTATTTAATTAAAATGCTAATAACAAATCTTATACCATATAAAGATTCGTACAGAAATGTACAATAATCATATTCTAAGAGCAATTTAGTACTGAGGATTAATGTAGTGTGTTAGAAGTCTTATATTAATATCTCAAATTATTACATTTTCAACAAATAATTATAATAAAAACATGATATAGTTTTAAATATATATATTTATAATTAGAAATAAACACAATACGTGATATTAATTAGAATACTATCTTATGATCTAAACGGCGCGCAAGATGGCCGCCGTGTTGCCATCTGTCGCTTGTAAAACGAACTTATTTATATATATAATTACCGTATACGAGTATTACGACGCAAATGCATTTAATACAGCTAATATTACGCTAAAAGCTTGGATATGCTTAAAACAAGGCGTTATTGTGCGAAATGTCGTCAAGTTTTACTGTTTGGAAACGATTATGGCGCCATCTATCTTTTAATGGCGGAATAAAGTTTGAATTTAACATTTTAACGACATTACCCATCGCATCTGTAAATAATGGCCGTTTTTGATTTATTATCTTACAATTATATAATCTCTTGAAGCTATACATATTTGTAATAACTCGTTCTTTGTTATTATATACTTCAATGCAATAAACTATCTCGTCTCCCTCAGTTTTACAGTGCAGTGAGATAAAAACGATTTGCACCATTTCCCTAAATCAAATTATATTAACCCCACGCCATAACACCGCGGAGTAGGAACCAAGACGCCATTAGCCCCATAGAATAACCCATAACCACGGATAATTATGCATTAATATATTACATGGATTATATGAAGGGAAATATTGAGGGAAATATATTTTAGATATTACTTTTATATTTTGTAATATTTTATAAAATAAAATATTAGATTACATAAAATAGACAATATTAGAAGAAAACAAACAGATTTATGTTCTGTTTTTGGTCATAATTTTTGTTTTTTTTTTTTGCAAAAATGTACTTTATAATTTTTTTGGTTTTTATTTTGTTTTTTTTTTTGCCAACCGTACAACATTACGTCTCTTACGTAAATCGCATATAAGTTATAGTTTTTATGGATGTGATAATAGCAACCATCAATCAATGGATATTGCTGTTTATTTGTTTTTACGACTCAAATAATGTCTGGGGGTAAGATACATCTGGTTTTTATCAGAGTATATATATATATATAGAAGGAAAGAAAGAAAAAAACATTCGGGAACATTGATCCAGGCTATTACATAACAATGAAAAACACAGTTGAACAAAAAAATATATGTTGTCTAATATATTATAGTTATTCCTTAATGAAGTATCATCAAATTACACAATAGCAGCGTAACAGTAAACACAAAACTCAACAAACAGTTAGCAAAGACAATTTTAATTCCAACGGAACCGGTTACATCAAAAGCTTTGTTTATTGCAAATTAAATGCAATTTAACCCTCAAAAAGCATTCCGACATTCCGCAACAAATTCCGTAAATTGGAAGGATCTTAAATCGAGGCTGTGTTTATTCTAAGGGGAAGGAGTAAAGTAACCCATTTGCATGCATACTTGTCCGTCAGTCAGATATCAGAGAGAACGGTAAAACATCCACCAGAATACGCAGACCTGCCCCCCTCCTCTGACACTATAACACTGAGGGGATACACGGGCGGAATGACACTATGGGGGAGGTCAATTAATTTTTGGTGAATCGAACGGGCTAACTTGTCACATACACGATTAAGCCTGATCGTGATGTAGGCATGGGATAACTGTTGATTTGATTTTATGTTATACCGAAACGTCTGTTTGTTCGTTTATAGCTTATAAACTCTCGTTTGAATCGAACTGTATCGACAAATAAAATTGACTGCTAAACGATTATGATTGTGTATGCACTGGGGTTGGTTTAGGCTTTATTTTAACACTGTTATAGTACAATACATTTATTTTACTATTTCTATAAAATAAATATTTTCTAACACAAATATAAACATATGTTGAAAACAGAAAAAAACATTGAAATCGACAAAACAACGATCGTCATCAACCAACGAAAGCTGAACATTACATTCGAACTTTCCAGAAACCACCCTCAAACGTGCGATAAATAAGGGGGGAACAACAAAAACTCAGAAGCATCACCTCGCCACGTCACCCTGCTCAGATTTCATTACCATAAAGAACTGGAAGCCTTAAAACCCCCCGGCAGTGTAAAAGGTGACGTACACCGACCACCCTACGGAGACCCTCCGCCCGCGTTCAAGTAGCCCCGCTCGACTCCAAAGAGCTGTTAAATGGAGGGGGGAGGGAGGTCAAGGTAGATAGGATGCTTGGATTCCCAAAGCGGGCCGGTCCCCGCGTCGAAATGTGCCGTAAATCGTCATAAAACTGTCTGGATCCATGATGTGACGCTGCCCCGGGGTAATTAAAGGACAATTTATAGTTTTACCCTCTTTCCCCCTTTCGTGGAGACTACCCGTCCCCCCCGGCCTCCTCGACGGATGTCGAAACGCGTCTGTTTTAGTTTTTCTTGTTTTTCAATGTTATTATACTAATTTCTTACTATTACTAAAAGCTTTAAAGTAATGGAGTTACAATATCTTAAAGCTATATTGAAAATAAGAACGACAATTTTTTTTTCCAACTTATGTCTTCTGAATTAAATAAAAATAAATAAAATAATGTATAAAGATACATTAAGTAATACATTGTTGTATAAACACCCCACAGGCAATTTAGTTAATTAGCGCGGAGGGTTCCGTCAGAAAAACCTCGGATTATACGAAGTCTTCCATATATTTAGATAAACCTTAGATTTACTGAAGTGTCATGAGATGAACCGGTAATTAGGTGACAGATGTACAGACGACAAATGAGAAATATATATAAATAAAATAATTAAAATGTTTAATTTCATAAAAGTATGTCTATTTATATCAACATCAAAAACACATACAAATATTTAACCTTAAATATAATATTAAAAATATATTAAAATAATCAAAATATACCAAATAATATTTAAATCAACTATTACGTAGCCCCGTAGCTCCGTAGCCGCGTAGACGTGCTACATCACAATCCAATTTCGTAGACGCGTCCGAAAAATACAAAACAAAGAAAATCATTTTAATATCCGCTCAATAACATGAGATCCTTATTTATAATACCAATAACACTGTTCAATAATGACATAGTCGTGTGCGACCAGTTTATTTAGAGCCCTCCTCGGTTACCCCGCGCCCTATTCAATATTGTGATACAGGAGACGTACGTATTATAAACACATATTGAAAATAAAACAAAAATACATTTTATTAATATTTAACAAAAATTTAATTAAACAAAAAATCATCATAAAAGATCTGCAAAAAAATACACGCTTATAAAATAAGAGTCAATTATCACTAATAGAAAAAAAAATACAAAAAAAATTTGAATTACAAAAATTACAACAGCCCCTAGACTACACAAAAGAGGTCTGCAAAACTGGAAGGTCCCCGCGATTTATAGTTAGTGCCTGTACCCTGGTCACGTGCGGCGGTGATGTGGACGTCTATGGCTAATTCTCCTTTCAATCTATCAATTTATCAACAAAAACCGTATTACAATAATTACAAACAAACAGATCGAACACCTATATATAATATTATAAACCTAACTAACTGTAATTACATAAATCAGAATACCTCTATCCCTGTCGGAATTATAAGTCTTTCGCGCTCGAAGTCACACGTAATAAAATAACCCATTAAAAGTCACTCGAGCACATCAAAAGCACTTCGAGCATTCGAGCATCTTAATCATTAATCGAGCAACTTTGTAATACATATTTTATATGAAAATTAAGTTTTGTAATTACATATATCTCAACTAATAGTCTGTTATTTTGGAGGAAAATACTTTTAAGAATGATATTAATTATTTCATAATATTATTATCTACAAATAAACCTCTGGAGTGTTCGCTAATGAGAATAGTTTAAAAATTTAAGCTATCTTAATAAGTTGTTATCAGAAGACCATAAGTCCAGCTAATTACCGAATTTAAGGCCAAATTACGATCTGGTCCTAAAGATATCAAGTTGCAACTCGCATAATGCAGAAATGCACAACACTTTATTAAAATATATTTAAGAAATATCCAACTTAAACAGTTTTAGCAAACTAAGACTTAACTAATATAATGTGTTTTAATTAAAATTTTTATTTTTACCTTATAATATCTATTGTTGACTAAAATATTATTCGCTTTTATGAAATAATGATAGTAAAGTTAAAAAATTTAATTATAAATTAAACCTATACCTAAAACCAAATGTTTACTATCCAAGTAGAGATAGCCAAGTTCCTAGCAGGGCAAAGGACAAACGAAATAAACATTACTAACACATTAAAGATACAATGAATCAGGATTTTCAACTTTGTATTTATTTATATTTTTTGTCATATATATATATCTCAAATATAAGACTTTCTACAAGTACAATGTAAAAAATGTTGTATGCAGTTGTCAAACTAAAACGACATTGAATTAAGATTGTACTATTTTTGGTAATAAATTATTAATACATATATAACAATAAATTGGTAGGGTTATATCATGGTTACAATTTTGTAAGCAGGTGTCAAAATAATATGACATTAAATTAAGATTCTACCTTTTTTTAAAACATTGTAATAATTACCTATAAATATAAATTGGTTGGGTTATATCATGCCTACAATATTGTACGCACGTGTCAAATTAATATGACATTAAATTAAGATTGTACCATTTTTGTTAAAACATTATAATAATTACGTATAATAATAAATTGGTCGGGTTATAGCGTGGCTATTGTTATAGCAGTCAATAATCAGGTGATCGCGTGCCGTATCGTAAACAACTAGGAATCCTGTCGCGGTTGCGCCTCTCATAATCGTAAACAAACCGATCGTCGAGATTTAACGACAACGTTTACGTTAGCACGTGTGTTTGTTGGAATTTAGGCGTGAGGCGTACGTCGGTGATTTACATTTATAATCTGTGTTGTCTTTATGTTTGTGTGAATTGGAAAAGCCGAAACGTATACTTTTTTTAATGGAATTGGCGGTAAAACTTGACGTACCAGTTAATATTTGTTTTATTTTAAACTTATCTTATATATCTATTTTAATACACAATTAAATAAAATACTATAATTAACTGATAATATACTTTTATAACTTACTAAAAGTTATATTTAAACTTTAATTAACAATATTATAACATGTAGTGTCATCTGTTATGACTATATGTAATGTCTTTTTCTCAACAAGATGGCGCTATTTGCAAAAATCAAAATGCGATCAAAAACAGTCCTTCAGAAACGAATGGGTTTTAAATGACTCGGTGAATTTGCACGATCTCACGAATTTGTATGTAGATTCGAGAGAAATGTTCGAGAAAAGACAATGTGTCTTTAACAGCGAAAACAAATTCGTTTAACTGTTCAGATAATGTAAGATATGTCTGTTCTTATATTATATAAATGAATCCTTAAATTTTGTAAGAAATATTTTTTGATATCACATTTTTTTATTTTATCCTCATTAATAATACTCATCACTATTCGTAATATTTGATTTTTTTTTGTGTTATCAGTATAATTATATTATCTGGTTAGTAAAATAAAAGAAATACTTGACAATTTTAATCTTGTAAGTATGCTAAAGAATTTTAAAAATGGAAAAGCAAATTCAAATAATGTTTCGACGTAAAATTTTCTTACATAAATAGTAAATATCATATAGTAATTACAAAATCTAACATCGGAATCGTAAAAAACAATTCGCATCTGAGACGAAAGAACCTTCAGACCCTAAGCGGTAGGACACCATAAATAACAGCCGTCTAAATTGTCAACCGGCCACCCTAATTTACTGCTAGTAATTAGGAGTTTGCACTCTGCCAAAACGATTTGCATCGACCGTCTCAAGTTTCAATTTCTTATAACGACATGTCATGTTAATAACGTTATTATGCGAATAGTATGATAATTACTTGATAATGTTAAATAATTATAACAATTATAGTTTTATATTGGGATATAAATTTTTTAGATTTATATATGATGCATTAAATATGAATATGTTATAAATATTTTAAACGTATTTTATAAACAACAAATATTTTTTACAGCGTCATCTATGATTTAAGAAATGAACTATATGACTATAGGAATATGGTGCAGTTCCACTTCTAAATATATTGTGTGTTTTTTATGGCAGATGGCGCATGAAAACTTAATTTTAAATTTTATATAATATACAACAAGAATACCGCGTAATATATACTAAATATAAAATATGTTATAATTTATATATTTTTTTATTATATCACATTAAACATTTTTACTTCATATCTGTACCTGGCTTCCTTATTACATCTATAGTCAATGAAATCCAATTTCCCCGTTCCCGCGCTTTTTTGACAGTTACAAATTAAGTTTTAGTTTACTTTATTATATGGTTTTTGATTTATATGGTACTTCATATTAATCGTTTATATCTCAAAATAATGCACACAAGTTGATACATTTTGTTTTGGATGTGTTGAAATGGATCCTTACGAAATAGAGTTTATTGGTGAAAACAGAATAGTCAGCATAATACCAAACTTTTCGTACGACAAAATTTATTTAATATGTGGTGAATTTGGACCTTTTCGGGCGGGATTACCAATGAACGTTCCCCTGTGGTTAGCTGTAATGTTGAAACAAAAGCAAAAGTGTCGCATTGTGCCACCAGACTGGATGGATATAGAGATATTAGAAACAATTAAAGAGGAAGAGAAGAAATCCAGGTATGACACAGAAATTTATCTGAACTATCAAAGCAATATAACAAAAGAGACTTCATAAACAGAAACTGTTTATCATCACAAAAATAATAACATAATAAGTGTTTCATTACAGATTTTTTACCAAAATGCCAAATGAGCATTACATGGTAGAAGCAAAATTGATCCTTGGTGCTGCAAATGAAGATATTCCTCAAGCAGCTGAGATTAAAACAATTATAAAAGACATTTGGGATATCAGGATGTCCAAATTACGAACTTCTATGGATGCTCTTATGAAATCTGGAGGGTCTTATGGTAGATTGGACCATTTAACGATGATGGAGATAAATTCAGTCAAGCCAATATTGCCCGAAGCTATGGATGAATTGTATAGGATCAAAATGGTAGCCAACATCAAGATTTATTTATTTATTATTATTTGCTGTACAAATTGCATAACAATTTACTGATATTTAATAATATTTCAGACAAGCAGAAAAACAATACCGGCAACTCTGAACAGTTCAACATACAGTCAGTCGGGGACATCTCAGAACACTTGACATTTCTTACATTAATAGGGGATGAAAATTGAAGATATTTTTATGATTTTTTATTTTTACATCAAGTTAATAGATAATAAGTGCTCAACTATCATTCCTGGCATTAAACAATACATAATTGTCACATGATTTATTTAAGATTCATAAATGTAAATAATTTGTTTTCTTTTCTATTCTTATTTTAACAACTATTTATTCCATGACATGGTACAAAGAAGGTACGAATATGTCTAAGTATTTATAACTTTGGATCCCAAAATTGCTTTTAATAACAAACTGAATGTTCTTTTTATAAAATTCATTGAAAGAATAATTAGCTACTTTTATTATATGAATTAATTACTTTTGCGTTTATGGTTTATTTATTTATTATTATAATTATTTAAAAATTAATATTTTTTATTACCAAAATGTCATCTTAATTTGTCTTATAAATATATATGGATTATGTAGTTTAACGATTTATAGTTTGGGAAATAGTGTTGATTATAATAAACTAATAATACATATTGAGAATATATCTATCATTTCAGCCAGTCATTCAATAAAATTGGTGTTCAACATATTTTTTTTTTATGTGCACACATTTGATACCTTTTTCACCTAATAATCATATGAAAACAGAAAAAAATATTAAATCCAAAATTTTATTGACGTGTTTTTTTTTCCTCTTATTAGAAATTGAAGGTTAATAAAAGATTTATTTATGTGGGGAAAATATATTTTTCATCTTAGTATAAAATGTACAGATCTTACAACTAGTGCGTAAACGCAACTTATTATAACTTAAGATATCGTTAGTCTCATTTCTTCATAAGGTACTAAAATAGAAGTCGCAAAACACTAAGCTAGGTTATTAGATACTGAAACCTAAACAGACTAAATACAATCAAATCATGACGTCACATCCTGTATTGCCAGATTAAAAATATTTCAGTTGGAATAATGTTACCCTAACCTAAAGAGTTTCTAACAAAAAATCTAAAATTAACCTCAGCCATGAAGCAATGGCGACTGGATTCGTAATTATATAACTCTGGAATGTATCATTACATTTGAGATATTACAAAAAGCGTTTAGAGATCCGACAAGATTCATACAATTTGAAAATATAATTTTGAAAATAGATTTACCTTTTAGTAATATATGCTTATATATAAAATAATTACAAACAGCTTCGCCGTGTTCATTCTTTTCGAGTTGAATAACTTTGCTAATAAATGTACATCACTATTGCTACCGCAAAGTCATCAAAACGCTTTGGTCTAACTCCAGCTTGTAAACACAGAAATACGACAGGTTATTTATATACAAGTTATATTTATGTTATATACAGAGTTCTATTTAGATAAATTATTAAGTTTAGAAAATATATACAAAGATCTGCCGATACAACAGAACTGAGCAGTTTCAAAGGTATTTAATGGAGTCCGTGCATTTTTCAAAGCGCCTTTATTTTTAATCTGAAGGCCAACAAAAATGCAAGTGAACATTGTAATGGCAACACACAATTTTTGCAGTGTCCTATAAAAATGTGTGTAATAAATACAAAAAAAATAGTATTTTTTTAGTATGGCACAGTTTGAGACAGTAATTATTATCTGTCATGTGAAGGAAGCGTTATATTATAGCAAAAAATATATTTCCTTTGAAACAGTGCTCAGTTTGTTACCTTCTGAAACGGCAATGAAACTCAAGAGATCTTCAGTGAAAGGATAACGATGCAGCGTTTTCGCTCTTAAAACTAAATATTTACAATATAAATGAATATCAGAATGGCGTTAAAATAAAATATAAATAAGAATATAAATCATAATAATATAACAATTTGTTATTAAGTTCTATCCAATACAAAAAGCGCCATCTCGCGATCAAAAGTTAAACTAAGAAGAAAAGATGTCAAATTGCGAACACCACTACAACTCCAGTCTTATAAAGACATAATCAAAATGCCCGAACAATATTTACACTTAATCTATGACTTTTAAATAAAACACTAAATAACTGACTATACGGCCACGATCTTGCCGGGGTCGACCTTGATCCTGAGAAACATGACGTCATCTTTCACAAAGTTTCTCTTCTTGAGCATCTCGTGGGACACAAAGCGGGGGAATCCGAAGCCGAGCGCGTCGGGCTCCTTTGAGGGACGCTGGAAGTTCTTCCAGGTGGGGTCCGGCACGAAGCTCTCCACGATGTTGCAGGCACGGTCGGGACTCGCGCTCTGATCGAACAGCGTGAAGGACACAGCGTGTGAGAACGGCCAGCGGAGGAGGGCGTCGTACTCTCCAGGGAGGATCTTGATGTACACAGACATGTGTGAAGCCTCGCCAGCGCCATTGCCGTTCAGAAACAGAGACGCCTGGAAACATCAACAATTATCAGAATATTCGAAATATAAAATGAAACAAAATTAACGTATATCGAATTAAAAAATAATTTGTAAAAGAATAAAACCTTGAGTCTGAACGTTGTTTTTGAACTAAATATAGTAGTGTATTGGTAGGGTGCGATCTGAGTAAGCGATACTAATTCAGTGCTACGTTAGTCACTATTATTCACAGTTATTAATAAACGGCAACTGTTTACAAACAGAGGCATAATATTTGTGATTTACCGCAAATAAACAAATATCATAGTATAATTATTTAGCAATTTTATTATACAGGTAACGACGAGAACGAACACAACAATATTTTAAAACATTATTTTTATCATAAAATTTATAATAAATGATACAATAAGCAAAATACGAAAAGTAATTTTACTGTCGTATTATCGTAATTAACTTTCAGAAGAATGATAGATCAGTAGAATTAAAGAATTTAATGAACCATCTGAATATATTTATCTTTTACCTTTTACCTTTTTTTTATATTTTGCACGCCTATTAATATTCTCGCGTGTACATCCTAAGATTGGCTTGTACAGAATGGCTTTGTGGCATTAAGCCTGCCTATTATGAATTATTATATATTGTTAAATGAAGAAATAAATAAATAAAGATACCCACCTGCAGCTTGTATCCATACTGGCTGGTGTAAAAGGCGGGAGACAGCAGCTCGACGCCATCTTTGGCGCGCGCGTCCGCCATCTTGCTGGCCCAGTCGGAGAGGCGCCACACGAGTGCGCCGGTGTGAGTGACGGCGAGACGCGCCACAGCCCCACGCAACGCTTCCAGCTGCCGCGCTTGACGAGCTGCAAGCGACGACACCAGCGACAGGTGCTGCTGCGTGCTCTCCTCCGCGTGACGCTCCAGGGCTTGGCGAGTACCCTGGGATGAAACTAAACGTGAGTCTCTAAACGATACAGACGGTTCCAAGGCCATATTTCTGTGTAACAACTTTACCGTTTAGAATTTTTCTCAATTATAAATTCATTTATTAAGAGCCGCTATATGTCTAAACTACTAGTAAACGATAATAGTTCAACATTAAATTACTAAAAACATCTATCGTGAGAGTCATCTATCGTGAACTAATTGCCATAATCAATAACTTTATTTACAATGACAATTGCTCCAGATACAATATTTACAAGTGAAAGAAATTACATATTTATCAAGCCCATTAAGTTATCTAAAGCAATTTCATAATTATTTGTTGTAACAGATATTGAGTATTGTCTGATCTAATTTATACTATTATTTATTAATTCAATATGTATTTATTAGATAAGAATTGATATTATCTGTGCTTATGTACTGACCCGTCTTAATATTGGTTCTGATATCATTGTAGTACGCTAGTTTTTGTTTTAGATAATGATTGAAAGGTTAAGCTATAATAATTTTGAGGTAATTTTATAAATACATTTAATTTAAACAGTTAAGTTACCAATATTACTACACGGAAGTATCGGTAAGGTATTCGATCTGAATCCGGTAAAATTTCTATGTTAAATAACAGATACTAAGAAAAAACACTGCCACATCCATGTTTCTTTCTCTTTACATTTATAAATAATGTATTCGTATTTTGAATTTCGAATCCAAATTTATTAATACATTTGCGAATACACACATACACAAACATAAATATACGCGTCACGTTGTAACTATTTGGAACACACAATTTTGAATTTAGAATCTAACAAACGCAATATCAATAGTAGTCATTAATATAGATAGGTTTGTATGGAAGAGTTCAGTTTGGTTAAAAATGACACGCAACATGTTAAATTTTCATGTGTGCCGCCATGAAATTAAAAAAAATGTAATGTAGAATGTGAAATACACGTACCTTGAAGCGGCAGCCCGCGTCTCTGTATATGCAGCCAGTGGCGGCGGCGCAGTGGTCGCGCAGGTGTGCGTCAAGCTCATCACGCGCAGGAGCCGCGGCGCAGCGCTGCGGGCACGGCACCGGCGCACGGGAGCACAGTGCGCCGTGCGCTGATAGAGTATCCTGTGGTTTTTTAAATATTTGTAAGTGACAGATGCCTTGACGTAGAAAGTACCAAAATGAACACCCTTAAAGATGTAAAAAAATTGCTTCAAACCTGTGTGTAGCGCTGTCCGCAGTGACGGCACGGGACAAGACGCTTGCTGCAGTGTTGCAGTCCGTGCTGCGTGGTGTGACGGCGCTGCACCTTCGCTCCACACTTATTCTCACAGTACACTGGTTCATGGCCACAGTTGCCTTGATGCTCCTGAAAGTTACGAAGAACACGGTCAATTGAAACTTCTTTGCGATGCATTCTGTTACTTATACGTGCCGTCGTTATGAACAAAATATTCGTACGTATTCGATTCCATATCATCATTCGACCTTAAGATAAAAGATTAGACGAAAATGCTCACCTCGAGAGCGCTCCCCGAGAACTCCTTCCCGCAGTGGTCGCAGTTGGCGCGTCTGCGCGGGCAGGTGTAGCGCAGGTGGTCCGACATCAGCACGCGCGGTATCATTGCGCCGCACTGCGCCGCGCACAGCACTGCGTCGTGTTTGCAGGTGTTCAAGTGCGCCTAGAGAGTAACACTTGTTATATAATGGACATCGCGGTATGTTTAAGTACACCTGGATTATTAATTTATTCCCCTAATAGTAAATCAAAGACTTATAACTCGTAATTCTCAAAATAGTTTAATAATTTTGATTACCACAGCATTATTTAGTAGTATATTTAATAAGGGATAAAATTTTATTTGATGTCAAAGTATTTATGATGGATTGAGTTGTATAGTAATTGAGTCATTATATATTTACAATCATGACTCAAAATATTCTTGTAAAGTAAATAGCTAATGAGTTATTGAATGGGTAAAACTATAAATCGAATTGATGTAAATAATCCAACATTATAACGCAACCCGGTTTTTATTACTGTATGCTTACACGTAAATATAAATATTCGGAAATATATATAGATATTAGATAGAAATAGGAGCACGTGTCACGGAAAAAATAGATAAAAAATGTCGAACACATAAAAATGATTGATCGCTCCACTTAACAACGCCCTCTTAACTTTATCTAAACAAATATTTATGATTCTCACAAACCAACCTTCAGTTTCCGGAGCTCGTCCGACCACTGACAGCCTTCCTTATGGTGGATGCAGTAAACCACGGAGCCCATTATAGCCTTCTCCGACTCTGGATCTGGATATATCTGTAACAAAACAAAAATATTTAATCTCACCATTAACAGAAAAACGGAGGATAACAACATACATTGTTTCTGTTAAATATGTGGTTTGTTGATACTTTTTTTAATTTATTAACTATATATTTAAACATTTTGAATTGATAGAAAACACAACGTCAAAAGGAACGATCTCTTTCAAGACTGATGGAAGCGCCGTACAACGGATTAAATAGGACGCGATTAAAAATAAACCACAACTAAAAGAGAATATCAACAGGCGTAAGCGTACCGTACTTTCGAATATGGAACACATCGTACGGAAATATGCAAAATGGCCGACGCGTTTGTTTTTCGCGCGCAATTGTGAAACAGGAGCGCTCGCTGCAAGGGCTCGTTACAAAATGGTTACCATTTGTACATTTTCGTTATCTTCACGGGTGCAACGAACAGATGGCCGACTGTGGACCGTTCCTTGTTTATGTCGAGATAAGCGTGATTTTTCACTTCCCAAACCAGCTGTGTAATGAACCAAGCAAATAAACTTGTTAGAATCTTTTGAACGCGTTCCCTTTCACACAGTGTAGTTAATTTTTCTCTGAAATCATCTATGGAAGCGGCAGAATGCATTTGTTCGAAGGTAAATAAACAACTCCAAGATGAAATACACAAATTTGTTTGTAAACAACTCTTAACTAACGACGCATAGCATCCCGGCCATCTTTCACTATGTACAAAGATGTCACAGAACACGCTAGTGATTTCGTCCGAATCTGTCGTTTTTTATTGACACCTTATACGCAATACATTGACGCTTTAGTATACATTTCATTTAACGAGACGGCGAAAAGAGGGAGCAATCGATACGAAATAATTCGTAAAGATAACATTTGATCCTCATAGTGGTAGATGAGTTCTATTTACAAACATTGCTGCATGTGGTCATCGGCATGGATGCTGCATATTGCACCTTAGGATATACACTATAGACTCAAATCGAACACTTAATCCTAAAATTATACACGCGAATATAAACCCAACATTAATTGAAATAAGATGGATATTTCAATATCAGTAACAGAGAATAGACGACCCGAGTGTGCAGTGTATAAATTTACAAATATAGAATGTTATTTGTGTCGTATTCTAAAAAGATGGACCGCGATGTGTTGAACTCTCCCGCATCGTTCAATTATAGCCAACGTTGTACAGTAAACAAACAAGGAAACATCATTGGTTTGCAGCGCTTACGAAACAAACGAGACGTAACTTATGTTGCTGTGTGTACAATATCATACAGCCATTACATTATCCAATTTACCGCGCGCTAGATCACCTAGAACACTAACATCGCATAGCGAATAAGCTTGTAATTGTGTTTTGGGTCAAACAGTGCGCTTAAAATTGAATAACAAATAAGCCAATCTGAATCCCTCGCCTTTTCAATTTTCTACTTTGTTTATATAATTTATTTTATATGAAGTGTATTTTGAAATATAATTATATATTTATGCACGTGTCTATGTAAATGTTAAGTGAAAATGGTCATGGAATGCAGTCAAAGAGAACGAGAAATGCCGAACGGTCAGCCGGTGACACCTACGCCGTATTAAAATGATCATAAGCACTTTAATATTCATAAAATCATTATTTGAAACCGAATATCATTGAAATCAGTAAAGTGGGTATGTAATCGTGAAATTCAATATTTAGTATGTATTCAGAGTATCGTTAAATTATGAAAATCATTGCTTTCATTATCAAAATTACATGAAATGAAAAGCGGTAAAGTGCGTGTCGGACGAGCAACTAACAATTTGAAATGAACAGAACTTTGCACTTTTAAGCTTAATATTTCACAAAGCTTAATCGAAAAATATTTTTTGCAAACCCACTATATTTTTTGAAGACCTCTCCAACGGTACCCTATCTTGGGGTACTCGAGAAAAAATAGCTCGCCATACATGTAGGGCTGCAATAAAAAGATATATTTTCGATTTTTTTTATCAACCTATATGTTCATGCCGAATTACAGTTTCCGAGCTGGACAGACGGACAGACATGACGAAACTAAGGATTTCTAGTGGACTACGAAACTAATAAACGACCTTATTGTTTATCTATCAATTATACTAATAACGAGGTCTTTAAGAAGGTCGCGTGCGTGCGTGTGGGAGGTCCTGTGGGCGTTCACTATATGCATATATACTTAAGCTTAGGTTTCATAACAGCAATTGATTAAGCAAATTTTATCAATATTTACCACCGATATCAATGTGTAAGCGTATTCTAAGCCAGGTACTATAATATCTATTTCTATTGCAGTAATACAGAAATTCCTTATTAAGTTCAAATAAGTTAGACTTAACAGACTAACAGTAATCAACTACTACTTACAACTACAAGTAATGTTGTTATTTTTATTATTTACATTATGTTGTTCCCTCGACTCCGTTCCCGTAATTTTTAGGAGATACTTTCGGAACATAAGTTAAAATTACTTATCAATTAATTACTAAGAAAAAGGAGGAAACAGAATTAATTCCAAATAAAGTAGATAAAAAAATAATAAAACTCTTTTGTACTAAAACAACGACTATAAGGACAGATGTCAAATATGACATATTAAACGTTAATAACTATAAATATAGACAGGCTAACAGAAATACAATGCAGCTAACTATATATATATATATATATATATAGTTAGCTCCGTCCGTCCCGTATTCTGTCCGTCCCGTATATATATATATATATATATATATATATATATATATAATCAGCATGATACGGGACATTAATAAAAGTTAAAACGTGTTTGTTTCTCACAATTGTTTTTAATTTATTGGATAAATGTGGTGTTAAAAACATTTATTACATATATATGTACTATGGTAATTATTCTACTATATTTAAAATATTTTTTTTGTATATAATCTGTCTCATCTAATCGCAACTAAAATATGTCGACTTAGCAGCAATTATTTTAAAGATATAATCTAAATCGTAAAAAATATATATTTCTATTAATGTTATAGTAATATTTTTAAAACTCCATTCAACAGGTACTTTTTTTAAATTTTACACCGCTTGAGAATTGATTGACAACTTACCTAAATATGAACAATATAATCTCAACCTTATATTAAGGTAATAGAGTTGAAAATAAAACAACAACCATACAAGACTGTTTGTTGGGCTGTCAACACTCAATCACGTGGGAAAATAAACATCCCTGAATAGTAAACACACCTTAAGGTTACTACAAACCTTTAACATGAGCTACCAAGCAACTGAGATTTATTAGCTGGTTGCGCTACCACTGGTAGCCGAGTCCGAGACGCCCAAGGCATTGAACTTGAAGTGAATAGTAAACAGGTATTAAGTAAAACCAGGTGTAGGGCAAGGGCCTGAACCAATTAGAGGCTTCACATAAACTACTTCAACTTGTTGATTATTTCAGGTGAAACAAAACACACCCACTGTTTTTAGTTTTTAAACTAAACATTTATATTATGAATATATAATATAATTATTTTTGTTTTTTTTCTTTATTGTTTTATAAAGAATAGATAATTATCTATGGTTATAAAACGGAAGTGAGTTCGTCGGCCGGTCAGCGATGGCGGCGCTTTGGCGTGTAATATGTATGCTTATTTTGTCACAAACAGGCGACATATATTCAGTATGAAACCATAATATGAATATAATTACTTTATACGCTTCGTTTTTAATAACAGAACATTTTGTAAACGTTAAGAGCCGATTACCTACATCATCCAATTTCAGGGGCACTATTTGAACACAAGCTCACTAAAACCCATTTACGTTATACGATGTTAGTGTGCTATTTAACCTAGCACGCGGTAGGTTGGATAATGATATGGCTGCAATTATTTTTAATATATTAATGGATATATTTACGATGTATAAACACACAGACATTACTTTTGTTTAATTTACGTCAATCAAATATAATCTGTTTATAAAAAAATGGAATTGTTCTAAAAAGTCTAAAATAGAGCACTCAATTTAGGGAACTTGATACCAATTAGGTTGTCTGTCAGCGACTGAGCGGTGTCCGGTTGCCTTTATACGAAGATTTCACGCATTTTGTTTATTAGAAACACATGGAATATAATTATATATAAATATTTTATTTTATTTTATTTTGCCATATGACTTTATTTCTGGAAAAATAACTTTACAATAAAATTTAAATAAATTAAACTCTTAGAGCTAATTAAATACTTTTAAAAATAGTGTAATGATACAGAAAGATAGCACTTACAAATATAATGCATATTATTATTATTATAGTAGAAAAAAAAAAAAACAAAAAAATTGTATCTTCATTAATTCTGAATCGTCTATATTATCGTCAAGCGTCAATGTCATCAATTGTCAATGTCAATTATGCCAAAAACCACTGCAATGAATTCCGGTGTCACCGGTCACAGTAGGTAATGTATATATAACATTACTATTTAACTTAGAATAATGTTTAAAACTATTCCAAATAACTAACTTATAAAAGAATATTACAATATTTGACATAAATACTGCAAAAAAGAGAATTATTTAGTTATTATTTCCATTAAAATATAGTTATTTAATGAACACAATACAGTTAATATATTATCACACGAGACAAAGAACGCCGCAAGAGTAAATCAGGCGCCCATCAACTGGACCGGAAACACCGTATCATTTAGCGCTAATTGTAATTATTATTAACTTTATAATTATTATTCATATACCTAACTTTAAAATTATATTTAGTTAAAGTTAACAAATTCACACTTTAGTTGAGAATCTTCGAAAAAGATTTGGCGCCATTCTGTAATGGAAGGTGAATTAGGTTATTATTAAAAAAATAACTAATTAAAAAAAAATATATGAAAAATATATAACCTCCTTTCTGTAATGGCAAAAGATATTGAATTACAAATAAATCGCTACTGAGACGGGTCATAGGTAACTTTATAACATCTCATTGATAAACAACTCAATCACACAATTCACTCAACGAGTGTGACCTTAGTCACTAACCGCTTAACACATTGAATAACAACAACGAGGCATTATCACCATAACGCTATACGTAATAATGATCATAATCCCTTGATAATATATACTCGGCTAATCAAATATTGAAATAGTTTTAAATTTAAACTCTATCTATAAAGCATAAGGTATAGAATGGCTAAGCATGAATCGCTTAATAAATCGGTCCAATCGAACGCCGGATATCGTCATGATTGTCGTGTGATTTGCATGTTTCTCTGGAAATTCGGACGTTGATCCTTAAACCATCGCTTTAATATTAAAAAAAAGAAGAATAATCTTGACAACGACCTCAAACTATTAGTATTGCATAATTGCATAACATCAATGTTGTGAAAATATTTCGCAATATCACTTTGCTGTTATTAAAAACTAAACAGAACGTATCTCCGGTTCAAATATTAACAGATTATCTTAAGATGATATAAAAATCTCTTAAAAACATTGAAAATTTAATAAAAAAAAAACAAACTGGCAATACAAAGTTTATTGCTATTTAAAATGTATACTGACATTTTAATAACCTGTCTCGTTCTATCCTTTGTTATAAGAGGGAGAAGTAACGATAATGGCGCCTGTAATAGGATAATGTGACAGTTTAATAACCTAAGGATTAACGTGTTGTAAATAAATCAGAAATAACTTCTATAATCTCAGGTATAATGAAATATATTACAATGTATCACTAATTTAAATACGTATTTTAACTTGAAAATATTAATATTTTAATAATTACGGATAGTGAAAAGGCTGTTAGTGAGATTGTGTTTGGTGGACGGATCCTGTTTTGGGGTCAAACAGTGCGCTAAATATTGGATAATGAAATAGTCCCGTTCAAAGCAAATAATATCACCACAAAATGACTATAATAAAGTGATTCACCGAAATACTTTGTGTGTTATTTCCCTGTGTGCAATTCTTATAACAATTACTCATTCACTCGTTTTTAATAAAATACTGTTGTATTATAGATATATCAAGTAGAAATTATATTTAAAATTTCACTCAAAAGTAACAATAATTTATGATATAATGATTTATAGAAGCAAAAATATACAGTAATTTATTGACCGGATATCTTAGTCTAAGATAAGCGGAAGTGGCGCCATCTTATCGGTAAATGCGCAAACGTAAGTCTAACTGTAATTATATGTTAGTTTGATTTATTGATATTAATCTTTCGAAAGAGTAAGAAGCTTCTGTTATAATATCAAGATAAGTATATATTTATACAAAGATGAACCATACTGAGAAGTAGAAGATGTAATAAGAAAAAGAAATTTGAAGGTAATCTTTATAACAAAGAAAGCAGATGTAAATACAAGTCACGATATCTTATTAAGTTATATAAGACTGATCCGCTTTTGATAAAACTGTGGGAACCAGCGGTATGCACATTAGTTTACATCTAATTAAATATTATTTGATATACATCATACATAATGTTTTGAAGTAAAATAAACCCTACTGTAAGAATCACACAATAAACTCAACCAGGAATTTCTTATTAAAACTCTCAAGTAACTAAACCATCGTTAAATTTCTTATTAAAGACTTAAAAAGCTTAATTTAACTTTATATATCAATAAAAACAAAACTACACAACGATTTTGCATTGACGTAACAAGCCACGTCTAGTACCGGCTTAATATTATTGCGGTAACTGACCTACTAATATAATATTTAAATTACTAATAAAATACGTATTAAATTTTAAACATCTAACGTAACGGATAATATTGGTCAGTTGCTAACCAGTGTAGGAGTTTTAAGCAGTCCATACATTATCCAATCTACCGTGCACTAGGTCAACTAACACACTAAGTGAGTGTGCTTATGATTGGACATCTTCAGGGCTATTTTTGGGGTAAAATAGTGCGCTTAAAATTGTACAATGACATCAGTCCTAGAAAGGCTTGTTCATAAAACGGTTTATATTTTATATTATGATAAATTTTCTAATTTATATTCATGTCATGTTTGGACATGTTTGAATAAAACTAGCCGAAACGGGAAATAACTTTATTTCACCTGTTCTTTTGAATATTATGTTTGATACTCTTAATAATATTAAATATTAAATTAGGTCTTAAGGTAATAAAATGTTAATTGAAACGTTATTTTAGTAATAATAAATTGATTTGACAAATACGTGTATTCAACATAGAGATTAATGTTGACATTATCTTTATTATAAGTAATATGGTCCCCTAATAAAAAGGAAGTTCCCACGCCTCTTAGAACCGTTTCTAAGAACCCCATCGTACGCTCAAAGACATTACGCAGCTAAAGTTAAGTTGTCAAATTAATGGTCTATTGACTTATTAACTTAATATATTTAATTAAATTTAATGTATATATATATATAAGAACTAACCTCTAATAGATCGTATAAAAAGTCCACGTAGTTCATTCTTGTCACTATAACTACAACCGAGCCTGAAGATGAACTGGTAACTGACTGGCGAGGCTCAATAATATATCGCATAACACCTGCCCACGTTAAAGATGTCTGTATAAGGTCACCAATCAACCAGTTGCTTAAATTTTTACCCTTTTAGGTTAATTATGTTGAAAAATATTATCATTAAAATGTCCATTAAAACGCCTACCAAATGCGGTTTTTTTTTATAAAAAACTAGCATAATTATTGATAATTACTATTTATATTTTTATGTTTAACTTATTTAAGACTTATTTAGCTTATAAAGCTGCTGCGCTCAATATCAAAGGGATGAATCTATTGGTAGTGCTTAGTTTTATTAGAGAAGTATTGCACAACATTAAGACTTTGTCTATACATATGACGCAACGATAAGTAACCTGCATTAAAGTAAAATATGGCTGTACTTAAAACAGAAGTAATATGGAGTGAGATGAGTATTTAGATACAATAAATCATGGTAGTTACACGTCGTAAAGTACTTAGGAATGTATAACATATTACAATAATGATATGAACGCGAGCAATCAAATGGTTCTGACGAAAGTGATCTTTGATGCTTCTTGCCTCGGGCGCGGTTCGTTCATTGTTTTTTCTGTACAAGTTGCTCGCGTGCGTCTCCGTGGGAACTCGGTATCAATTATTTTGGGTTTGCCACTTATTTGCAAAATGTTATACTAAATAACTTGAGGGGAATATTTATCTCCATTCCAAGGGCGTGTTACGGCTCTTGATTACAATGGCGATACAAATGACTTTTTTTGCGATTAAGTTTATTTAGTTGTGGATGTAAAACTTATCGCGTACAACCGGTCTTTGTTTAAAATTAAATTTATTTTTATCTTTTTCCCTTTAATCCAGTAATCACTTGTGTACGGTAAATGAAAATGTCAGGTGGGCCTATTTTGATACCTACTATTTTGAAATAAGACAATTTCCAATTTAAAATTAAGGCTACGAAGTTTTCAATTAATACTATATAATAAATTGCAACAAAAAACAAATAAATTTTTATTACCAAGTTACGTGTATTTGGTGAAGCCGGTGAAGTTTGTTTTGAATGATTTGGTATTCAGATGTGCAAGTGGTCGCGATAAATCTAAAGGCGATCCGCGTACGCATTACAAAATGGTGACTAAGTGACTAAACCTCGGCATATTTTCAACTCTCTCACAACCTGCGTATTGCTAATGACCGAGTCGAATATCTAGTGACCCGACTTCAATATTCGACACGCGTAGGTCAATGGTTTGGGTTTACTTAAAAATATACTACTAATATTATAAATGCGATATTTCGTGAGGATGTATGTATGATTGTTACATTGTCATGCAAAAACGACAAAGTAATACGTTACAGTATTTTAGCTATAGCTAATTATTTTAACCTATATGTTAAATGAACCCGTGTAAAATTTAGAGGGAACGAAGACGAGGACAAAAACTAGTGTGATCTGAAGTCACTATATGTAATCCACAGTTAAAATTAGTATGTATAGTATATAATAATTTCCTTTTTGTATTGTAACAAAAATATCATAAAATTGAACCATTAATTTAGTTTAATATAACCGTGAAATTGAAAGAAATTACCCTGACAATGACAATGAAATGTATCAACAAATTAAGACTTCTCTATCATTACTTAATCCACAATCTGTGCCAGCGCTCAAACAAACGTAATACGACACGGTTCAGATACTCTCTCACAGAACTACCAAAAATACACTGTAATATATTAATAGTAACTACTAAGGAGTCCGTACAAGTTAGTGTAAATGCTAATGAGGTCTGAATTGTTCTTCAAAATATCAACTTATTTTGACGATACATTTATACTCTTATTAAAATATTGAGGTTTTTGCACGAATAGAGGATTGCTGATGAAGGACACCGGATGTCGATGCGGTCAAATTATTCGGTTCGCGATCCGAGTTAGAATGGCCGTATCCGGTCAATTGAGCTCCGATATTACTAATTAAAGATTCAGAGTCTGGATCATAAATAACAAACCCGTTCATGATTAATCGGTTTTATACAATCTTGCAAATATCAAAGAATTAATAATTCTACCATCGTTATTATTTTCAAGAAAAAGTCAATATTCATTTCACACCTCTATTTAAACATTAAATATTAATTGAAAACTGAATATTCACTTGATCCCATTAGTTTGTTATTATACCTTATTAAAAATAAATTATACGCTAAAATATCATTATTATAACATATTTAAACTCAATTTATCAATTGATATTGTAAGATTATAATTACTGGCCCACGCACAATACCTTTATTAAGATATTGATAGACATTTATTAGATAATAGGTGCAAGTAATTGACCGAAATATCATTATGTTATCAATAAATCAATTATTAATAGGCTATAATAGAGTATTAATAATATAACAATAAAAATAACAAAGAATTGTATGAATGATGAGAATCCAAAAGAATCGAGACGAAATGATACGTTGTCAGTTATTTATTATTTGGTAATTACGGATTTGTGATGGTTAAAGGATTAACCCTTTTTTATTATAGGATTGCTGGGAATATAAATTACGAGACTTATAATATTTAATATAATCTTAGGTTACGTTTTAATGACTGATATCTATTTTAGGATAGTAAATATAAAGTTATAAAACTAGATCAATGAAAGTTATACAGAAATAGTACATCAAATATCAAAGGTATTAGATAGTGTAGTGAGGGCCTGGACATACACTAATAAACATGTTAGAGACAAAACAGACGCACTAAAAAGGGGACGGGATTTGTTTGGGTGTTTTAAAAATAAATCTTAAGTGCCCTTTGAACTGTAACAAATATTTGAATATTATTTTAGGGCCTATCAAAGCTTTGACGTTTTTGTTGTTCAAAAATGTATTAGAGCTTTTAAGAGATAAAGGTTCTATTGAACCTTTTTGTCAAAAATTACAAAAGCCATGTGTAGGATCAGCTGATCAATATACTCAATGCGGCACCCAGGTAACCTTTTTCATGCAGTCAGCTGTTCGTTTTAAATCTTCATAGTTCCGAAACATCTGCCGTCGGCAGGTGATTGAATGGAATTCACAAAATTTCAAGGTCCGCCCTTTTAGGTTTTGTTGTGTTACATCTGCTGTTACAAACAATTCGTTCTACGAAATATCGAAATTTTATTATACGAGTGCCATATATGTTGCCATATTGGTAGTTCAGTTTAACAAATATTTAACACAAAAAAAGGCAAGACAAATTATAGGCAAAATGAGATTAAAGTGCTTGTTAAGTTTATAAATATTTATTCTGAAAGACAACGCCAGAACTATAATAAAAGATTAACATATATGTTTTTAATTTACAGTAGAAGTAGTAGTAGTAGAAAATCTTAGTATCAATTTATAGTTTATATTTAATTATTAACGGTGAGGAAAATAGTGATGTGTATTTTTTTCATTAAAAATAAACAAATAAAGCAACAAACTAACATAATATGTCATATATATAAATTCGTCTATACCCGGTTTGTCTAAAAAATAAGATTATATTATTTGAATATTTATCCGGTTTTATCTTTCGTAAATCTTTTTTCGCATCCGTCCATATGTGTCTGTAGAACAGTATCCGTTAAGATATCAAATAACATTATAAGTGCGATATTTAATATTATTTTATCTGTTTGTATACGGATAAGTTTTTATTAATAATGATATATATATATATAAAAGATTTACAATGAAATATTATTTGTAGTATCAAATATTCATCCTGAGAATATTGCAAATTACATTATCATGTGCAAGTGTAATTTTAAAAGAATATTATTTATATTATTTTCTAAGAATTATTTATTTTTCTAGGTGTGTTTTTGTGTCAAAGTCCATTAAATGCGTGAGCGGTTTCGCTGACTTCAAATTTCGTAAGCATTTTATTATAAATAGAAAACGTTGAAATAAATATTAATACATAATTGTACATTCCTAGAAAAATATAACAAACAAAATTGATATCATTGCAATATAATTGTATTATTTTATACATACACATATTTTTAATATATTATTAGTATATTTATAGCGAATCTATTGCGGAAGTCATAATTCATTCCAGTATATAATACATATACACGGTATATTTTAAAGGAATTTGTCGGAAGTGAAGAAGTTTAAACCTCGAATACCTTGTTATTATATCGTTATGTATACATAATGAGATATGGTCGTATAATATTGTAACAGACACACATGCAACACGCTACAACTATTATGTAAAGGAAGAAGTCATTTGCGGTAAGAAATCTCTATAATTTACCGGTTTTCAAAGACACCATTGATGTCATGGTCCGAGACATTCAGTTGAACAGCTGACGGCGAACTACCATTTTTTATCTATTGTATATATAATGGCGAAATAATTACCAATAGTTTTTAAAATTATCCGTCATTCTATATATCCTTATCAAATTAACATTATTTAAGTCATGTGCACGGTTCGTTTCCCACCAGTAGCTTGCACATGGCATACAGGAATTTGACTCGCAGATGTTTCGACACAGACAATAAAATATATCATACATCCACTCCAATAAAACCGTATTTCAATGATTAATTTCTAATAAAAAAAATATATAATAAAACTCCTTGGTGAAATATTTGTCATAACGAGAAGTTACAAAACGAGAAATCTTTGCCGCGACATCCATTAGATATATGGCGAGATTATTTGAGCAATCATATCAGTTTATTTCTTATATAACTACGTATATATACGTAAAAAGGAATCTGTAATATTAATTGAATTTAACTTTTTAACAGCGTGACGTTTAATTTACCGCCAATAAATGAAGATCGTCAAATGACTTGACAAAGCGTTCTAAAACGACTTTATATTATTGATGGCTTTCTTTTACGATTACAAACGTATTTTATTTTATTACATCTTTTAATTTATTGTCAGCCCTCATGGAATACTTTGTAAAATATGACATTTGTAACTTTTATTGCATATTGCAAAATAAATGTGTTTTTTGTATAATAATAGGTTTTATTTTGATAACTTTTTAGAGATGTGTATGCATTGCAAAACAGTTGTGTCATGATTGTGAAAGAGTGATGGATCAAATATTTTTATTTCCTGTGTTTGTTGAACAAAAACAAAACACCTCAAACGCTACCGCCGTCCTTTTTCCACAAACATTCAGTTCTAATGTTAAGTTAGCAATAACGAGTACTATTTATAGTTATATATTACTTTATAGGACGTAAGGTATTTCCAAATCGATGTAAAATAACTAAGCGTGTAGCAATAGATTGATTATCGTCTTACTTATTAGGAATGTTAGATCAACATTCAGTTTCGAACTGGTTTAAATGGCATGCCTATTACAGATCTTGAAAAACTTCAACTAAAAAGCTGAATTTTTATTTAATTAACAAATGAAAAGCGTGAATAATTTAGCAAAAGTAAATATAAGATTTCACGATAAATACGAGGCCTAAATAAATTTGAAACACTTCAGCATTTAGAAAGGCATTTCAAAAGGTGAAAGTCATGTGATATCTTGCAAAAACTCGCATCTCTGCGCGGCCTTGTCAAGGTGAGTGCAAGGGGGACATAACGGTACACCGCGCACTGGACTCCGTCTAAGCATATTACGGCGCGTCCTATACATTGATAGCCAAAAACTACCTTATCAACTAACTCACCAAACAAAACCGTCGATACACATCGCCTATACTGTCCGTACGTAATGCTTTCTACGTGGGAACCGAGACACGTATCGGTCATTTCCTTTCAGATACCTACAGCTTAATAGCACGCTAATATGGCGTACAATATTTTAACATTTTGAACACGTATTTTTGTGTCTTTTAAGGGAAACCAGTTATATCTAACTGTGTCATCTTATAGGATTAAGGGACTAGCATGCTTGTTACTTAATAAACAATTCCTATATTGCTATCAGAGTTAATTTTGAGAATATTGACAGCACTATTGTTTATGTATCATATTTCTATATTCACTGCGAATTTTCTCAATGCTCAGTTGAAATGATCAGACAAACCAGTTATAGTATTTAGTGATGAAACTCTTAATAAACCGAAGACAATAACAAAATGAATACATATAACCAACTGCATTAATACTTGCTGGACGTCCAATACGCGGGACGAAAGCTTAAACATTCCTATAGAAAATTGTAACTTAGGAGACTCTTTAACATGCATAACAGACCCTCTAAACAAAAAAGCTCGAGGGTCATTCCCTCATTGAAAGGGCGACTTACTATTTGACTGATCTCTGTGATAGGGATCGGCGAAATGGTTTTGTCGGAACCCTGCGGGAGAGACGAGGCACTGGGGGTAGGGGACACCCCGGGGGATCCCGGCTGGACGTTCACCATGCTCTCCTTAGACGTACGGTTGGGAGACAGCCTAGCCGGAAAGCTGAGGGTCTTCGTCCACTGCGACAAGCTTCGCACCATCTTGATTGTCCATACGCACTACACGTTCACTGAACTTAAACGAGCTCGAGCGAGACACGCGCTCCCCACAACGGCCGGCGGACGAATGCGATGGCATCAAAACTTACAGCCTGTGCAAGTTGCGACGTGTACCCGTTCGCGTGTGTGCGTAGGGTGTCCACGAGTGTGTGTATCGCACGGACTGGTATTGGATTCATGGATTGGGATCCGCTGAGGGGTCGACTCTTTTGTTTATCGACGGGACGGCCACCTTACATCTTACATCTTATAATATACTCTTGAAATTAATTTGCCACAAAACGCATCAGAACATATATGTTTTATCTACTCAATTAAAAGATTAAAAAAACTATATACACTGAATTTAATTTTTTGAATATTGTTGATAATACAAGATAGATATATTATTATATACAAAGAAACAAAGAATTCGAACCCTTATGACCTTATATGAATTGGACCAGGAATTAGTAACGGTGAATGAAATGAATGCAGAATAACTGCACGTGGCATTCCAAGGGTGACACCCTTCGATTATAGCCCCCTTAATTGTAGGAGACGCCCAAAAATGTTGTTTTGAAGTATTCGGAGTTTTTATGACAAAGTATTGACAAATAGTATTTTACTAATAAACTTAAAAAGTCCATTAGCAATAAGGTAATCTAATAAGATAACAAGATCTTTCATGTCGGTCAGGAGTCAGAACTGGTTTGTCAACAAAGCCTTATCCTAATCTGATTCATGTTCGTACAAGTTACACATTTTTGTGAAGTTATTTCTCATCGATCCTATGATAATTTAATACGTTATTTTAAGTATATTGTACATAGATGACTTTTGTTATGATTATTGTAATGAAGACAAAATTAACTAACCGTTACTAACTCCTGGTCAAAAATTACAATTTCATTTATTTGCTTTTATTTCGCAACCAATCACATTATAATAAATATATGATCGGATGTCACAATATCAGCTGCGTCTTTCACAATCATAAATGTAATTCTTTATATTAGCTGTGCGTTGTAAACTGATCAGAGGCCGGGTGATTGTAAGAGACCCTTTATTTCATCGCATCAGACCTACGGGCGTAAACTGAAACAATGGTGCGCAGGCGCAGACTCGTTGCGTGTTTACTTCCGACGCGCCACGTGCGCGCGCAGCTGCCTACTGCGCATGCGCATAAGTGTAGTGAATTTAAACTTTTATATCACATATAAAAATCTATTTTTATTATTTGTTTCTTATCGCATTCTATTTCTTTTTGAGTGTTTTATTTACAAATTTATTATACTACTTATAATATAAACCATTTGTAATATTTACTCTATATATAGAAATTAAAGCTTAATAAAATGTTAATTAATCAATAATGTTACTTGATATATACTGCCAAGTTAAGTAGGTTTAAACAAATACACCCTTTATATATGAAAACCATAAAAAATGGAAGTATCCCAACATCCTGTTCCCAAAACCCATCATTATAGAGAGGGTCATTACTGCAGACTTGCCGAGACAACCCTTGTCTTTGTTCGGACGTGTTCCAACTATTGTTCAATGAGAAACACAAGTACGGGACTTAAAAGTTCCATTACAATATGAGGGTGGAAGTGATTGACAGCACCCTTGAGCTACATTTGGGGATGCAGTTCAATTTATATCATACATATTCATTAATAATGTGGGCATTGTGTGTGAAATATTGGTACTATATTGTTCTAGAATGTTTATCATTCTGTATATTATTAATTATATATATAAATAAACTGAGTACTTATTTCATTGTTTGCTTTTCAATAGTTAGAATTACTGTATATATAACATTTTCTTTTCGTTTATAAACACTGATTTTATACCAATTTATTAATAACAAATAAACTATTATCAGTAATTTATTCTATAGGTGAAAATATTTTTAATATTTTTAATTTTTTACTGAATAAAGAAGCAACTATTGTGTAAGAAAGTAAAATTTCACTATATTAAATAGTTATGTCAAAATATATTAAATATTCTGCTCAATAATTAAAAAAATAATCAGCCAACATTACTTTTTTCATTATGAGTAATAATTTCTGAAATATTTTAAGAATGTTCTGGTCACCCTAACTTTCACTATGGCGTTATTATTCAAAATGGCGGTAAATACATGTACAAAATTAGTCCGCGTCTTGACAGAATTATTTTTGGACGTCGTAAATTATTTTTCACTACCGTAAAATACAAGTCTGTTATTTTAAAAGCTAATTACATGTGAACCTTTGTTACGGATTAGTGTTGTGCTCTTCAGCTATTAACTAATTACCTTCATAGAAAAACATTCTTAGGTGAGTGTTTTATCTTATCATTGTTGTCGATGGGAAAGTTATTAGACAAAGAGATAGATATGTATATATGTATTATTAAACTACTATTTCATTTTTATAAAGTTTAATTTACTGAATATTGATTTGATAGATAATAATTTACCTTTCATGTCATATCGGACAAACAATTTATATTCAAAATGTTCACAAAATATTCCCTAATCCCTAATAATGCCTATTATATCAACACATTAAGACAACCCCAAAAGAACTTAATTATATATAAATGTGAACAAAGCTCACAATGTACACCAATAAACAGATAAAAGTATGGTATTCCCACAATAAAAAGTACTTCCAATAACATTAAACTAACTATTAATAGTTTAAATATAAATTATACAAAACTAATTCTAATACCAAAGACAATACAGTCGATAATTCTATAAATAATTATCAATATACGTGCCTTATCTAAATAACGTACCCCAATAGCTTAAATATCTTGTTAAAAAGTAATTATTTCCTGTATTTTTATTGAAAGTTCGCGTGTACAGGAAATGGTCATTAGTTAACCGGGTCCAAGGTTATATTAACTAAATGGATTTAGAAAACGTGTTAGACGCCATTAATATCAATTTTATGTCCAATCTATCGAGCGCTAAATCAACTAGCACACTAGTTTGTGATTCGTACAAATCGTTAAATCGGTTTCTTGTGTCAAATGGTGCCCTTAAAATTGGATAACAAACTGCATTTTCAATATACGATGTTATAGCCCTAGCGTTTGTAGATTGTACAATGACCGCACAACACTTATTTATAAAACTAAATATGATAATGTAGGAAATTAGTTATAAACATAGTTTTTATGTGCGAAGGGATAAAAGGCGATGTGCTAAATAAAAATGGAACACCATATACCCATGTGCGAACCCCATGCCATTAACCAAACAATGCACAAAGCGCCATATGTGTCACGGACGGAAAAAACTAAAATAGATTTCACAAGGTCACTCAACACGTGGCGAGACCCACATCTTAGGGGTTTGGGATGTGAATAAATATTTGAAATCCCAAACTCATTTCACCCAACCCACATTTCAAAAACACAAGATTTATAATTATTACTAGCTGTAGCCTGCGTGTTTTTTTGCTCTCGCATCTACATTGGGTTTGTCAAAATTATAGTCTATATGTTATTTATGTATAAGGTATATTACCGAAATCTGTTCACTATTTTTTGTTTGATAGAGTGACAAACATACATCCTGACAAACTTTCGCATTTATATTACTCATCATAGTGTATCAATACAATGATTGAATTTAATTACGAAATTTTGTATTACGTAATATCGTGCGCGCAAACCACGAATATATCAATTGTTAATAATTAATTTTTAAAACAATCATACGGCCTTTCATCCATTTATTTTTTATTGTCTTTGTATAATGGCGGCGTGGTCACGGCGACTCGTAGTGCGTGATTTTTAAACATATTTTTGATTTTTTAAAATAATAACATCGATTTAAAGAATGACACGATCGATCTTTAATCGATCGTTCAAAGGTTTATAACAGAATACGTACCTAAGTCACTCCAAAAACCGAACTTTCTTAAATTATAATATTGTAAATATGTCAAACAGGAGATTTATAGTTATCAGTCATAATATAGAACAATTCCTTATTATGAAATAAGTAGAATTACAGAAAACGTTTGTAAAAATATTAAATTTTATCGCCATTTATTTCAATAAACCAATACTCTTAATAGTTCTGTATAATTTTTTAAAATCCAACTTAACCCTACAATAATGAATTAGAATAAATTTATGTTATGTTTTGTTTGATCTGAAAACGAATTCATAACCATCGAAGGGGCACAGAACACGACTGTCACCCTCCAAGTCATTAGCCGTTGTGATAATTTGTTATATTTCCCCAACAACATATTCTATTCTTAATTCAAATTTCGAAACCGTTGCGTCATAAATGTTCTTAATTTGAAAATCGGAAACAAAGAAAGGGCAGAGAACTTTTAAATCATCGAATAGTGATGTGACATTGATGGCGCGTGTAAAAAGAAAATAAAGCCAATGACACATTTATTACAACTGTCACCTTTGACAGCTCATAAGTTTTAAACTATAATTTGTGATAAGGCTAAGTATGTTTAGTGTGTGGGTGATGTGCTACTGGTTTTAGCTTAATAGAAAATGACTTAATGGAGGAAGGACAAAGAAATAATCCTTATCATAGTTACATATCCGTGTAAATGAAATGCAATAATAAATTAAAAATATACATATAATGTAATAATAAATTCTATACTATAGTTTGTCGAATTATACCACCTATTATATTAAATAATAAGACAAATTGAAAGCAAAACAAAATGGACATTTTGATCAGTAATTACCGACCATTAGGATTTAAATTTCGGGATGACAGATGTACTTTATATATTCTAACTGTCCCAATTATGCTGACGATATGGTTAGGGGCATTAGTCGACTAATTCAGTTGACAGGCGCGTCGTAATCGACAAACGCAACGCCCCTCCCTCGACACTCATATACGCTGTCAAATTTTTATTGTTTTTTGGCGTTGACATTTCTAATGTGGCATTACAGATAATAAATTGTGTTATTTTTTGTGACTTACTAACGAAGGTACAGCGATGTAGGGATAATCAATTTTATAGATGATTTATAAATAATATAATAAAATATCGACAAAGTAATATTAATATATGATTTATCTTTTAATTTATGTGTTTGTCTGCCTATTATGTCAAAAGCAGAGTAACTTATTTGATAAATTAAACACAGAAAAAATTTTATTGTCAAAAAATATTTAATTTTTTTCTTGATAATTACCAAAACTAATTTGGGCTAAGCTTATAATAAGATAAAACTGCTGGACGAATTTCGATGACTTTTGTTTGAATAGATATGCATAGGTGTCTAAAATGCTATCAATGTTTGCTTTTTAGTCAGAAAATATAAAAATTGTTTATGTTTAATCTTTAGAACGAAATTAAATGTATAACAAAGAAGAAATTATTTAAAATATATTAAAGAAACGACAATATTTCACTAAGAAGTTTCGTATCAATATAATAAATTAACATGTCATAAAAACGTGTTATAATTTTATTAATATTTAAAATCCACACGGATATCCGGTAAACACAATATTAATCAATCAACACACACATAGACAATTACAACATTCCAGAAGATTCCAACATAGGAATATCCATAAATATATCGGCGGGAATATTAACGTTAACGCGTTTGAATTTCGAACACAATACCGTCAGCTGTGGATTGGACAGATGGTTATGATTCGGACAATAGTTTTTGTTTTGAAGCGGCCATATTTGTAAATGAAAAATATTTGTGTCACATTAAAGTAATATTTGTGAATTATAATTCTGCATATTGATAATAAAGATGCCCAATGTGTATAATATTTTAAAGGTATTTTACTTAATACAGGAACAATGGCCACATGGCCGATTATAAAATGTCTGCAATTCTTAAGTATACAGTTATATAACGTACCGTGCGATTACTTCAAAGAATTTCACATGACCTTCATATTACAAAAGAAAATATAAAGTGTGTATTATGTATAATATTTATATCACGATAATAGTGCTAATTATCCGACTTGTAAAGAGATAGTATCTCGTTACCACTAGTAGTAAAATTTCTTTTAAATGAATTACGAACTTCTTGATATTCTTATATAGGTATATTGTTTTTTTGCTGTATTTTTTTTATTCATTCATTCTTTATTAATTCTGTCGTTCATTCTTTATTATTCATATACATTCACGTAATTTTATTTTGTACTGTCATTTTTTAAATCTTTCATTCATACGTTCTTTATTATGTAATCACATGGATGTTAAAAAATCGAATTTCTTTACTGTGTTTTTATTCTTTCATTCATTCATTCTTTATTGATTCTTTCATTCATTCATTATTCATATACATGGGCAAAAAAATCGCAAAATTTTGTGAAAGTAATAAAAGACTGCCCCTAACCCATAAATAAACTTACTATCTGAATACTTATAGTGCAGTTTTTAAATATGGCCGTCTTAAGAAAAATTGAACATTATAGTATTAAGAGATCCATATCAATATTCCACAATACATCATAATTATACTTTCAAAACACTGACATGTATTAGCCCACGTGGACAGAGAGAGGTATTGTGTTTAACTTATCGCTACTTAATCTTTGGACCAATTAGGGGCTATTTATTGTACAGGGTGGTCCAAGGTCCATATGTTCAAAGTACCTCCGTCAATTAAAAGATGTCAGAGTCGTGTTTGGAGTCTCTTTTGATACTTACGTTAATGTCACTGTATTGGGACATTTCAAACAATTTTTGAGTATCAAACCCAAAATTTAAAATGTAAATATTTTTTATTTAAGATATTCATATACATATGTTTGATTATATTGTTTGCGTGTAAGTATTCATTAACAAGTTTATTATTCCAAATTTCGTAACGGTCAAACGCACCGACATTAACGGAAGACCCCACATTTTTTGGATACACATTCGTCATACAACATTCCGTACACTCAGACCTTACCTTTTGTCAAACAAAGTTTATTTTTTTCTAATTTCTGACCTATTGATAAACAGATATCAATAAAGATATGGGATTTAATCCTGACTTACGGATAGTGTCCACACGAACTATACAAAATGACAACGTAAAAGAAAATAATATAACTTGAGAGATTGCTGTCGTAATAAAAGTTATAAGAACAAATGAATATATAATATTTCTTATAATTTGTTTTGAGCTAATTGTTATGCGTCCATTTCATAATCCAATTTATCAAGCGCTAATTCAACTAGCACACTAACATCGGACAGTGAAAAGATTGTAAGTGCGCTGTTAGCTTGAGATTTGATACCTTTAACTCTATTTTTGGGTCAAATAGTGATAAAATTGAATGATGAAATATGAAGTATGTTTTTGAAAAAAGAACCTTGAAAAGAAAACACAAGTAGTTTCTGGAATATTCCGGATCCGTTATTTGTCATCTTTCGGTGATGAAATCATCAGTATCAAATTATACGAGTTATTAAAACTGACCGTTACTATCAAACTGGTATCATTATGATCAGCTGCTCGCCGCTCCTGTCTCCTATACTAGTATAATAAAGAATAAAGGCTGGTGCTCACACGCCTAATATAGCTTAATGAATAAATACCTCATTAATAACCCATTAATATATTATTTTTGTCTTTTAATTATACAAAAAGTTTTCAACAATTCCTATGTCATTATTATTTTGACTAATAATAGTGCAAACACACCTTAAGGTTATTACTCTAAAACAAGGATAAATTTTAACGGCCAAATATTCAATAGAATTAGGTGTTGTCTGTCTCATTCTATTGATACGTTATAATTTAAATTGTCAAGGTCTTAACCGACTATTATATAGCAATTTAATCTACAATATACCGAGCGCTAACTCAACTAGCACACTAACATCAAACAGTGAAAAGGTTATTAGTGATCTGTTAGCGCACTTGTAGACACCTAAAGGTCCTTTAAATAGTACCCTTAAAATAGGATAATGAAATGGGCATAAAATCATACTACAAGACGTATTTAAAGAATTACGAGCAATCAATTAAATAAAACATTCAAAATAAATAACTGTCAAAATGAACAATATGGCGGCGCGGGTCTCCCGTGAGTTCCGAGTAGAAAGCATCTTACCACTAAAATCGTCAAAGCGACCGCTTTATGACTCATTACTCGATGGGAATGTCCGTGGATGTGCAAACATCGACATATCTTACATATTTATAGTCCAAAGTATTACATTTTTTTGTTTTATTTACATTAAAGATAATACCATAATGTCTACAAATACTTACTAAACTTCTAAGTATTTTCATCCAATAAATGTAAATGGTATTTAGAATACATTTGTGTTCGAAATTCGAATTTATTCGCCGATATTAGTAAGCCATTGGAAAAAAATATAATTACTTTCAAATGATATTAAATACAAAAGAGGTTATAGTTTTTTTATGTAGAAAATAGAGAGCATTACCTTTTTAGTGTCAATAAAACTTTTATTGGAGGACAGAGTTTGTATTTGTCAACCAAACTCCAAATATGGACGCTCCCATTTCTAGTTATGGCTGATTATAAATAAATCAAAAATGTATTTATACACCTTGTAAAAGTTTACGATTATTAAGAATGCATTTATAGATAATACAAATATATTTTATGTACGAAAAAGATAAAATATATTAACTTAAAATGTTTGTCTATTTTTTTTTAAAGCGTTGCTAATATTCGTTAAATAAAAAACTGACCGGTAGTTATATAAAAACTTTTTGTTCTGTATTTATCCCGCCAAATATTTTGTCTTGTCAACGACCGATTGATATTTTATCTGTTATAGGTAAAATACTATATTTGTTACAGCAATTTGATCTTTATCGTAACGTAATAGGAACCTTCATGTATTATTTGTTTTCAACGCCGGTGGTTCCACAATTAACCTGTAAATCGTAGCTTGACACCTTTGTCATTATAACAGATTAACCAAATACAACTTTAATGCTATGTAATAAAGACAATTTTTCTTTGTATTAATTTAATTTTAAGTAATTGAGTATACAAATTTCGATCTTATCAATTTAATATAAGGTTTATTTTAGTTTGTGATATTACTTTGTTGTACCAAAAGCCGCCTCTATCAGCGGGAGCGAGCGGTCCTATTGAAACTTAAAAATCTTGTCTGTGTGTTCGTTTATCTGTTGGAGGTCTGTCTATTCCTCGTAATGAAAACGTTGACGGGTGTTGTTAAAAGCATTACTAAATGTGAAATTATTGCACCTTCAACAGATGACACGTAACCCACGGCGAATCGCTTTTTTAGTAAGCTTTTTTTTACAAATATGTACTAATATAACATTACTGATACATATATTTTGTAAATTGTTTTTAATAACAAGAGTTATCTGAAGATTAAACAGTGAAAACTATCAAACTATCAAGTTTGCTCCAGTGGTAAGTCTTAAGATATTTTGTTGTTATATATTTATCAGTTTTTTACAGAAGGTTTTTCAACATTGTGCAACAGTGCGTTACCCTCAGACAAGTGTTATACACTATTCTTTACATTTAGATGTCTTCTTCTTCTTTTTGGTTGGTTTGTTTAATCGATTCATGTTTAGGTCTAGTCATATAACACCTCAATATATATATATATATATTTATATTTAAAAATATGAAACCTTAAATATTTTAATATTTTTAACGTCTCCGCCACACCTTTACATCTCTTGAGTATGTAAAGTTTTTATTGCCAATATTTTAAATGACACTAATGTCCCGATATTCGTCACAGATAATAAAAACATGGAGTAATTTGCTTTAACTCTGTAATTATATTGAGAATTTAAAACCATTAAAAAATCACTCCAAACATATATATAGAGATAATAAATTTACTTGTCATTTGTGAATTATTATTTCTTAATTAATAGTTTTCTTCTTTAATAAAAAAGTTACTATTTTGTTTTAAGCGCTTTAATCTGCAAGCTAGGTAGCGCTTCAATCGCTTAAAGACAGCTTGGTACAGGAGCTATCCAAGTATTTCACCTGAGTTATAAAATCCTTTGTATTATCAGATAAGTCATTTCGTTTGTTCTTAATATTTGTGTTTGTCTCCTTGTAACAAGGTGGGTTAGTGTTGGCTATACTCCTTGTAATCTACCGTTAAAGTATTGTTAAACGGCAGTTATTTTATGACTATTGACTAACCTATTCATAAGTAGTATTCTTTTTAAACTTTATTGTGAACAGTGAAATATATTTTGCTATTATGATATTATCTTTTGGGAGATTAGTATTTTATTTTTTTGTTGGTTGCGCTTTCTATAATTTATAATTTACAATACATTATAAAACTTATTTAAGAGTATTAATGAAAATCGTATTCAACTATGTATGATTTTAGTTTCCTAGTTTTTATTATTTTGGCTTGAGAAACAGTTATTTATTAAATTAATGCTTTGTAATCTAACTAGAACCTGCCACTGCAATATGATCAATTAAAAAAAATACTTAGACTTTAAAACGATTATTAATACATAATACTCCATTGATAACTGATACAATACACAGACACTGGACAAGGTCACGACACGGACACGTCACGACATGTCACCTGCGGTCCTCACACGCACACGCACACACACACACACACTATTAAAGATACTTAAAGATTTAATAAATGAGAAATACATTGGCGTTTCTATTATCACTTATATGATTGTTTACAAATATTAGTATTTCCAATTAGCCTTTTAGGATTGGAGACTAAAAGGAACAAGAAGACAAAGAAACAAAGAATCTATAGCACATATCATAGATACTTCTCTGTTATTCTTATTAATTATTAATACATTTAAGGTTCTTGTGGACATATTAAAATTGAACTTGGGATTCCTTAAAGGTTCAAGTCAATACTCCGTCGTCAGAGGACCTAAAAACCATTTCATTGTCCAACTTACCGAACGCTAGATCATCTAGCACACTAACATCACACTAAGGCTGTTATTGAGCTACGTATAATGTCTATTTATTTATTTATATCTTTTACTTTACTGATCAGTTGTGTATCAAATGGGAGTGTCAGGACTATGATACCATATACATCGAAATAAACCCTTCTGTAAAGACACTCAACTTAAAACTAAGGCTACAAAAAGATTAACTGTCGATTCTATTGACACTATAAAATCTTATTGTGAAGGCATTCCAGGTCCGCCAGCTGTGCGCGCACCTTGCGGCAGCTGCACCACCACCTTACGATCATTACCAGCCTTTTAAATCTTTTGCTCAACACCAAATAACTACCGAATATTACTTGTTATAGTTTAAAAATATTAATTAAATATTTTATTTTACTGTTGTTTTTGATATATATATATATTTCTATATATATATATATATATATATTTATATATATATATATATATATATATATATATATGTTCATTATATCGGATTTCTGACTGGTGTAAATAAATTATATTAAAATATAATACTTATAATATAAATACTATTTGTTATGTATATTCGTATGAAAAGTTAAATGTAATATGTAATATAGATATCATAAAAATTAACTCCCAGAACTTGTAACATTCTCTGGAAGTTTGAACTCCATATTTATCTACAAATGCCTAAAATATTTCATATAACCATAATCTACCATCTATAGATATGGAACAAAAAACACGACAATAAATGAGTCCATCTCACTATTCATCTGAATAATTCATTGGTAACAAAGCGCTGGGGTCAATCCCTCACTTGGCTTATTGGACTCGTAATATCTATAGAGGTGACGCGTTGATGTCTTTTATACGTAACCTAACAGTGCCGGGTTTTATCGAATAATTTACTTTGTTTTACAGTTTACAAACAAGATAACGTAATAATAATACAAATAAATACATCCTTTGTAAGCCTTAATTAATAGGTTTTGTAATTATATATTGTATTACAAACTTATCTTAACAAACGCCAGCCAGCGTCCTCTCCATTAAGCCTTAATATTTATAAATGGTATTAATAATAGGTAATAAATAACAAATTCAAACAAAACATGAATACATTTGAGAGAATCTATCACATTGTCACATATTACGACGTTTACGAGGAGGGTGACTGCGTGTGTCTTAACTTTTAGGACTATTTAAAAAATGTATACAACACGAATAGAAGTGTATTTATTAATAAATAATTCTTCTTATTATTATAATAAATATCTTGCTATATTACTGACTTGATCTTGGAGTGTATCTGAAACCCCCATTTCGTTGACTTTAAATGACCTTAACAATTAACGAGGTCTAAGTATGGCTACTCTAAATATTTTAAGTAATGGACAGTTAGACCCTAGAATATGGACTTAAATGATGATTGTCTCGAAAATAGATCACTTATAGCCTATTTAGTATACGATGTTAGTGTGCTAGTTAATCTAGCGCACGGTAGGTTGGATCATGAAATAGGTAGATTACAAATATTTGAAGGTAGTAACACAACTACTACTTACCAAATATATTATTAACTGACAATTAAACTTTGTTTAATATTAATCGCAGTTTTTTAATTAAATTATATTAATATTTTCGTAATACTAAAACCATGGTGACACTACCTAGTTATCTCGTGTAATCATAATCTATCATACAACGAAAGTTGCTTCAATTTGTGTGTAGTTTGAGTGATTAGGGTGATTCTACCTATGTAATGTGTTAAAATTTTATTTACTGTATACTAGCTTTTACCCGCAGCTTTATTCGCTATAATCCTTACTTTGGTTGAATTGTAACAAAATTGTAGCCTATACGTTATTCTGATATACCTATAGTACAGTAAAATTTCATCAAAATTGGTTGAATAGCTTTTAAAAGGTTTAGAAACAAAATTTTTTGCATAACATAACAAATCATTATTAAATAAAAAAACCTTTTTTCTAATTCCTGAAGAAGATGTAATATTTATTATTAATAAAATATGTAGTAGAATCACCCACCCGATGCTTATTATACAAGAGTCGAACTCGCGACCTGTGACTGTGAGTCATTGTAAATGTATTTACTAATCCGTTTGGTATGTATGTATGTATGTACATTGTTAACTGGACAGATGTGAGAAACTACAGAACTACTATACTATTATGCAGTAGTACCCTACTGACGAAATTTGATAACAATTCATAGTTAAATTAGGATCAGATTTATCTATAATAATCTTTTTTATTAATATATTTTTATTAATATTATATTATTAACTTAAACAACATCTGTTTAAATATATAACGAATTTTTATTAATTTAAATTTTTATAAAAGAATCAAACAACAAATAATTTTTTTAGGTATTTTACCTTTTCTTATATATGTAGTATAAATGTTTTTCTTTATCAACATAAAAAGCTGTATCAAATTTCATATTCCTCCATTCTATTCGTTAAAAGAGAAAGTTTTTTTCACGAAACTATTTTCCACTACGCATTATTTTAATTATATGTTATAATGTTATCCAGTACTTTATCTTCTTGTTAATCAACAAACAAAATTCTTTTGAAGATAACGTGACCGACTTCATAGATAATACGAGTACGGGTTCTGTAAAGTTAGCTGTGTATCAGATGTGGAGATAAAATCTTTGTCGCGGCATCTTAATTATGTAATTAACTAATCCTATTATTGTAGTTTGAGGAAAGTTATTCTAAATATTAACTTTTTACTTAAAAAATAAGAACTTCTTTTATATAATAACAAGATTTTTTTTTTAATAATTTCTGTGTCTGTTTAAGTAATTAATAAGTGATTAATTAAGTAAATAAACAATATCAAATAAAACTTATCTGAGGGTTTGTTAAATGCAAGTTGTTGAGCGATTTATTAATATATAATTATAAAATACCAATATAGACATCATTATCCCAGTTATTTGGCGTCAGCTCAATGGGATAAGGGTTTATTCCTTCAAGTTCTTCTATCATACTATCACAGAAGGCTTCTTTGCTATATCATTTTTGATAAACATTTTACAATATAATATGTGAAATATTTATATATATATAAACAAACTGGATGTTTTATTATTACTACCGCCATCTATTGAAGTTGTATAAAAAACCTCAAATTCGCAATAAAAATATAAGATTATTATTTATTGAACATAAGTGATAAAATTTTAATATCATTGATATCGGTTTAGTGGCTTCGATTAATGCAAACGGACATATTGACACGGGATTTGTGTATATAAAAAGATATTTAATACAAGACACACACGCTGTGATAAAAAGTAAATGTATATCCAATGTCTATTCACACACCGTGAGCGTTTAATTTCAAAGATGTCAAACAGTTGATATCTATGGGAGTTATTTGAGGTCCCTTACAATTGTTTACATATTAACATGATAAAGAATATCGGATAAAGCCCTCGGCTCCCCGATATGAATGTCTTCAAATTGGGACCTTTTGAGGTAGGGTCAATGAACTCTTGTCATAGATTAATCTTGATATAAGGCTGTGTGTATACTGTAATGATTAGGAAAAAAATGTGTATTTTTATGTAAGTTTTAATATAAAAAACCGTATAACACTACTTTATTCGATTTTTTATCGAAGGTAGTAGTAAACAAAGGTAGTACGGTAATTTTGAACCGCATTCAAACTGGATAAGCCGTTCCAGAGATTGACGCGAAACGAATAAATAAACTGACAAAAATTTTAAAAACCGTGTTTTGGTTTCTATTCGTTATTAAAAACCCGCAGTAATGATTTTTCTCAAATATCTTCCACGTACAGACAGTCATTTACTGATTTTGTTATATATATAGTTATCCAGCATAATAATGCAAGTGATCTACTAAATTATGAAACTGTGACAGCCACAGATCCGTCTGCACCCGCCCTTATCCCTCAGAGGAACCCTGGATTCTGTCCGTTGTGCATCTCGTATGCATGAGATGGTATCTCATTGTGTGATCTGAATCATCTTAAGATGGACTTTAAATATTTATAATGGAGCCTTCATAGTTCTAATTCTATACTTATTTATTAATATTAATACAGAACTAAATCATCATTTAAATTACTCTTTTTATATTCATTAATATATATAAGTAACGTTATTATGTTGTCTTTATTTTTATTGACTACTAGCTGTTGTCAGTGACTTTGTCTACTTTTCCCTTATGCAAATAATAAGTTATTTGTAATTCCATATTTTTTTTATATATTTTATAGTGATTTGCGAATTTTCTGTATAAAAAGTATCCTATGAGTAATAACGTATATCTAATTATAGGAAATTTCATCAAAATCTATACATCACCTTTGCACGAAGTGTGACGAAAACTAAAAGAATATTTTTTCAGATCCATATTAAGTAACAATTATTTAAAAATATTGTATTGTATATTGTTATAAAAAGATTCCATATAACACACGTAAAGAAATAACAAGTTTGTTAATAATAATATATATTTATATATATATATATATATATATATATATATATATATAAATATATATTATTATATACAAACAAACCGGTTCGGTTTGTATATATATATATATATACAAACCGAACAAAATACTTTCACTTTAATAATAATATAAATTCTAATTATTTTTAACAATAAAACGTAATCCAATACATTGGTTCAAAAGGCGTACAATTTTTCCGCTTCGTCGAAGGATAGGTTCGGGTTCGAATCCTGTTTGTGGCACAAAGCAATAGTGCAAGGGGTAATCTATTATCTATTATAAGATCAAGTTTCTTTTATATATTATTATGCATTTTAATGACGTGAGAAGTTCTGTTAGTCGTTTGATTTCATGCTCTTTTGTTTAATATTAAGTCTAAAAAAAATATAAATGCTTTTTTGTTATGTTCATTCCCGTGTCCGGGGTTGGCATGACAACGGCTTTACCGATCTTCATGAAATTTTGCACATTGATAGCGATGGTTTATAAAAAAAAAGTGAAAAAAAACTGATGTCGTTGAGGAATAATCACCAAATAATGACAGTCCCATAGACTGCAATGTAAACAAATTTCGTTATGTGATATTTGATTTTCCTATATTTTTTGCTTCTCGGTTTCAGCTTTGAACGCTGAATTGAAGATGGGTTATACTCGCTTCGCTCAATTCGCTGAGCTCTAACGAGATTTTGCTAGCGCAGAAAAGAAAGATCTGGTTCGCGCCCCTGGTTTACTTATTTGAATCTCTTTGAATCAATACCAGTGATGAGTTGTACGTCAAATGGAAGAGTCAGAATCGACTAATTTGATACCATAGTTATCGAAGTATGCCGTTTTCTGAATCTATTATATATAAATCGTATTATTGTAAAAGATATAATTTCTATGTTTCAATTGTGATATTATAAAGTTTTTATTAGATTGTATATTGTCAAATCAATTATAGAAGGTTCTATAAATTATTTACCACAAAAAAAATCTTTTCCTTTGTATAGTTTTTTTCGTGAAATAAAAATTAGTTTTTTCGTCAGTCTACAGAATGTTAAGGCAATTCAGCAACAGTTAACAGTTTATTAACAATATTTTTAACGGACGTAAAATAAAAAGTACGATACGTTTATAAAATTAACACATTTTTTTATTTATTAACCGATTTTTATGTACACATAAATAAACACTAAATCCTAGGTGTAGGCTGAAACAATGCATTTATTACAACCTCATTCAAATCGTAATAGCCGTTCTAGAGATTAGCGTAAGCGCAGACAAACAATAATACAAAAATTCCAAAAATAATTTTTTGTTTTCTATTTGTTACTAAAGTAATCATCTCCCAAATATCTTGTATGTACAGACAACGATCAGTTACAGATTTATTATATGTATGGATGTAATGCTAAAGTAATAACGCGAATACGAGTCGTTTCTAATAATTCAGTTCCTGTAGCGCCGGTTCTCACGAATATTACTTGCAAAGATATACTTGCTTACGCGTTTTATGGACATTTTATTTCTTTATTATTATTTTAAAATTAAAGGCAACAGCTATATAATTAGTTATTTACAGCAGATAAAATATAAATAATTCAAGACATTAAATAAATTGAAAAAAAAAATTACTACATATTTTAACAAGGTAGTTTTAAATTTTTATTGTAATATTATCATATTCTATCATCTTAAGGTAAATAATAAAAAGCAGAGCCATCTAGTGTTTTTTTATCGAACCAATATGTCCGTTTAACTCATAAGCAACGAGTGAGACAGCAATAGACAATTCCTCCACGATTAAAGAGAGACGGAAACAGTACCGGTACAGAGACAGCGAAACAAAGTTAACCGGTTAGCATTGCAAGGTCGTTGTGAGAGGTGAGTGACACGATTGCGTGCCAAAACATTGTACATTTATCAGACACACACACACACACATACAAACACACACACAGATACATTTGATTTTTAATTGATAAACCGAATAACCAACCTTGCCTTTGAATGCAAAAAGCGTGAAGGATTTCGTTTATTGGCGGCAAATACATGTGCACGCTTCGAAAATTGCAAATGGCGGTGCCTATTGGCATAGGAATAACATTTTTTACGACGGCCTTTAAAAAAAATTGAATCATTTTCATATTTTACACTCGTCGGCTGTTTTTATTAAGTCACGACTTACGTGAGAGAAAAACTTCATATTATTTTTGTATTTTGTTTTGAACATTTATACATAACATATATATTTATGGAATGTAACGGATTAAAAATATTATTATTATTATTATGAAAAAAATACCATTTATTAAATAGTTATAATACATAATTGAACAGTTAGTCGAAGCTCTCGTGACCAATCAATTCTTATAGTTACAAGAAAGTCTTTCACATCGTTAGATGTTTCAAACACTTCGAAAATCAAAATGCATTAGATTCTGCGCACGCGCAGCTTACACGCAGCAATTCCAAATTCAATTATGTTCGTGTTACGAGATAACGTTAAATATGGATACCGATTATATTAAACATACTTCCTTATGAATTCATCTCTGGAATTTAATCTTTTTTATTATGTGTCGATAATAACCTAAATCTTACTATTGAAAAATTAAAAAAATATTACTTCTCTGAAACGTACTGTAGGCGAAACTATTTAAGTAACTTTATATCTAACAATGGCCCTCGGCGGTTAAGTTGTAAATTCATAAAAAGTCATAAAAAAAGAAACTCTAACATCATTTCCTTACAAAGTAAAACAAAATCTTTGTTTATCAAAACATTACAGTCGTTAAAAAACAATAAAACAGATCAAAATCGTCTCTTTAACCATACTATTCCACCATTAAACGATAATTGTAAACAGCGCCATCTAGCGGCAGCTGTGTGAACCTCTTTATGGCCTGTTTTATGGCCACCCATGTTGCGGAGCGGGATAATAAAATACAGATGTCGTCATTCGTTGCCCCGAGCATGTCAAATGTATTAATGATTTATTTCAAATACATTTTATTGACATGTTTTATTACTTGAAGTATTAGTTACGTACCTTGGCGTAGTCGACGGGGGAAGCATTCACCGGACTCGTGAATAAGCCCTCACTGAAACAAATAATTATATTAATTAAACTTATTTTTATTTACTTAGTGAATTCAATGTAAAAAAAAATCTGTTCTCTTTATTTTCCTTAAAATGAATCTGGAAACTATAAATTCATTGTGCTCTTTATTGTAAAGGTTTTTACCAAATTTATTTTAAAAATAAAAATATTCAACATATAAAAGAACGATTAAAAAAAGATATAACCTTTTTTATTATTAACAAGAAATAAGGGTTATTAGGCAAAGTATTTATGCTTGTATGTATTCGTTTTATATGTAATATGTACGTTTGAAATATATATATATACAAGATATTTCCTAATTTACTTTAACACTAGATAATATTACAAAAAAAACTACCACACAATTTAAGATATAATATTAATAAAATCTTTTCATATATATCTAAATATAATATTTTTACAATCACTTTCTATAAACAGTACCAAATTGATGAAAGAAAAAAGAAAAGAAAAGAAGAAAAAAACATATTTAATCAGCCGTATATAATATATTGTAGGTATGTGTGTTATATAATTACATACAGATACAATGCACACATGTAAGAGAAATACTTAGGATCAATTGCCTATCCAATTTTAAGCGCACTATTTGATCAAAAATAGCGTTAAGGTGTTCAATCACAAGCCTTTTCACTGTGATGTTAGCACGCTATTTGACCTAGCGCACGGTAGATTGGATAATGTAATGGATACGTGGATCTCACCAAGTATGGTCAGTGCAGGTCTTGTATCGGTACTCGTCTTTCTAACAATAACTACCAAGTTCATTACATTGTAATCTGAATTAAAATATATATTAGTAATTGCAATTAGCATTTTGTCATGAACCTGTTTTTTATTTACTGGGGGGACTTTTTTTACTGGGGGTGTCTTAAGGAAGAGGTTTACCGGCAGTCAGTAACTTCATTAGAAGATCTACGAGACCGTGTTCAGGCCGCTGCAAACAAAATCAATGATCGACGTCACGCGCGATTTCTTCGAAGATCCTTTATTCGTAGATGTAGGGCCTGTATCAGGATGGGGGGCAAACAATTTGAACAGTTGCTCTAAATTATTGAAATGTGTATGCAATAAATATCAATTAAAAATCATATTTTTTTGGTTTTATTGTATGTTTTTAATTTTGCTAGTATTAAATAATTATCCCATTTTACACATTAATAACAACAGTTCAATATTTTTTCATTATAATAACGACATATTACATCTTTTTAGAAGTCCTTTAAACCAGGAATATTTTAAAAAGATTGTCACTGTTGCTTTCATATTTTTTTTTTACATCAGAGCTATTCAAAGTTCCAAATCAAAAATATTTCTTCACAAATTTTACACAAAACAATAGTTTAACATTATTTTTTGAATAAAATACTACGGTGTACATAATGTTATTTGATAGTTATTCACTGACACAGTTAATAATAAATATTTAAGTATAAAAATAATTATGATAGTAACTGATTTGACCTCGTTACGAGTAAAAATATGATATCAGACAAAAAAAGATGTTTTTTTTAAAGCCCCATTTTTCTAGCAGCGTAAGGGTTCTATTTTTTTTTTCGTGCTTGCTTTTAGTTCTACTATTAGCTTTTCAGAGGTTATCCATTGTTTCCTGGACACCCTGGATATTAACCCTTTGCACTCGAGGTCGTTTCCGCGCGGACTAAACTGCAACTCAAAGTGTACCTACTGTTAAAATATTATGCAGCTTTACACTTAGACGATACTTTCAGAACAAGATCAAACAAACAAATATCACCAGATAAGAAAATAGAAAGTCATCACCGAACATCGAAATCTGTTGAAAAAATTGAGTTGCTGTATTAAATCATGTAAAAGGAGATAATGTCATTATAAAAATAATAACATAATAAAAAAAAAACGGAACAAAAATTGTATCATTAATGTTATAATTAGTGTAAATATAATCGGAATAGCAATAAGTTATACGTATGTATGCGCGGGCGTGTCTTTGTTTCGTGACGATCTCCGAGTTTCCGGACGAGTGTTCTGTTTAATGCCCGGTATAATCGATCCAATAGACCGTGTTCTGGTGATTTATTCATCTCGTACTACATTCTATAATCGTAACAAATTAATATTAACAATCCTCTGCATGCTTTACAATCTCCGATATCACGGACGTAAGACGAATTACTTATACTCTTTTCTTTTTAATTAAGAGTAAGATTTAAAAATGTACTTACATATTATTACATAACAATTTTCTAAAATTTCCTGTTTTTTTTCCAGCCAGGACGTGCTGTGTCTGTCATTCAAATTACATATAATAATTATTTATATTGTAAGTGCATCTAGACCCTAACACGTTTTTAATTTCTTCTTCTTCTTCTTGCCCTTATCCCATTTTGAAGTCAGCGCCGTATGTTTTTTTCCTTCACATACTCTCCTGTTACTCGTCATCTCTGTATACACTCCCTTCTTCTCCATATCGTCTTTCATGCAGTCCATCCATCTTTTCTTCGGCCCTCCTCTACCTGTACATCCCTCAACTTCTATACCTAACACTCTTTTGATTAATTGCCTTTCATCTCGTCTCATAAACTTTTCTCCCAAGCTTCCCCTAACATACTCATTTCTTATCCTATCTTTTCTTGTCATCGCACACATCCATCTTAATATTCACATCTCCGTTACGTTTAAACGCTTTTCATTCATCGCCTTAATCATCCAGCTTTCAGGTCCATAAATATTAACAGGTCTTATGATGTTTTTATAGACTTTCCCTTTAGTTAAAGGGGAATTCGGGCATCACATATTGTCCCGGTGACTTGTTTTCTGTGTGTTTGAATTCTGTGCTTTACGTCTCGGTCAATTGCAACATTGTTTTGTATGAGGATACTAAGGTAACGAAAGTCAAAGCAGACTGGTAACGGTACTCCATCCATCAAAACAGAAACAGAACCGGAGACACCGCCGAAATCCTAGAACAACTGCTCTGTTTTGGTTCTGCTTATTTTTAAGCCAACATTCTCCGGCTTTTGTTGCCATTTTCCCAATTTACTCTGCACCTGAAGTCCGTCCTCGCCGACAAGAACAATGTCATCAGCGAATAACATGTACCCTGGCAACCTGGTGTCACTTCCTGTATGTCCGACGTCAGAGCATCCATTTTCAACAAAAAGAGGTAGGGATTCAGAGCTGACCCCTGGTGCAAACCTACTGCCACATTGAACTGGTTGGTGTTTTCAGCGGCCGACCGGACTTCTGTCATAGATCGACTGTACATTGCACTCTTCGTATACCATTCTCTTTCAAAGCCCATCACGTTTTTAATTTACACAATATAAAAAACTTTTGTTTATATATTTTTTTATATTTTTACCCCCCATTTGTACCCCCCAAGTTATAGATTTTATAACATTTCTTCAAATTGTTTACTAGTTTAAGTTATGCAGGCAATTGTCTAGTCTGCCGTGCACTAGGTCAACTAGCAGACTAACATCGTACAGTGACAAGTTAGTGATCTGTTAGATTGGACAGCTGTTAGCTTGTGATTAGATAACCTTTAGCTCTGTTTTTGGGGTTAAGCAGCTTGACAAACGATTAATAATTGGTGGTATTCAAACGTCAATGAAACTAGTTACAACATTCAAAGGGATAGGTCTGTAGAGAAGCGACAAGAAACTCCATGGATACTTCACCTTATATTAATAAACACATAAAAATATTTTATATATTTATACAAAAAAAACCTCATTTTTTTATTATAGAGTTATTGAACCTGAATGGTCCGTCAGACGTCGTCGTTCGTTTTATGACATACAGACACGTAATTTTATGTAATGTTAACATTAATATGTAAATGGAGTAAAAACAGTACATCATAATAGTGTTGGATCACGCGTTTAAAGTAAATTATAAACTATTACTTAAACATACGTAAAGTAATCCTCATAATAATTATTATTTAATATAAACATTTTTGGTTTAGTAAATTTTGCAGTGTGAAATACTCTTAATATTTAGTATTATTGGTGTTTATTACTTTTACTATACTAGTTGTACCAACGACTTTGTTCGCGCGGAATATGTTAAAATAAAAGTAGCCAAGTTACTCCTTATAACATCAGTAAAAGTCCTATTACCTATACTTAACTGTTTCAGATAATAAACGGAACAAAAAAACACACAGACAGATGAAAAAAATAATGATTTTTTATGTATGCACCGTATATACTTTCATATGTAATAGTAAAACCTGTTAATTAGGAATTACAAACAAACACTCCAATTTGATTTATATGTATATATGTTATTATATTCAAAGTGTATTTCTATTTGTTTCTAATAAATAAATGTACCATCTTGTGTTTACTACAAGTGTTAGTTGAGAAGTTGTAATTCTAAGCTATGGGAAACCGCAGCGCGATCCCGCTACATGCTGCCCGTATGTTTATCTAACACTAGCTTCATACCCAGGCTTTTTATATGAATTATAATACCTTTATTGATAATATAATAACTTTATATGGCATTATTTATTTGTTTATTAAAAAAAATGATTCATATTAATCTGAAGAAAAGCAAACGGTAAATAAATTAAATTAATTAAACAAACACAACCGTTATTTTAACCTTTCTAAAGGTACTAAAATACAGTCCTTCTGATAAGTCCCTTAGTGTGCTGGTTGCCATCCTTGAAGAATATGGATGGATGAAGAGGAATAAGAGAAGAAACAAAACCAAATTAATTACGTTTTCTGTATAAGTTGAAATATTTTAGGTCTAAGAAAACTATATTATTTTTTTAAATAAATATAATATAAAATTAAAAGGTCGATGACCTTACGCGTATTTATTTTACCTAGATCAAAGTTATTATACTAGCTGACCGTGACAACTTTGCTGCTCCTCAAATATTTTTACTTGTGATATTATCTTTGTGGTTTAGTACATACGCTTTTTTTCTTCATTTAAATTATACCCGGTAGGTCCCGATCCCGTTGTAATATCGGGATAAAAAGTAACCTAAGTTAGCCGCTGATGCAGCTTTCGACATATGAAATATTTTTAAAATAATTTCTATCAGTTTTTGAGATTACCCAATACATATAAACATTCAGTCAAACCTTTAATAGTATGGATAAATACATTAGTAATAAATTACTAAATCATAATATAACTCGCCACCATTCTAATACATGTCGTATAAAGCATATCTCAGAATGTTTTCTATGATAAATATGCACCAGGTATTTCAATTAGAGAAGAGCTCGTATTGCATATAACATGTGTGTGTGTGTGTGTGTATGTGTGTGTGTAAGTGTGTCAATATGCAATGAACTGCTAGCTGTGTATTGTGCCGCAATGATATTTGAGTTACGTAAAACAGGGTATTTAGGTAAAGCTGTGGTTTATTTCAAGTGACCCGTGAAGTTGTTTTGAATATTGATATAAACAAAAAAAAATTCAAAGCGACATAAAAAAATAATAATAATTTCTAAACAACACTATAATCGTATAAATAAAAATTATTGATTCTGATCTAAAAAAAATACTAAAAAATATGCGAACTCCCAAAAAATCATATATTATTATATTTTGGAGCTTGACATCCCTATCAAAAATTATCTCATATTTTTTTATTTAACCTGACAACCCTGGTTTTATCAGTTATGTAATGATAAAATTCCTTGCATCATTTGAGATGCTGTGTACAGAGCACACACGGTGGTGTCAACAGCGGTGCACTCAAAGATACTTCATACAACCATTGTACCAGAAACTACTGCCATCATTATTTCATTATACCACCAATCTAATAAATAATTATTGGGATATGTCTGTATACTATAATCTCAAAAACTATTAAACCAATTTTAATATTCTTATAAAATAAAATAAATTCAATACTAAACCACAAAAGATGTAGCGGGCGTGGCTAGATCTATTAATATTAATTCACATTATTAATTAATTATGCACATATAATAAAATATGTCGACTCCGTTATATTAAGTAATGAAATCCTCTCAAACCAGTCAGTCCGGAGATATATCATTAAAAAATCTCACATATCCGAGGAGAAAATACAAATTAATTAAGTTTAATGCGATCAAATAGTCAGTTTAATTATATTGTGAAGAGGAATGTATGGAGAATTCTTGAAACTATTCCACGTACTCACTGTACGGATATGTACAAAATTATTCTCTACCAAAATGACTACGAGTAGGATCCGCCGCCCGAGCTGTGCGGGTGTTGAGCTGAGCCCCTCTCCTTTCTTCTTTTCTTGATAACTTTTGAATGGCTAAATATTTTTTCAATCTGTTTTCGCTATAACATCCGCGTTCGGCTCAAACGTACATGAGAAAATTTTTAGGTAATTATCTCGTCGCATACTGGAGACAACTAAACACAAAAAAGGTCTCCCGAACTGTTAAGAGCTTCGCTTACGCTCAGTTCTATTAATATATTATAAACTTTTAATAATTTAATCATATCTACTCTAAGTCATTTTATAACTAATAAGAATATGTCATCTTTACCGTAAACTCAATTATATCTATATATATAAATAAAATTGTACTGTCTTACATGTGAAAGTATATACGGTACTTAGTATTTATATTAAAAAACATTTTATTTTCTCTGTTTGTCTGTTTATTCATACTAATCTCTAAAACGGCTGAATCGATTTTAACAGAACTCACTAGCGGATAGTTGATGTTATAAGGAGTCATTTAAGATAATTAAAAAAGGTATTCAACGCGAAAGAAGTGTTGCGTTCAGCTAGTGTATTTATAGATTTATAAATTATCATTACAAAGTAGAAAAGTAATAGACAATATCTCTACATTAAATATCTTATAGAAAATCATTTCCTAGGTGCCAGAATCAAAACAATAATTTACGTAATTATTATAATAATAATTACGTCACACAAAAACTTTAAGATTTTTACAAAAATTCTAACGATAAGAGGCCTTCAATATGTAATATATATATATTTAGTAAAATTATAGTTTTCACAGAAAAACACAAATTGATTAAAATAATAATAATAATAATACAATAATATAATATAATAATGAAAAATTATTATTAAAGTGGTATAGAAAAATTCACACGTTTTTCCGAAAAGGAGTAAAGCTGCTTTAAGCTGAAAATTTAACACAAAAAAAGATGTTTTGTACAATTTTTTTGTGTATATGGATTTTGTATAGAAGATAATATACATAAAATTAAAAATTAACCCAAATTGAAACTATACTTTGAATAATCATTAATATTTAATTAAACAAATTATCAAGAATATTACAGAAAAAAAATAATTTTAATTATGACTTGAAATGGTAAATTTATTGTTAACTTGAAATAAATATAAGAAAAACATCGACCCGCATCACTACCACAAAGTAAACATCACAACTCACCTGTTCACTTTGAACAGAAGTCCCACTGGGGTCATTTCAGTGACACACAACACTCACGTCACTAAAGTATTCCAAATTTAAAATCACAAATTCGATTTTCAAATGACAGATGAGACGTGGTGGTCCGCGGGCGGTCGCGTGCGCTCTGGCGACTGGCGAGGTGACAAACAATGCTGGGTCTAACTAATTATACAGGTCTTAGTCTTCATTCGCTACAGGTGGGACTGGGAACGCTGTCACAATGGAGCTGTGGTATTCGGTGCTGTTTGTACATTGTAGCGTTCTTATTTCAAACTGGATTACACATCTGATATAAAATTTACACTAATATTTTCATATTTAATTTTATTTTATGGAATTAATTTAATTATATTATATATTTTTGTGTGTCGTTTTTCTTAAGCTACCGGATGGCGGACTGTTTTGATTTTTTTTTATTTGAGAATAAATAGCATTATATTAAAATATATATTGTAATCTAGTTAGAACATGTGAAAATATAAGCTCATATTATAAAATATGGAAACGGACGGAATCATTATTTATTATGAAAATATTTTTTTTACCAAAACCATTTTTTTTTTACCGACCAAAACTAGGAACTCTGATATGTATGTAGAATTTATATATTTTTAAGATTTGGTATATTCTAGATTCTTTTTATTTTTTTTTATAAAATATTGCACCATCATTCTCAGTTTCTGATTGTTAAGTTTATCTTCATGAAACAATATGCCTATTAAAGAGATAGCTTGTAACAAACAAACAAACATACTACAATCTTACCCCAAGTAATCTTAGACTTACGAAAACCCAACTCCAAGGCTGTTACTTCCCATCATTTATGGTTTTAAACGACCACCACATCCGCGCACGCGCACACCGCAGGATACACTTCAACAGAAAACACTAAAACCACTCTTAATAGCATATAAATAAAGACCATTTTTTAATATCAAAATAAATCACTAAGATTACAACCTCAAAATTTAATTTCGGGTTGAGCTCTATGTCTTACGAAATAGAGACTACTTTCCATGATACAGCTTTAAATTGTTTAGTATGGTTAGTGTCAACCAACTGTCGTCTGAGGTATTGTTTCCTTTATATAATTAAACTGAATATTTAATAATGGCGCCAGACCATTCTGGATGGGACCAGACTTACTTACTTGTTACCAGCGAGTATAACCTTACGATTAACTCCAATAGATCATATTTTAGGGAGAGTGGTAGTAAGTGTACTATATCTTGGTCAATATAATTAACTACCCCACAATATATCAAAGAAAACCGTCAGTCAGTCATCGGTTTGTTGCGTAATGCGCGAACAAACCGATGGACATTGTATCAAAACATTTGCATATATTTTATTTTATTCGTACTTATGTACGAAAACAAACTCTAAAAGTAAACATATATAATAAGTATTGTTTCTTTATCCAATTGTTAGTGCACTATTTGACTTAAAAAATAACGATTTTATCATTAATCAATAGCTCATTAAAAAGTCTCTGACAGCCTTCACTATACGATGTTAGCACGCTAGTTGACCTAGCGCACGGTAGATTGGATATATAATGAATGCATTATGAGTCCACTTAATGATGCAATTGTAAGCGCGCTGTTTGACCCCAAAAGTTAGGTTATAAGTGGTTATCACAATCATTAACAGCTAACTACAAGCAATTATTCTTGTGCTAGTTGACCTAGCGCTCGGTAATAGCATAATGTTGTGTGCTTCACAATAACTAATGCGTTTATTGTAAAGAAAGTTAGTTTGAGAATATCATGTTAGAACCCAAGATGACATTACAATCATTCATATTAATAACAAGCTCTGCCCACGACTACGCTCGCCCGTTGTATTTTTAAAAAGCAGAAAAAAAAAACAAAAAATTGTTTTTTTTGTATGTAGCATGTATATTTTCATATCCATTTAGTATTACACTGTTTATCTGGAATAACAAACAGATAAAAATTTTATTGATATGTATATATTTGATATTAATGTTTATAATTTGGATGACATATGACAAACAAATGCCGTCAGTGTGTTCGTCACTAGTCGGTGTGTTATCACAGACACCCGTCGAAACAAAGTGTTATTTGTGATTTAATCAGACAATACAATACACTGAGCAAACAAATAAACTTTAAGCAGAGATATAATATGATTGAATTAGAATTTAATCAAAAATGTATTGGATATAATTCTTCGGCATAATTTTAAACAATACATGTATTTGCGGTACAAAAAAAAATAATATTCCGGCTAATATCAGAAACGACTGGACCGATTTTAACAGGACTTTCACTGGCGGATAGCTGATGTTATAAGGAGTAACTTGGCTACTTTTATTAAAGAAAACAAATTTCGGTTAAAGATGTCGTGGGCACAGATATATAAAAATTGTAATTTACTACATTTTGTTGATTCCACACAGAATAAACGTTTATCTATACGAGACTATGTATGTTTTCAATATTTATTTACAATAAGTTGCTGTTTTGAATTATCTGTTGGTTTGTTCGTGCGTTACGCAAAAACTAATACGTCATTTTATTCAAATCTAGTGTAAGTTACAGGATACATCTCATTGGAGAACATTATCTTATTAAAAATTGCTATAACTTTTGGGCTACAATAAAAAAAATATTAGAAAAGGGAGGGGGATGCAAAGTGTTATATTAATCGGTTCGGTTCCACCTTTTGAATCTATATTTTAGTATTTGTTTTTCAATAACATTAACACCTCTCCCGATCCGAGCATAACTATGAGTTATTTTCTCAATAACACAAATTCAGTGAAGTTACATCAACACTGACTAACAAGAATAAATATTTCACAAATGAATTCTATAATAGAATATTTCGTATACAATTCCAGAATACAAAGAAAAACCCAATTAGTATAGTTTTGAAATGTAAAAAACACTATAATTCCATAAGAAGGAACATGTCCTGCGTACATGAGAACATGAGAACTGGCGACAGATGTCCGTCTGTGCATCACGTTATGTTATGCAGCTAGACGAGTCGGTTTATTTATAGTCATGATTAACTGTATGGACATTCCGCGCACTGCCCAGGTAATTGTTATTAAAATGTAAGGTTAAGATTGTTATATTAATATTTTTTATCAAAAAACTAATCATCCCGTTGGGACAGCCCTGTCTGTTTGTCTGATACGTGTTTGTAAATATAACTAAGATTTATATGATTTCTTTTGGACGATGTGAAAGTTTTTTTTTAAACAACAGTAGCCAAGTTACTCTTATAACATCAGTTACTAGTGAAATTTCTGTTTAAATCGATTCAGCCGTTTCAAATAAGCTAGAACAAACAGACAGTCAGACGAATATATATATATATATAGATATAAGATTGAGTAGATAGCATAATTGATTAGTGACAATCTTAATTCAGTAATCTAAATCTAAGTTATCTAAGTACATTACTTATAAAGTTATAAGTTAATTCGTCTCAGTATTGTTATCGAGATATCAACTAGTAATAGGAAGCTGATGTGTCGGGTGATTGTCCTATTATCGTATCGGGATTCGATTCCTGTTTGCATTCCACAGGAGCTCGTAAACTCAAACAATAGCGGCACAGGCCTTGTTATTTCCTGTGTATAACTATAAATAATTTCCACTGAATTTTCATTTTCCATTCACTCTAATTGGATGTTATGGATCATTTAATGAACGCACACTTCAATTGTGGAGAAATCTTAAAGATATTTTAAACATATTATTATATCATATTATACATAGTAGTGTGAAAAAATTAATAATATATTTGTTAAAGTCATTTTAGATTACATTTAATCAAAATGTTAACTTTAAGCGCGGTTTACACGTCTCTATTTAGTGTTTATTTTGTCAGACGAAATAGGGACGTATAAATAAATAGACTAGACTATTAGTGTAATTCTTGTAGTATCGTTAGGTAGTGGCGGGGAAAGACATAATAAAGTTATGTATTTTGGTATTGACATATCAAATTTAAAAAAAAACTCATTAATTTACCAAAAAAAAAACAGTCAATAAAGACAAAAATACATAATGAAATATGATATATAGATCCTTTATCCAGTGTATTATTAATGTCTGTCCAGTCCTAACGAGTTGTCACCGAGTAACTTCAAGTGTCTTAATAAGGCATTTCTTTAACTGGTAATCCAACATCATATTGATTTTTATCAATAATATCTATATATATCTATGTCTTAAATGAAATAACTTCTTTATCTATATATAAAAATATTCTGTTGGTTTGTGTACGCTTTGAAAATTGAAAATTACTGCACCGATTGAGATCAAACTTTGGCATGATATACAACCCGTTACAGGAATGGTGGTTATCTATCTATCTTATTTTATTTTATCTAACTATATGTATTTTATTTATAACTATAACCAAGTCAATGCACATTTCGCTCTTACTCATGGCGAGTTTAAAAATAAAAGGTATTTGCATGGGACAAACATTTTGTAATTCAAACGTTTTGAACATTTATCGATATTGTTCTGTTTTTTGTTTTTGAAACACGCAACACTAACGGCAACTATTCCTCACCATGCAACTACGAAACACTGCGAACGAAATAATATTTGCATAGCTAATTTTTAGCGTTTTCACTTTTATACACTAAAACTATAACATAATAACATTTTTATAGTTTAGAACTGACTTTATGTCTTAGAAGCTAGGTTTATTGTGACCCGTTAGTTGTTATATGATATACTTTAAGAAGTGAAAACAACACTTTCTTACTCTAAATTTTATGTTACACAGCTGTGCCGCGACTTAAGTTACTTTTCATAACATCAGCTATTCGCAAGTGAAAATCCTATAAAAATCGGTCCAACTATTTCACAAATTAGCCGGTCCAAACAGACAGATTTTTTAAATATATATTTTTCAATGTAAGTACCGTATATACTTTCATATCACTTAATTTGGTATTACATAGACACTTTAATTTTATTTATTTGTATATATTAAAACTGACAACAAAACAAACCTATATATATATATATATATATATATATATATGTATGGTGGTTATAAGTATTCATATTTATATATAATTAAGGCTTGTGTAGGTACTCCTCTTGGCAAACTACATTTCCCGGATAGTAAACATATTTAAATAGTTCATAATCAACGTGGAATGTCATTGTGATCCCTAGAGCATGTCTAAAGGACCCCGCGGACTGGAAACCTAACATTAGAATAGGACATAGAATAAGGACTAGGTAGGACTAGTTATACATATGTAGTACATACATCATTAGTATAATAAGTTCATTGATCAACAATATACATGTATATATACAAAGATATGCTTAAATTACATGAGATATAAAAATATTTACGAAGCCTTTGTTGCTGCGCTCGGACTTTGTACATATTGAATAATATTTTTTATATTCAATAGTTCTCGATAATTGGATATGGAACGGATAAAGTTTGATTATTTATTTTTTACAATAACTAGTTACGATTTTCACATGTACCAAAAAATATAATATGTAAATTAAAAAAAAAACTTTTTTTGTAATAATAAAAGTGTTTGACGGTAATTAAAAAAAATGTTTCCATGGTGATAGTACAGTGGTACAAAATATGTACCATGATACCACTAAGACAAAATAGTACCAGTTGTCCCATCACCACTGATGTAAACAGACAGGACATACCCGACTCTGTTTCATCAACACTTGTATCAAGAATTTGCATACAATAGGCTATACACTTTGCAAATATTTTTTCACATCTGATTAGTATTACATTGTGATATCTTTTGAGTATCTTCATATGATTCCAGGCCATGCTGCGGACCAATGGTTTTATAAGAAATTGTTATTTTTAAAATAATTAATATAAATGGATACCAAATTATGTCATTTATTATTATTAAAATGATTAAATATAATCTTAAACCTTGTTTGTCGGTTAAGTCAAATCAAATCAAATCAAATCAATATAATAATATAATATTTTCTCGATCTCCATTAGGTTTCTTCTACTTTTTCAACTTCATTTAACTGTAAATGAAGTCAAGTACAAAGAGTAACGCCAGCCATAGACGTTACTATACGACGCCGCACCTCATAAATAGATTATTTCTTGTGGTAACAATTCCCATGATTTTCTCTACTCTTGGAAATTTCTCTTCAATTATTACATAGATTTCTTATTTCAACTTGATTATGATCTAAACAATGTTATAAACTTATATTGTCTTGTTTTATTATTAGTGACGGGGTTTCCAATCTGCAATACATCGCCATACGAGTAACGGAGGACTTTGTTATGTTATTATTTGTTTTAATATATTATAGAGTAACCGCCATTAAAGTTTTGCAACACCAGAGTGATAACACAGCGTTGCCAGCCTTGCGGAATATGCAGACACTTTTTGATGGTCAAAAGTGTAGACTTGTAGATATGTCAAAAGGGAATCTCTAAGAAATATTTCAGGTTTCACATATGCAGCTGTTCCAGGTTATTCTCTTTGTCATCAGACCATTAGGTTAGGTTTATAAAGTGGATTGCGGCAAAATCATTATGTAATTAACAAATTTCTGAGTATACTGTACCTAATAAGGCTTTGTGAGTCATTTTAAATAGTCCTATGATTTAAATTGTTTAGTACTATTAAGCTTTTTATACACTTTTAATATATATTTAATAATATACATCGATACGCCCAGGACTCGAATCTACGATGTGATGGGACGATTTTCCAATTACTTCACGGTTATATAAACGTAATTACAAATTAAACAAATAAGTATACTATTTATTACATACAAATAAAATTATTTAGCAATAAAACGAGTTTATGAATTATATTCATCATAAAATCTAAGACAATTAATTCTGTATGATGGTATGAGTCATTATTCGGTCGGTTGGTGGAGAGGTATTTTCACATTACATGGCTAGCGACCCGCGTCTAACTTAATTAACTTTAATATGACCTTACCTTCCGAATAGATTTACTTAAATAACGATTTAAATTTAACAAATTATTTGGATACTTTTAAATATAATAAAATGGATAAAAAAGTCCTCTAGCAATGTCTTCTCCTGTATATTCTATTCTCCTTCTACTCCTGTATTTTGACTGCTAGAAAGTGTTGTAGTTGTTGTGTTGTGTAAGTGTTGTAGTAGTGTGTAGTTGTTGTAGTTTGGTATTAAAGCTAAATTTGTACATTATTTTGTGCATTATGTAATAAAAAATCCGCTACAAAAATAGTTATGTTCGAGATAATTTCTAAATAAAAATTAAATATAAAACCACACAAAGCAGATAAAGGTTTATTATTGCGGAGATCAAGATTATTGAAGTATTCTTAATAACTAAATAAAACTTGTTTAATACACATCAAGTATCTGTAAAAGGATAAGCCTTAATGCCCCTGTCTGCGTAGGCGCAGACTTTGGACTGCGATGGGTATTGATTTAGTATTTTATATTGGCAATTAACAATTCACCGTTTTCAAATTGATACAACTTTAATACATTAAATAATTAATATAATTATTAATAAATAAAGATATATGTTTGAATATGAAATGATGATACATGGAAGAGTAAGTGCAAGAGAAGCGGGAGATCAAAAAAGATATGAATGGACTGCATGAAAATGTGGCAAGTGAGTGATGACAACGAGAAGAGTTAAATATGAGAGAAGGCATCGAAAAACACATGGATAAAGAAGAATAACTTACGGTGGATTTCTTCAGTAATGACGTTTAATAGAAGGGAGTGGGTGTGTTTGGGATATGACGATCCCAAATAATTGGGATAAGGATAGATGGCGGTCAACGTCCGATAGTAAATAGTACAAATAAGATGAATTTTCTAAATGGTTTGCATATCGACACGCGCGGACACACTCCCCGCGGCCGCGTGCGTGGATCTAGATTATTCATCAGTGATAATACATGAAGTGGAAAATTTTTGTTTTATACCTTTTTTTATACTTTTACGACTATCACTATAAATTATCAATGTTAGAAGAAGTACTCCATATCATTTGTATTAGATACATATATTTGCTTTTGACCGCGACTTTATCGGTATATTTATATATATATTTTTTTGCTTACACTATAGTAACTTAGAATAACCGATTTCAAATTTATTTTCATAAAATACCAGAGAATTTACCAATCTCTTATATGGACTAACATTTGCGCCATCATATTTTATTAGAATACATTAATTTTAATCAAAATTTGTCAAATGGTTTTTGTATCTCGTTAGTTATAGAAATACATACAGACATACAGAAGAGCAGACAAAGATTAAAAAGAATATAATTAGAATAGAACATAAAATAATTGTTTGTCATAAAATTGAGACAAAAAATCCAAATATTCAAAGAACTAATAGACTAATAGATTTATATAATTAATAGTATACAACAACATATATATATATATATATATATATATATATATATATATATATATATATATATATATATATATATATATATACAACAATATATATATATATATATATATTTAATTTATTATAAATTTAATAAACAAATAAAAATAAGTTATCCATGATCGATAACCTTATTAATCACTTGACACAAATATACCAATGTGTTCGATTCACAAGAATTTTCTTTGTTACTTTTTGCCCTCCAAAAAAGGAAAGGTTCCGATATTTAAATAAGGATTGTATATTAATTGACGTTTTAATATATTTTATATCAGCGTAGGCGGTGTAAAGTGCATTGACCTTGTACGGTCAAGGAGAAATTAGAATAAAAAAATTACATTTTAAATTATTTTAAATAATTTGAATATTGTGTTTAATTTATAATCCTAAAGGTTAATATGAAATCACTATATAATTAATGTTATTAATTAATGTACATTTAAATACCATGCCCACACTCGCCCACTGTTGTCTGCTGGTTTGTATTTCTCACGCCAACTCGTTCTTTTGCTACCAAATTATTGAAGCTTCTAAATTGTATCCGAAGTTATAATTCCAAGAAAATCCTACACGTATGGCAATCAATAATAATCAATTATATGAGCGATTATTATATAAATAATATATTTATTTTAAAGTCTTAACCGAAATGATAAAAAATAATGAAAATGGAAACCGATTTAGTATTCCATCTATTTCTATATTATGGAAGACAAAAAGTTTCTTAAAACTCCTTTTTATTAACATTATATAAGAAATAGTAGTAGTTAATAATGTTAAAAATATTTTTTTTTACATGTAAATTCAATAATAAATATAAACAAAGGCACTAAAAATATTCCTGAGAATCTGAATATTTTACCGCATCCTATCTGATTAATTAGGGTCAGAACAAAGGCTGATTATATCGTATACTCAGAAGTTTACCAAACAGCACTAACACAATATAAAACAATTAAATATGTAATTGTTAATCTTTTTTAGTCTCTAACCACGTGTGGATACATTAATAGGTATTGGTATCGCGGACAGATAGACGGTATGACCGTTTCATATCACTCTGATAGCCTGAGACAGCGAGGGACGTGCCAGATGCTGCGCTCTCGAGACATCTGTAACACTAATTTAGATTTGTTACGTTCGTAACACGCAGGTGTAAATGAGAGTCGCAGAGTAGAATATGTATTTGATATTCACATACATATTTATTTTAAACCGTAATAAAAATATTTATTTTGTTTTGCTGTATGAGATTAAATTCTTTATTTAATAATCAGTATTTTAATTAATACTCCATTTGTAATGTTGTTCATTTAGTTTTTAGTTAAAATTCTTTATTTAAAATCTTTAAATTTGTACATATCTTGTTTTGGTTTTTTTTTGCGATTAAATTCTTTATTGACTTAAAATTCTTTATTTAAAAACCAGTAATTTAACTTTTTAATTTGTTACGTACTTCATTCATTTTTTGCGTTTAAATACTTTATTTTAAAGTAACATAAATACTTAACTGTTAATTATTTTTTGAGTACGAAATGATTTAATTATTTCGAAATACTGCGAGTACCGTAATGACACATTGCATTGCTGCGACATTAACACGAATACATACCAAATATTTAATAATATTATTATTATACAAGGGAACTTCCAAGGGAAGGGTCAAAGGTCACGTATGAGGTTGGCACCCACCCTATTTTGTAGCCTGATTCAATAACTTTTTTTTGATGTATTACACATTATTGTGTGATTTGTGGGTGATAAGTGATGCGCGTGCATACAGAGTCAATTAGCTCATTATTATATAGTAAGGATTAATTACATCCACATACCATAGCTGTATATGATCACTACAATGTAGGTAGATTAAGACATTTCTATTTTCACTGGCCGTTGAAGCGTCGTAACAGACTACGTGGAAAAGAAATTACTCAAATGAGAGTAAATGAAACGTGAAATTAACGTCTCGTTAACGTCATCTTTTTTTATGCAACTTTTTTTTTATAAGATAATAATGTCTTTAAAAAAATTGTTATTTTGAAGTATTAAAGGCCGTAGGTCACATTATGAAATTGGGGCCCCTATAACCTTTTCTTAATAGAGGTAAAAAGACCTGGAATTCGTGTAAAAGGTGATTTTGACAGACATTCAGGCCCCGGTTAGCGGTACGAGCCCATACAGTATGATGATTATATAAAAATATATTGTAACATCAAAATGTTTACAAGGGGTGTTTATTTTTATAAATTAAAATTCTCTGAAGCGGTCTCCGTGACTGATCGACTGTCCGTCTGTCCGTCAGTGGGTATCGTAATTGTTTATGTTATGATATTTTTGATACTTTTTATATAATCAATTTAGAACCACGTTAAGAGAGTATCTATTTCATGTTCGAAAGAAAAGATAAGATACAGACTATCTGTAATTAATACTATAATAAAATTTGTTATACTAATAGAGTATTGAGCTATAAATCACATATGCGCAGGCGCGATAAATCATACCCGATACTTTTTGCCAACATTTCGTAATGGTCGTTTAACAAATGGTACATGTCTCTGACGAGTGATCTGTGAAAATATCTCTAGATTGATGTGATATTAATTGACTAACAGGTACGGACACGCAGACGTGTTATGTCCATTTTATTATATACTAGCTGTGTTCACGGCACACACAAAAGTTTTTTAAATAAAAGTAGTCAAGTTACTCCCTATAACATCATCAAAGTATAGTCACAGTACAGTCGTTTTTGAGATTCGCTGTAACAAATAGAAAGATAGACAAAAAAATGTAAGTACCGCATACTTTTAAATGCATTTAGTGATAAGTTGTTTAATTCATAATTACGCACAGACACTTAAATTTTATTTATATATATAGTTAAATATAAAGAAACTGATCAATATATAAATAATATTGAATAGTTTTGATTTAGAGTATTTATTATTTACGTTTTGATGATATATTTATTTATTATAATAATTAATTAATAAATTGAAGTTATAATTGATACCTCGAGGAGGTCCAGTTTGTAAGATCCGATAACAATATTTACATTGAAGTCACAATATGACTTTTTATATATTTTATTACTTTATTACTTTATATTTTTATAATTTTTCGGAGTCCAAATTAATAACTTTTAATATTTTTTTATCTACTTATGTTTTTATATATAATATTTGTTTAGCGTATTTTAATATATTTTTAAAAACAAATAAATATATTTTTTAATACCTCTGTATAGACGAGGCACTACTAATGTGAGAGCCTTAAATGTATTGTAATTTATGATGGTATAAATGACAATAGTTTTATTAAAATGGTATTAGTATGTGAGAAGTATTACGGTAAGTGACGAAAATGGTGATGCCAATATGGCTTCTATGGAATTAATATTACATGCAGATAGTATCAAGTTCTGATAGGGTTGTCACTATCAAAATTAAATAAATTTTTATCAAATATATTCAATAAAATAAAATTATATGAAAGTGTATATTATTGCAGTTAAGTATAATTATTTAATGTCTAATGTTTTTTTTTAAGACAGTTTTATTGTATTACGTAATTTCAAAGCGGCACCCCTGGGTACAGTGAGGCACGTCTCACCAGTTTACTTCCTTACCAGGAGACAGGAAGCGGAGTACGAAAGCTCTGACAATAAGTGACTACAGCTAGGTATATTGACCAATCGTAAAACGACACGGAATGTGCTTCCGGGATTGGGATTCGCAGAAAAGAAACTTAATTTTTTTATAATATTTTTATAACGGGTGTTAAAAAGCTAATACTTTTTAGAATATTTAACATTTTTCGTTTTTATTGATATATTTTTTTTGTAGTACCTAAATTTTTTTTTGTTTTCTTTTAAATAATTCTCATTTTTTGTATTTTTATATGATATTATATGTTATAAAATACAGTAATTATCCCTCAAATAATTGCACACCCCTGTCACGATCCATTGTGTTGCCATAAAATAAATTTAAAGCTCCCTTAAAATAAATGTTTATTAAAATTCTAATAAAATTCCTAATAACATTGAACAGACGATAAATCATTCTAACCAAAGTCGCTATCACTTCCTCGTAAATAGATGTTTAAGGATCTAAATTTTATGTGAATTTTACACGTTTTCATCCAGCACACGTCCGCGGGGATCGGGAAGACACCACGTGTGTCTTGTTGGATATAATTTGTTAGTTATGGGAATTTTATGGGTTGTTCACGTTAAAATGACGGAAGTTTATAGTATCTTACGTACACACAAATCTTTTGAGCGCCGCTTGTAATGTTATGTGTTGTCAGTAAAAAAATACTCTAATAATTTAGGGAGAAGTCTCAATTTTGTATATATGTATATTGTACAGAAACATGTAGAAATATTCGTATTTTATTAATATAAATTAAAAACACGTACCTGCTCAGAGAAACGTATATCGGTAGAGTGGCCATCGATTATCTGAAATAATTAAAATGTAATTATTTATAAAAACAATGTTATCTTATAAGCTATTTATAAAGGATATTGGTCCCGGATATTGTAAATTTTGATTACGATATCACAAAAAATATATTCAAATCGAAAGTTCTGACCGGATGTGGACGGAACGGACAATGGGGCGATTTGATAAGCTTTATCTATTGTTTAAATTTAAAATAAGATATTTGGTGTTTTTTTCACAGTTTAATGGATATATTCAAAATGGAACAATAAAAAAAAACTACCTAATCTAACAAATGTATCAAATACATTTGTGTAAAAGAAAAGTATAATATACTGGGGGTGCCAACAGACCCTCAATTTCGACTCGCTGCGCTCGCGAAACCTCGGGTGCCGTTTGCAAATTGAAAGAAACTAGCCCGAGCGAAAAAAAAATCGAAGTGGTGGACAGTACCATTCGATTAAAAAAATTCTACACGCACTTGTCATTGTAAAGCAAATTGTTCACGCAATTTTTTTTTTATTTGACTACAATGGGATATCAGTTTTTTGACGATTATTCCTTACCAACATGACATTTTTCATTTTTTTTTAAAAACCTTCACCTAATATGTGTCTTTTTGATTTCAAAATTTCATAATTTTCCATCAAGTAGTTTTCGAGCCAATTCGTGACAAAGAATGTGGAAAAGTCTCCAGTAGAACGCTCCGCGCGCTTCGCTCGTTTCGCTCAATTATCAATAATAAATATTATCTACAAATAAATATCAATGATAAATAATATCTACTAATAACATACAGTGCCGACCCCAAAATGGGATAAGGGCAGGAAGATAATGATGATAAATAATATCTCTATAAAACTGGGAAGACTCGAACCTAAGACCTCATTTTTCATTTCATTCTTATATAAAATTTAAATAAATTTACTAATGGTGTCCACAATTTGAAATATAATGTTATTTCATAATTCTATATGCCCCTTCATATAACACACAAGCTAGAACAACTCAAATATTAGTTCCATTAAGGTTAAAATAGGGTGCAGTGCTGGGGATGAACCAATAGAGGGTTGAAATCAATTACTTTAATAAAACTTTCATCCATTGTTTACTGATCTCTCAACACGATATTGGTTTTAGAGAAATTGAGCTGCATTTTTTCTTGTTTCTTTTATATGCTTTGTATTTTCATATATTTGTAGCAATGGATGTACTATTATACTTGTAAACAACATCTAGTTCTATTAGTTTTTATGACAGAAATTATTCAATTTAAATTTTGTTTGTATTTTCTCATTTATTAATAAAGACGAACTATTAATGATCCTAATAAATATATAACTTGTTATAAATATAATTAACATATATGTAATAATTAAATAAATTTTAAATTGAAATAGATACAAGTAAATAAAAACTGTAATTTTTAACATAATTCGAAAATATTAGTTTATTCAGGTACATTGTTATCCTCCGATCAAATAATTTAACGTTTTATACAAAATAACAGTTCTACCCTCGATTCTACATATTGATATATTTCTGCTATAAAATATTTACACCTAGGTTTTATAATGATTGCTTGATTGATTGATTCCAATTGGTAAACAAACTATTAATAACTTCGATTTAAACAAATAATTGAAAGATGAGGTTGTCACTACAATACCAAAAGTAAACAGTAAAAAACTTACCGTATCATTCACAGATTAAACTCGAAAATATTACACATTATATTAAGATAATTGATGTATTTATCACAATAATAACAAATGGTACACTGTTTAATCAACAGAGGGCATTGACACACTAAAAAACGTCCTTCCCGCGCTTTGAAACGTCAAACACGTCACAATACGAAATGTTGTGTGTCAAAATGGCCGCTTACGTCGTCGGGTACGCATTTATTTTTACTGGAACCTTGCGGGGGATGGTTGTAATAATTTAGGGTACAAGTGAATTATCCGATCCGCGCATGCGTGGTGGTCACGCTGCTAATAAACGGCTATTAGAAATAGAAATTGCGAATTCGCGTGGGGTGACATCGTATTTTCGAAAGATTTGCACACTCTAAAACTATTACTTATACGTTTTGGTTATTGGAGTTATAAAAATACTGAACGTTGTTATAATAACACACGAATCAAATTGGTTAAATGATGTTAAGAAAATCTATAACTAAATAAAACTTTTTACAAATAACTTTTGCATATGTAGGTAGTAATTTATATTATTGTAAAATTTTTGAAATACATAACATTATGTATGTATGTGTCTAGTTATGATGGTAGGTGATCATTGTTTTTATCTTAATCACGAGAGAGTACCATTATTTTACTCCCGTTATCTTACCGATAAGATACGGAAGAAGTTTTTAAGTCTAAACCAAAAAAAGAGATAATAAAAAATCTACGGTTTTAAAATATTATAATGAACTAAATGACTTCTTAATTTTGAGTATTTATTACTTGAGTATTCAAGTTTATTCAACCCCTGTTTCGGTTTTTGTGAAAGACGGAGCAATGGTCACAGGAACCGCGCTCAGCCGAGCATGGCGCAGCATGGCGTATGCTATGGCATATAAGAATTCACATGAATATTTATACTATAAATATGTTAAGTGAGGCGGTGTTACTTATGGATGAATTTGATGGTTTGATACCAGTGTTGGTTCCCTTCAAATCTATCCAAAGGAGTAGATAGACAAGCGGGAACAGTTAGAGTTATTATAGATTATGGTAAGTATGAATTATTAATGAATTAATAAGATAATTTTACTATTTAACAAATATTTTAATATATACAGGATTGAGCTGTAGGCATTTTTGCAGCTCGTATAAATTGGCTCGACCGGTAACTGTACAACCCACAAAAATCGGCGTAAAGTAACTATTATAATTACTTTACCTACTGTGAGTGAGAGAGTTGATCGAAACCCCCATCCTTGTAATACCCTCTATAATACACCCTCAATTCCTTTTGGATGAAATGCATTTGCATTTCATCCAAAAGGAATGTCTTTATTTTGAAGAAGTCTATTGAAGAACGTTCTCTTACTGGCATGTTCATTTAAAAACCAATATTAAACACGAATAGTAATATCGACTTTTTATATATACATATCATTATATTTACCCGACTGTACAATGTTTTAATCTGAATTATAAATGTCTAAAAAGCAATTATATCCTCAACCTAAAACAAGCTATAATTAGTGATGATAGGATACCACTGAAGTATCGATACTTTTATTCGATAAAGTATCTTACGCATCGATACTTACTCGGTATCGGTCTAAAAGTATCGACACCTTATATCGTTACAAATATTGTCAATATATGTTGATAGGAAAATAAAAGTTTTTAAAAGGATTTATGAAAAAAAAAAAAAATCATGTCTTTTTGTGGTGCTCCCCAAAAGTATAATACTACGACCATAGTAAGACTTAGGTCAGTGGTTAGAATTACTAAGGGCAAAGGAATGTTAGCAAAACAATGTCGAAATATGGTGACTGACAAAAACAATTAAGTGGCAATGAGTTTTTTATGCTAAAGAAACTGCAAAACAAGCTTGTCAACTGCACAAAACTAGGACGCTAGTCCTAATGCGTTTAAAAACGTGATACGGTCAGGTCAGATTACTGTGGACCGATACCTACTCGATACTTAGTTTCAAACAATCGATACAAAAAGTACTTGGTATCGAAGGAAAGTATCGAGAAAGTACTTGTATTGAATAGTTTCATCCCTATCTATAATCTATAATATCTTGTCATAAATTAATTTAAAAAGTGGAAAGAAATACATAATAATTATTAATTCTTACTATAATAATTTATATAGACAAAAAATAATAGGTAGGGGGAGAAATCGCGCACGCGCCAAAAAAAACCCCTCTATTGTAACGACACGACTACGACACGCTTCTGTATATGAGGTCATCTTTTATGCATTAGAGAATCGCATTAATTTATTTTTTTCTAAACAAAATAAGAAGTATAACCATGCTGGAGCAACATAAATGAAAAACACTTGATTTAAGTTATTACCATAATAAAGGTCTCATAACTTACGTTCATTACATGTTTAGTGCATTTAATTTTATACTTTTTACATTTACGGAGCACAGCGCGTGCACTCGGTAATAGTACAACCTACTGACCATGAAGAACTTTGACCTCTGACAAGTTTTTGCACTAAACGCAAGATATTCTCTTAAGTGAAACCTTTTGCACAATAATTGCATATAAACAATAAATTTATTGATTAATAATCATAAATTGGACAAAAGATATCGGTACATGTTTTTATATAAAATAATCTTCGGTACACTTTTCTGGCTGCGTGCATTCCTTGTCCGGACAGACGCAGACTTCTTTTGGTGGATCTAAGAAATAAAATATTTACAATAATAATAATGGGCGATAGGTCTTTAAATAGTTGCAACTAAAATCTACTTTTTCTAATACAAATTAATATCTTGACAGTTTTTAGAAACTTTTCACTACGTTACAAAATTTGTTAAATAAAAATAATCAATATATACAATGAATTTTGAATACAATAATGATGATAAAATCATTCCTTAGTTAATAAAAATGGCCGCTTGTTTAGTACAAATTAAACTATAAATATTTTTTAATCATTAAATCTTTCTTAATATTGGTATGTGAATATTTGTCTAATTTAATTTATAGTTAGAATACATATTTTAATGTAAGCTAATGTTGGTTGTAATATGGTTGTATATAGTTATTGAATTTTAGGAAAACAAATTAACAATTGTGCCTCTATATGTCGTACAGTGTCAATAAAAAAATAATTCTAGAAACATTTATTAATTCAATTCTAGTTCTGTCATGACTCGATTTAGGTAAAGGACACTTTCATTATACATATAAGTATATTTTAAAAAAGATTACTAAATTTTGTTCCAAACATATTACGTACAACCATACTTGTACGTCATATTCTAACAACTGACAATCAAACCCGGGTCCCTTAAATTCAAAAGTAATCCGTGATAAACCAACCTTCGGTCAAATCATCATTATAATAAATCAAGAGAGCTGGTATATGTATATTTTCTGGAAGGCCGACTTTATCAAAGCGATCCCTCTCATCCGGAATTCCGTTTTGCTCCAGGGTTCTATCATAACGAACTGGTCTCCCCAAATACCGCCAGGTGTAAGACATCATGTGAGCGTTGTGGGGAAGATACCTCATCATGATCTGGTACAATGTCTCCTCGGAGCACACTTCGAGAGTTACACTGGAACCTGCGTTATAAACACTTGAATATTTTTTAAATCATTTACTTATCATTACTATATATTATTAATTCATATAATTACTTAATAGGAGTCTTTCATTGAACCACGTTAGGTTTTTAGCAACTATTTAATACCCTTCTCCCCCTTAGTGATTTGACGAGGTTTTAAATTACCCCGACCAACCCTGTCCCAAAACACGTGTGTTTTTTTTATAGACAGTACATACATATATTTTTTTGATATTATCTTTAAGTATAAGTATCATGTAATTCTATTTTATTAAGGTTACATAAATTTAAGGTTAATATTGATGATTGTTTATGACTGAAATAAAAATAGCTTGAACAAAGAAAAAATATATACACATGATATCTATACCCCTTAATTCATTCCTTGTATTTTTTCATGATGTTTTTCGAAACTCCTCCCCCCCCCCCCCCTTTTGAGTCTCAAGTAATTAATTGACGATCCATAAGCTAACACCGCATGAAATTAGATAAAATGCGCCTTTTAAATAAATTAAAGCAATAGTTATTTTCATAACTACCCAGTTATGATATTGTTTGTACGTAAACACAACTTACCAGTTAGAGTGTTAGTGATTCTAATAGGCCTGGTTCTGGCCGTTACCTTCCCGACTACATTGCCGGTATCTAACCACCAGGGATTGGTAAACGGACGCCAGCGGGTTGAAGGTACCACTGGTTGCAGGTGACCAGGACCATGCTGGTGGTATACTGTAGTGGTGCCTGTAACTGGATGGGTATACTGGACCCACTCACCACCATTGAACCAATGGCTTACATCCTTTCCAGCATACGCCAGTATAGTTACAGCTAGCTGTGAGATGACGGAAGATAGGTATAAATTCTAGAATGTATTATTCACAGGCGTTTAAACAATAATAACTATCCGATCATACCCTCTTGCTGTCACAAAACGGGAATCCATGTTTAAAACAATTGCAAAATTCCACACAATTCGAGTCACAGTACCAGTTCTTGATAGGACACGTGCATTTCTTGGTGCACTTACAAGTTTTGAACTGTTCCTGGAGCCATGGAGTGAGATCTCGAACTATACCGTTTAGTGAGATCCAACAGTCAGTTGGTTTGTTATGGACAGCCACTTCCGCTGGGGTGTACCATTCTTGTTTCGTATAAATCATGTTTAATGTTACTTTTCTAATTGATGTTTTTTTGTTAATGTGAAAGATTAGAATCGTTGTGACATTGTAAATAAGTAATTTGACAGCAAAGAGTTTCTAAGTTTTTTGGATAGTAAATACTGTCTATACTTACATGGTAAATACTTTACTTTAGATACGATATCGCGTGCATACAAAATAACTTTTATTCCACTTACCTTTGAAACCAACTTGGGTTCTATTTTGCATGCGTGTGACGTCACAGCCTCAGCAAAGAGAACATAATATCGCGTAAACACATATTATATATTTTACATGGTCTAAATAAAAACGAATAATTTAAACCAAATGGTTTTTTTATATTATAATATAAGATAATTAAATTTATTATGTTGAAATTAATTGAAGTATGATTTGTATTAAGAAGTTATGAATTTACTTGGCAAGGGTTTCTGGTTCTTATCAAAACATCTCTATTACACCTTAAGTAGTAGTAGTGTCCATTAAAAGTCAAATAATAATTAAAAAAAAATGATATGTATACAAAACTTTTATTTTATTAAACAACAAAATCATTATATTCCACTAAATGACAGCAAATAAGATAAAACCAATGTGAAGCAAATAGTACATAAAATAAAATATATATCACTGCTCTAATTTAAGACATATCCAATACATGGAATCGTTGCATCCAGCATCCGTGTGAGATGTTACAAGACGTCACAGTATAACATCTATTGTCAGGACGGCGTGTGGGGTACTTGGGAGAGGTGTTTGACGATGTCGACCCAGTCCCAACCCCGGGGCTTCTCCCCGGCCCGTCCTATCTCCGCCCGGTCCCACGCGCGACGCTTCTGGGCTTTGCTTAGCTGTTCTTTCTTCTCCGGTTTCTTTGATTCACTCTGGAAAATGTTGTAGTGATGTACATGTATCATATTTACAAATGTTTCTTATTTATAATTTAGGAGAATATATGACCACCTTAGCATCTCATAAAAAATACTTAAAGTTATATGATTAGCATCATATAAAGAAAAATCTATTTGTAATAAAATATAATATTTTTTATGTTGACAAATGACAAGGAAATGAGGGTCAGAGTTACCTGCTATTAATAATTAATCCACAGTAAGAAAGTTATATGTTTTATATGAAACTTTTCACATTTATATATCAACATAAATAACAAGTCACAGCACCATGTGACGTAGATAGAAATAGTATTTAAGAGCACCTGTATATAGCAGGAATATAAAGATAAAAAACAACCTATATTTTATTTTAATAGCTTATTCCAATAAGCTAGAGAAAAATTATTAGTGCCTATAAAAATGTAAGTAAGTACCTGATCAGTTATAGCAATCTTCTCAACTCTGGCTACGACTGCCTCTTCGGTCTGTTCTTCCAAAATTTCTTTAACTCTTTCTTTGAGACATTCAAATAGTGTGTATGTCATAGCACATCCAATCCATTGGTCGGCCTCTGTGTCCAATATGGAGTGTATTTTCTCTTTTACAGATGTAACTCTGAAATAATTGTATTTGAGTTTAATAATAAACTTATAAAATAGTTACTAACAAATCTAAAACAATTAAAATAGAAGAACAGAACATATCCTAAAATTGACTTTAAGAGTTCTTATAATAAGAGGTTTAATTAAAAATTTAAGCTTGAAATGGAAGTACTTACAAATTTTGATTGTAGAATATTTCTAAATTAAACCTAGGCTTCTCTGTGGGGTATGTGGGCCCCCAAATTATTTCTAATATAAATGACTTCTCTCCATCAATATACTGTAAGAAAATATCAAAACATTAATATCATTTTATAATATACATAATAAAATACTATTAATAATGTGAGTGGGCTTTAGTTTACTTATGCATAGATTATGAAGATGTAAGAATTTGAAAGATGCTTGTTGATAGATGGGTGTCTCACCTTTCTATTAATCCTACTCTGCGCCAGTAAATAGTAGTATTTGTAGTAGTTTTTTTACATATATTGTTAATTTGTACACTGTAGAAGTAGAAACAAGAGTTATAACAGCAAAATCTTTCTACAACTTACTTAAAGATCTCAGCCTTTCTAGAACTATCATTGGTTAGTTTCTGGAATGTATTTCTAAGGGGGCTTTAGTAGGTTCTTATGAAATTTGGTTAGATAGGCAGGGGAGCATAGAAAGTGAAAGTGAGTGTGTATGCGCATATGAAAGGGTCCCTTAAATCTCAACCTGGATTGTAAGTCCCAGGCATTGTTTGCACTTCTCTCCTAGCAACATAATGGGCCTGGCACCCGCACAATGAATCTATGGAATGCTAAGAAGCTTTGTCTCTTTGAGCGTGAGTCACAAGACTGGAAAATACATATATTTCATACATTATACACTTCTTGAGTTACCTTATATTGGTATGTTTTGGAGTCCACTTGTTTAAAATTGTCATCTCCCTCGTATATTGACTTCAGCACCTCAATTTCCTCAGCCTGTTGTTCTGCATCGTCTGACATTACGATTTATTGCAGTGACCTGGAAAATAAGAATACATGTTAAAATTACATGTTTGGGTGGTATTTATTCTAACCTTTTTAGCATTAACAAAATCTAAATTGTTTTTTTTTTTCATTATGAAAAATGTATAAAAATTTGTCAATGTTATAATATAAAGCACTAATAACTCTAACATGTTGCAAATTTGTATATTTATTATTAAGCAAGCAATGCGAAATATCGTTAATGATAGTGTCATACCTAAGTATAAAATAGTTTTTTGGACTTATTAGTTATTACACAAAATTTGTGTTTCACTCATATATAAATTTAAATAATATTTAAATATATATATGATATGAGTAATTCCATAATATCAAGAAAATCTTGACGTAACTAAACTTGTTTTATCACACATGACAACTTTTTACTTTAATATTTCAGGTGACATATGTCAACCTCAAAACAGCTGGTTTATTCAAGTCATAGATAATAGATATATAATTTGAAATATGACTTATTTTATAATGGGTTAACAAAACTGTTCTCTTAAACGAAAATACTAAATACTGTAGCCGAGTTTTGAAACTAACATACTTTAATTATTCACGGATTAATTTATATATTAATATAAAATAAACTATTATTTAGGCGGCAACAAAATTTACTTTTATCCAATATGTATATGTAGAATGTTCTCTCATTCTCTGTGGTTTTGCCATTGTTAATTATTGATATGTTGTCAATGCTAAAACTAAAAAGTACGTTATTCAAATGTTTGAATTTCATAAGTTTTAAATTTTAATTTTGTCAAGTTCTACACATTGAAATATATTATAATAGTAAACAAATAGTTTTTTTTGTATTTGTGATGATGAATGTACCAAAATGTGGTTGTAAAGAAAATCGGCATCCCACTGCTGGACGATCGGCATGTGTATGCACATCTGCTGGGCAAAAAATAGCAGCCAATAACTTTAAAGTACCAACAATACCTGTAAGTCGACCTCTTCACAATAGTAATAAAGCAAATGATAAGGAACAGGCCGGTAAACCTGAACTAAAAGGCAAAGAAGATAAGAAAAAACAATGGGCGCTCACCGACTTCGACCTGGGACGACCTCTAGGTAAAGGTAAATTTGGAAATGTTTATTTAGCACGTGAAAAAGAGTCTCATTACGTGGTCGCATTGAAAGTACTATTTAAGAGTCAGATTTTAGATTCAGATATAGAGCATCAAGTCAGACGTGAGGTTGAAATACAATGCAGACTGCGGCATGCTAATATCTTGCGTATGTATGGTTACTTTCACGATGAAAAACGTATATACTTAATTCTGGAATATGCGAAACATGGTGCTCTGTATAAGTTGCTGAAGGAACGCGGGCGTTTCGATGAGAAAACTGCAGCTATATACATACGCGATCTCACTAAAGCATTAATTTATTGCCATTCCAAAAAGGTTATTCACCGTGACATCAAACCAGAAAATTTATTGATAGGCCACAATTTTGAATTGAAGATAGCTGATTTTGGTTGGTCCGTTCATTCTCCATCTTCAAGACGTATGACGTTATGTGGCACTCTAGATTATTTATCGCCAGAGATGATAGAAGGCAAGCCTCATAGTTATGCCGTGGATATTTGGAGTCTAGGGGTGTTATGTTACGAATTACTAGTAGGGCTGCCACCGTTTGATGCCAAAGATTCTCATCAAACTTACAGAAAGATAAGGTATGTTATCATAAAATACCCAGATTTTGTTTCGGATAAAGCAAAGGATTTGATGGGAAAATTGCTTGTTATCAACCCTGAGCAGAGATTACCGTTGAACCAAGTGCTACAACACCCTTGGATATTAGAGAATGCTCCCGAGGGTGTTCAGCCTCAGATTCATAATGAGCAGAAAATGTGTAGTTAATATTTTATTTATTAAATAATAAACTGCTGTTATCAATTGTCTGTCTTAGAATAATTTTGTTTAATTATGCTGAAGAGTAATCATGCATTTTAATATAGTGAAAGCTTAAATAAATTGAATTTTTTATTACATTTTTGTCACAGAATTGTTTATAGAGTGTATCATCCAAGTAATTATTTGTGAAAATATTTTAAAGTATTATATAGTAACTTAGTCAATTTAAAACTCTTAACAAAGAACTAACAAACTTAGATAAATCTGTTTATTGAAAATGTTAATTAATATTTATTTAATCAGCTGCAATGTGTCTTTTGATATTATAATGTATTAATACAGTTTACTAACACCCGGTATTCTTTTTTTTTAAGTACTTAGTAATATTTCTTCAGTATGTTTTTTTCTGATTTTGATTATCTAGGGAGACCTGTTTGCTGTTAATCATTGTATTCTAAGACTCTTCATACCTTGATACTAAGATTTACTACTTCTTTTAATTTATATTAGAATTTTAACAATATTGTTTATTGACTTTGTAATTAAAAACTCTAGTTACATTGACAATCCAAGTGGTATAATTTAATGAAATTAATTAGATTTGAAAATAGATAGGTTGAGTTTTATATATATTAAGTAAATTTTCCTCAACCGGAACTGAATGAATACATATTTCTTTAAGGTTTAACAAATAATACAGGAAATAAATATTTATTTTAACAGATTTTTAGAAGAATTTAAAACATTATTTGAACCTTCAGAATATAAAATACAAATAATTAAATATCTTCTACTATTTTAGATTAAATTAAGTAATTGTGTTTGTGATTTCATTAAATAGTTTTAGTCATCGATGGACTGAAATAACATTTATTTAATAAAATTGTACTGAAATGTGAATGATAAATAATGATAATAAATATATTAATTGGTATTATTATTTTTTATTTTTGTTTATATAATATTCATCCAGGGCGTATTTGTCAAAACTTGGATCTTTTAATACAATACAACGCCAATGCAAGAATTCTCCGAGTAGGCAAAATAAACTTAGAGAATATCCTATTGCAAGTGCTATGAACGCACAATAAAGTTTTTTTAAATTAATCAAAGCTTTTACTTCTTCTTCACTCGTGTCAAGAGTCCTTATCTTGTGCATCGCGTCATTAAGCCACTTCTCCACCAGACCAACTTCAATTATTCTTCTTATATAAACGTCTGCTAAAGGCTTCAACGGTGAGTTTATGTGAAAACCGATCGATATTGGAATATTGACGACACAATCAGACATAATGTGAAGATTCCTCTCGCCTGTAATAACGTTAGCTGACTTGGTGTCATTAATACTTGAGTTAGACACTTCCATGTGAATATAAGCTTTTTTTCTCTTAACACTTAGATATTGTAGAAAATGTTCACTGTCATAATAAGCAAAGACACCCTGAGCAATTCTATTCGCAGCTTGATCAGGGTCATCGACATTTTCAAAGCGTTCTCCAAGTTTTTGTCCCATTTCATCAAGGGATTCTTCAAAAAATGTCTTTGTTTCGCTACCCCACCCGCCGCAAGATATTTTGCTATCGACTAGTTCTTTTATTGTGTCTATAGTAACTCTAGGTGATGGGTTCGCCAGTATGGCAGTCATGCTGGCTCTGTAAGAGACGACTAACAAAATACAATATAACCAATACCATCCCGTCAATAAACGTATCGACCATCCGGAGGTTAATTTAGGTAAAGAGACTACCAGTAACATTCCATAAGTATACAGAATGCTGTTTGTTATTTCGCCGAACAAATAAAGTCCAACTGGTTTTGCATCTGCAAAACAAATATTAGTTAGAGGTCAAGGAACTGCACACATTCGTATTTTGTACTTTTAAACGTTAACATTTTTGTAGAAGTCTTTTACCTATCAGTTTATTTTTAATATGGTTCGATTCGTCCTTGTAGTCTAAAAATTTTATATAATAGAGAGCTAACCCGTAAAATATACCGCCAGTCACGAGCAAAACCAATAAAACAGCAATCCACATATTTAATCTAAAAAAAACAATATTAAGTAGATTATACTATAATTACTTCAAATATTTATTATATAAAAATGATATATCAAATCGTAATATACAAAACATATTAAAAAGTGCAGGTAGATCACTTAGTAATAAGTGATTGAAAGTGGAACCGCCGCTCAAGTTATCTTGCAGTATTAGAATGCGGCCGTTATAATTCATAAATATCATAATTGTTGGTTGGATCGCTTAACCATAAGATATATATTTTACTGAACATACTTAAACGGTAAGATCAATGTTTTCCACGAATTATCAGTTAAGGCTTCCGGAGTAAGAAAAGTCCAGCACTGCGATGTATAAGGTATACTTAAATCGGTCAGTTCAAGATGGTAGGGCGTATATTGCAAATTCCCTAAAGCAACATCGGCTTTACCCGTCACCATTTCACCAAGAAGGCCAGAAAATGATCCATTAGCCTGTTTTTGACCCCACTTCTGGACTTCGGCATTGATTGATTGGTATAGTTTAGGTTCGAAATTCATTTTTTGAGCTAACGTGTTAAGAATCTGAAAAAATTTCATACTATATAAAAGTCGAAAAATTCTATTACTATTATTTCAAACTAACCTCAATCTCAACGCCTCCTAATTCTGTAGTTGTATTTCTCTTAGTAACAACCACAGAAGGTACGTGGTCCAAGTAAACTACATTTAAAACTTCACCGTAAAGATTTCCGGCTTTATCAGAAAACAGATCCCTGCCATAGTGAAATTTCTCATTTCTCCAAATATCGATACGTCTCGGTACAAATATTTCTTTAACAGGATTTGGAAAAGGGACAGTGGAGAGCTCGAACCAGGCCTTGCTTTTTACATTGCCTGTTATTTTTCTATGATATTTTAGAAATATTACGTTCACAATTCTCTTCCAAATATAATAAAGACCGCTATGAAACAGTCTAATATCATGCAACATTATATATTTTGCTCTGGTATCTAGAAGACGATACCTAGAAAACAGAGTTCAAATTCAGCTGTAAGAGCAATGAAAACCTGCAAATGTAGGGAAAAATAGTGTTACTTGTCGCCGAATTTGAGAAGTCTTGATACTTGAAGTCCATTAGCGAGTACAATAACGTATAAACTGCAGCCACTGTTTCTCGCTTGTCGTAATGACTCCAGTGTGTAGAAATTCGGAGAGAGTAAATCTTCATACTCCTCAACTACTATCTGAAAGTTTTTTTGAGATGAAATGCTTCTAATATTGTCTTGCACCTAAATTTTTTACTGCTACTACCATCTTTATAATGAATTAAATTTTTAGAGGTGAAAAACAAACAGCGAAAAAAAATCTTAGGCAATAAAAAATCTGTTAATTCACATGAGAAAGTCATGTTCATGATTTGAGAAAGAAAGATTAAAAAATATCGTCTGAAAAAAGCGATAAGATAATTCTTTGTTATATTTTAAATATATATATAAATACCATAATATAGGGCACTGTAAAAATCCGCCTAAACAAGGTCCCTTCAAAAATATTTAAATACACAGAATCAGAAACAACAGTGAGGCAGGTGACATCGTCTTTCATTAGCAGCTCGTTTATCAAGTCTATGAGCAGGTGTTCGAGGTCCTTACGTATGCGCAGGTCTTTGAGAAGAAGACCTGTATCCGCATTCGCTCTATGAAAAAAAATCCTGTTTCAAACCTAGTAATTTTTAAACAAATATAATATATTACTTACAACAATAATAAAGTAGATAGCAAAAGGATCTTAACCACAATTCTACCCATTGTTAAATGAAGTAACCTTAAATATATAAACTTCAGGTTAACAGCTGATTGATTGACAGCACCTTTCGTATGCAAAGCAATTACAACTACTAATTGAATTCATCAATAATGCTTTTGAAGTGGTATTCTTAAAGGTTGAAATAAAAAAAAAACACCAAAATTATATAAAAAATATCTGTTGAAACAAATATTTAAATTTGAAATAAGTTTTAGTAAAAAAAACTCCAAAATTGTATAAATATTGTATATTTGTAAAAAATAAAAAATAGATGCCCGTATCCATTATATAACATTACTTATAAAACTTTAATATTTCAACATTCAATATACTTATATCCTATGTAAGTAACAATGTATAATTATATTATGTCCCGATCACATTTTCATTTGTTTATATTAATTTTAAGTATGAGTATAAAATGTATTAACATATAAACCTACACCATAATAATGTAATAGGAGTAATTCATTCATTCATAATTGGTGTGTGTGTGTGTAAATAGTCACTGATATTTATTTGTTATTATTTTATCAGTATTTATTTATTATATAATGGCAGAATTTGAACACATTATAATTTAGAAGGTATATAAGATTCCCAGAACACGACGTCCCTCCACCAGTGCGGGCGTGTCATGGCGCCCGGGTACGACATCACTTTGTTCTGGAGATGCTTGTATGCCTGAAACAAATATTAATAATAATATTATATACCATGACAAGGCAAATAATATTGTTTAAATACAAGAATATTGTAAAATAAGAAAATATATTGCACACATATTTTTTGTTTATGAAAGTATGCATTATTTTGTCTTATTATGACAAAATAATGCATACTTTCATAACAACAAATAAATCTTGCGATTTCAGCTCTTTCAAAATTTTATCTTGATCAGAAACAAAGAAAAAAAATACTATTCTGACATTTGCGCCTAAAATAGGTCACAGTTCTATAATTCCTGATAATTGGCGCCAAATATAGGCCTCAGCCGATATCGGCTCCCAATCAGGTCAATTACCTGTCCATCAGCACTCCCCAACACGGAGTTGAGGCAGAAGTCCGGCGGCGCCAGCGTATCCACCAGACTGACGGCATTCGGAGACAGCATAGCGCAGAGACGCAGCACACCGGCACGGAGATCAGCACCCTGCTGCTGCTTGAAGTACCCGCCCTGGACATGGACAGCAATTGTATTAAAAAGGACAACAAAATATATTATTGCTTTGTTATTATATTATTTATTATGTAAATGTACAGAGCGACTCACAATGTACAATGTCCCCATGTGTTTCTCTAGATTGTAAGCGGCGTACAATGATACCAATTGGAGGAGAACTTTCCTACACGCTTCATCTTCGAACGCCTTCGCAGTTTTATAGAAATGATTCACTATGAAATTCTAAAAAGAAATATAAATTATGATAGTAACATAAATATATTCAAAATAGCTGTAAAAACCTTTAAGTTGGATGTTTGAAGGATGATAATAATGTTTTTTTTACCTCTCCATAAACTACTGATAACAGAACAGCGTAGTAGGATTGTGAGTCATTCTTTGCTTCCCAATTATTTTTACCACTCTGTTTCAACTCCTTGACCTTCTCGTATGTAATCTTTAGCAAGTACGCAGTCAGCCATTTGTAAATCACCGTGAGGTCTGCAATTTACAAACATTTCATAAATCTTGTTACATTATTGAATTATTTTTATTAACTGATTATAATACTCACTGTAAGGGTCTATGAGGTCATCGCCCTGCCACGGACAAGACTTTTTGAGGTTTTCGTCAGCATTTTTTAAGAATTCCAGCGACCCAAGTGGAGTGTCTGCTGCAGTTATTTCGTGTCTCCTGGGCCATATATTAAGTAGCCAGTTGCTGCTCTGCTGCAGCAGCAGACTGTTCTCTCCCTCGTACGTGCAGTTGGCGTCGTTGTCGTTACGGGCGTCGCCGATACCGGCCGCTGGAAGTACATTTAGTAATTTTAATTTATTATTGGACTCGACATAGAAAAACCTTCAAGAAACGTCTCATTTATGTATATGGCATAAAATAACATTAACATGTTACCTATGATAATAATTTATTTAAAAAGGATTTTTCTTTTACTTTTATGAACTGTTGTCAAAATCTAGTTTTACATATAACAAAAAGGAAGTTCCGTTTGAAACACCAGCAAAAAATACTGTTTTATTAGAAATTCTCATCAAATATGGCTGTTCCCAGAAGTATGACCTGAATGAACTAACGAGTACTGTTGAAGTTTGTCAGATGGTACTGATTATGTGTAATTCATATACCGACCGGGACCTTCGATTTTGCAGTGAGTCAACTTGAGTGAGTCAACATACTTCTGAACTGCAGAAACATAAAAATCCGTAATGTGATCAAGACCGAGGCATCATGGAGCAAATGGTCATGCGAGGTCCAGCTGATTGCCGAAAAAGTAAGGGAATAAGCGAGGTGGAAAGGAACTATGACCAAGGCATAAGGCGGTGAGGTCGGAGTGGAGTCTCACCCGTGAGGTACCCGTGTCCCCCGCAGGCCTCCCTTGCCGCCTGCAGCCCGTCCCGCGCCGCCCACCCGCACACCGGCTTCACCGCCGACGACAGCGCGTGCACCTCCATGCCGCGGGCCGCCGCATTGTCTCCAACGCCTGCCATTATATATAAATTTTACACAGTAAACATTTACTACTTTAACATTTATATTAAAGAACAGAGACACTCAGCTAGTAGAGCGGCGGCACAGAGATCAAAGTTCCCAGGTTCGAGTTTATATTTTATTCTTTACATTATCAATGTATTATTTTAAAATTATTAAACGTATATATAAAACCTGAATAGTTATCGATGGTGATGTTGATGTGCAGTTCTCCGAACCACGTGCAGAAGACACGCAGCGCGTACGTCGTCGCCAGGTGAGGGAGGAGGCGGATTTGCTACAATAATCATATGTTACAACATTATATATATATATAATATGTATAATAAAGTATTGTTATTGTTGTAAGATGCCATATTGAATATTGGGTATAAGGCGTAGTGTGTACCTGCTGCTGATACTCCAAGACCGGTGTCTCTTCACTCGCTCCTTCCGCACCAAATTGCTTCCTTACAGCTGCATATCTGATTGCTATTACCACGGCTTTTTGCAGATAATTTGTTGATATTGAAGTTATATGTACTCGTCCACCTTAAACATTTTATTAAATTAAACAATGATATAAAACATTTCATGTGCAACTAAAAGACTTCTAAGTGACATACCAGATAGAATCCCCAGGGATGCCCCAAACCTCTTGCTCGGGTCTCTGAATGGAGTCTTATAATCACCATTATCGTCAACCCCACCGTGTTTGTCCAAAGCATATTCTTTTGGTATGTGATAATTGTTGAACATTACAAATCTATAACCAATTAATTACAAATAGTAATAAATACTTTAAAAAAATCTAAAATATTGATAGTATTTGTTACCCATTATCAACACCATTAAGGCCGATCTTCTCTCCTATATCTCCGGCTATCACTCCCGGGTAAAGTATAAGAGTTTTGGGGTCTCTGATGGGTACGACAAACGAATGTAACCCATGATTCTTGCCTTTCGATATCAGCATAGCATATACTATAGCGTGGGTGGCGCATTTACCTGAAATAAAAAAATAATAACAATAAACTAAGAAATTCTGAAAAAAAAAAAACATTTTATCTACCATTTTCAAGGTTATTGTCATACACATTTAATGTTATCTGAAGAGTTTGAATAGATTATACACAATTTCGTCATTAATATAATAAAATAACTTTGCAAAATCTGTACGTTATAATAGCTATATAACAAGTGAACATTATTACCATAACAATAACATGTGATAACAATAGAATTATACAATCATATTCAAGTTCTTGGGGTCAAAGGTTCAGGCAAATATAATTATCATGATGTATATGTATGAAATATACATTTGCTTATTGACTGCTCCATGACATGTACCAAGTCTATATATATATTTTAGTATACATACATATTTCATGTAACAGATAAAATCATTTCTCAAACTATTATATTTTTAACTTACATTGGGTTATATTTTGTTGTAATGCATTGATTGTTTACAGTTAAAAGAAATTTCGAACTGAATTACAGAAATCAGTTTTGGCTGAGAAATGGTTTTGTCTATCACATATATAATAAGAAATTACATAAGAATATTTAATTTTAGACTTACCTAAAGAACCCACCCAAAACTTTGCTGCCTCAAAGTCAGACGAGTGCATCACAAACTGCTTTGTCTTTGGACAGTAAGTAGCAGTAGTCCTCATACCCTTAGCGTTGGAGCCATGAGCCACTTCGGTGAGGGCAAAACAACCCCCAATCTTAGCCTTCTGAATATCCTCTATAAAATGGTAGTGGTGTGGCTGACCACTCCCTTGTATTGTGTTGGCAAACATACGGAATGTTAGAGAGACTTTTACAGCTAGAGAGCTGTTAAACATGAACATTGCTTCAGCTTCTGCTTGGAAGATCTTTGGATCTGCCGCTATCTGGAAGACATTCATGTTTGATTATATTATTTATATACTTGTGACAAATGCTTGTTTTTAGTTTAACTGTTGCTTCAGTTCTAAAAATGTTTACTATAGCCCAGATAGTAAACTAACTAAATAGATAGTATCACGAAAATCTGTTTCCTTCTCATTTCAATGATATTTTCATTGTATACTTGGTATAGTTTTATAAATTTTTCATTCTTACATTTACATATAAAATTACTCATTTTAATAAATTGTGTACAGAGTGATCTCAGTTATAAGATAAAAAAGTTACATTTGATAAGTCGTTAATCACTATTGAGCACAAATAGATAAATTTACATGTATCATAAAAAATGTTTGACTTTGACCTTTGCTTAATTACATATATAATATGTTGTCATATGAAATATAATATTGGAACAAGTAGAAGCACATAAAAAAAATACTATAAATTTTTTTTGTTAATATAATAACCAAAATATATATTTTCATTTATATGACTAAACCATCATAGTACAGTTTATACAAAAGTAGTCAATAGTCAAGTTATATTTATTACCTTTTCAAATGGTGCAAATTGTTCATTGTACAAGGCATACATGCGCTTAGTAGTAAGATGCCTCTCTTCATCCAGGGAAAGGGAAGCATTTGGATGTTTAAAAAGAGGGTGCTTCTCCATAAAGTTCCATATATCATTCTGTTAATAAAATAAAAATATTTGTAGAAAAATAGTAATATGATATAATAAAACTTTTATTCACAATAATCAAGACAAAATGATATTCTCCAAACTATGTACATGTATATCATGTTAAACATAAAAATATTTATTTATAAATAAAAAGTGTAAAGTAATTAAAATACCTTTATTTTAAGTGCTGCATAGTTATCATAAACTAGCTTCATACGCCGCCAACTGAAGGAAGCTTTTTTTCTATAGTGATCTAAAGGACCCGCCGGTAAATCCGGAAAGAGATCTTTCAATTCTTCTTCGGTCATCATTTTCGTAACCTTCATATTAATTTACCGCAAACAATCAAATTCGTAGCACCGCCAGCAAAATTACACTAATACTTATTTTTCCAGAGAATTATCTTTCTTGATTGATAACTCTGACAAGACTCAGTAAATCATAAAATGATTACAGAACATAACAAACTTGATAATTGAATTGTTTAAAATAAATGATCATTGATCAAGGTACGTTTAAACTGAACTCTATGGTACTTTTGTTTGCAGAACCAATGTTAAGCTTTATGAAAATAATTGTTACATATTCATGTAATCATTTTAAATTACTTATTTTCACATAAACACATATATTTTACAAAACTTTCAACAACTGTCAAATAATTAATATAGTAAATAGTTGCCATTGTTGCTATTTTTAAATTCTTCCCAAGGGATTTTATAATTGTTGCCATAGACAGAGAACGGTTAGTATTTAAAGTTTAGTTAGTCTATGATATTTTGTATATTATTTTATTTGAATAAAGCAAAATAAAGGACTTTAACTATATACTTCTGGTATATATGGTGACCTTTGCAACAAAAAGTTTAACATCATGATTAATATTAATATTTATCTTTTTTATAAAATTATCTTCGAATATTTAAGGTTATTTATATTTTTGTGTTAGTAAGTAATGTATATTTTTTTATTACCCAATACTGCAATTTCATAAAGCCACTCCTTTGTATATCCCTGACCACTGTAGAAACTAAGATAATCTTTAGTCTTAAGCAGTTGTCGCTTAATAATTATCAATGTTTAATAGGTAAATAGAAAGGCAATAATAGTTAAATGTCAAAACTCAATCGTGGGAAGCTAGAGCTATTAGCGGAAGGATGAAGAAAAAAAAAAACAAAATGTCATCTCCGAAACTTTGTTTCAACTTTTAACTTAAAAGTTTTTAAAGATAAGACTGAGAATTTTGAACCAACTTTACAATTAACATAAGTGGTACATTATAATAATTTTGTTTGAGTATTATGAATAATTAATTTATATTAGAAATTGGATAATTATTACAAAATGAATATTGGTAAGTAATATTTTAACTTTGGTTATTTTATTGTATCAGTTAGAGAGTTATTTGTTTATTAATAAGCATTGATATATATTGAAAATATAAAGTCAATTTATATAAAGACAGTAATTATTTTGTTAACATATCTAGAAATTTGTATATTTTCATTCTTTAATTATGATTTTAAAGCTTTGGCCTTATTTCAAATACAATATTAATAACAACATAATTGAAAATGAGTCTACAGCTATTAAAATACTGGTTTAACAAAAATTTCGATCTTTGCTTAACAATGTTAAAATAAATAACTAGTATAAATTTATTTATCTTCACGATGGCGTGACATGATATGTATATGGCGGGATATGGATCCCTTGCGGGGTAGCCAGAGACGACGGAGTGCCAAACGCTAAGGTCTCTGCATACCTCTTTCACCTCGGCCACAGACATCAACCTCTTCATACATGGCCTCTGGGGGTCCTCATACTTTTTAAATAGTTTGGCCAATTGGTGTACAGTGATATATTAACTCAAAAGAAATGGTGATACAAAAATCCAATAAGTTTCTCATAAAGTCATATAAGATAAATGTCTAATTGTTTGTTGTTTACGTCAACAACTGAACTTGTTGTTCACTACTAACAAAAAAACAACTAATGTTTGCATATTTTCTGGCATACTAATAATATTTAATTCAATTCCAAATCAATCTGATTTATAGATATTTCTTATTATTATAACTATATAAGTATAATTCAATCAAGTAATTATTGTATTTGAAAGATAATTATTTAAATTTAAAACAAAGTTCCAAAAATATGCAAATGAAATTAGGTTTTTAAGTCACTGATGAAATAAATAACATACATATTCTCATACTCATACTCATTCATTCAGCGTGTCAGAGTGATACTAAATTAAATTAAACAAACCTTTCTTTAAGTTGTCTAACTTATTTTATCATGAGATTATTTAGGTTACATTTCTTGGCCTTATTGAAGATGCCAAATTACAATGAGGTACCATGTAGCTGCATTAGTTAATAAACTTAGTTCTGCCGCATATGCTGTTAAAAGAGTAGGATCAGCAAAGGTTTTTCTATTGTTATTTTTATAGCATAATGTTGTATGGTATTCTACTCTAATGAAATGCTGCTGATATGAAAATCATTTTTATTTTCCGAAAAAGATTTATCCTGCAATTTACAATTTTAGCCCAAGAAATACGAGATAAGTTTAAACAACCCAATACAATTTTGAAAATCTTAAATACGTACATAAGAATGAGGATAATTTTATAAAGCACAGTGGTGTACATCATAAGTATAAATACGAGGAACAAACACAAGCTCTCTCTACCTGTCACTTGACACAAAAAAAGTATTTTTTTTTATGTATACACTTTTTCAACAAGCTCCCAGTAAATGTTCATTATAAATCTGAAAACACTTGTTAAGTAATGTGTGTGGATATACAGTATTTCTGTATATCTAGAACCTGATGCACCTTGAGTATGAAGCACTCACTGTCTGACTACTTCAAGATACATTATAAATGTAATTCAGGTTTTAACTATAGCTATAAAATTAGGTACATACGACAAGATTTTGTCGCCAGCTCTTCTCAAGCTTGTGACAAAAAACTTACCGACAATTAAAAAATGTTTTATATAAAACTTAATTTTAATTAAAATCTTGATATTTTTTATTTTTAGTGCAAGCTGGCCTTTACCTACAAATTATATGTTAAATGGCTTCTCTTTTTTATAATTCATATAATGTTACATAGTTTTAATAAATAAATAAAACTTAAAATAACGCTACTGATTAAACAAAACATTTCTTAGTCAATTGGTTTTGATGTTTTACGTACTATAATTTATTATGAAAACCCAAAGAGTAAAATACCTAATATAATTATTCGCCGCGACGGTTCATAAAACGCCTTGTGGGTAAAATAAGTTTGTATTAGTCTTCAGCGAGCTTCTTGAATATTCACAGGGGCAAATTTAATATAAATATTATCAGAGTTTTCAGTGTACATAGATATTTTAAAATAATTCGTCTGGCTCTTTTTTATCGTCTGCTGAAGATGCCTGACATGAAATGTAAAAAAAACATAACATGTAAAAAAAGTGCTCAAGTGTCGCATAAAAAGTTTGAAATAGATTTCATTTGGATTGTTTTTGGAGGTAAACCTCGTTTTTTTTCTGGAATTATACTCGTATCCTGCGCTTCAGCTGCGGGCTTCCTCATAGCTCACATGGTGTCTCGGTGGTCTTTTCTTAGAGGTTTTAATATTTTGATTATAAACAAACTTTGTCTAGTAGCTCTAACTAAACTAGTTTTGACTTTTATTATAATTAAAAGAAATTTATTTATTACATAGCTTAAAAACCTTAGTATTTTCTAAGTTTAAACTTTGTTAATTCTTCGTATCTATGATACTTTAACAGTAGGTACTCAAGGGCTCCACACCCAGTACTCCGTATCTCAAATTTTCTGTTTTATCAGATAGTGCTTACAAGACTGAATAACTTTTGCTATGGAGGCATCTTCGTATCTTTGATAGTTTAACTGTGTGTAATCTTCGTTTTTCAAGGTATTATAGTTTTTCCTTTGTTTAGACACTAAAACCCAATTGTATACTAAATTTCAGCTCTTTGGATTAACGGGAAGTACCACTTCTGTTTTTATGATTTGATTTGCAATAATTCCTAAACTGGTTGAAATCAAATGTATTTTGGAAATACATCTATCTATATGACACCGTGTTGGTGACTGAAAGTTAAAACTTTGCAAAGTGAAAAGGATATCAGGGTCGTGCCTTTTTCTCGACTTCTAAAAATTAAGTTAAGAAATATTTGAAAGACGTGTATATACACGGCTTTCCCATTTACCGCGCGTCAGTATGGTTCCGACCGTAGAGGGTGCTACACGTCCGCCCTAATATTACCCGCCACTATGATCGCGATAGGTACTAATGTGAATACTATTTTACTTTAGTTTTATTTATATATTTTGGTTTTCTATTTTTTAGTTTTTTTTAATGTCGTGTTTTTGTTACAGTTTCAACGTTGATGTTAATTGTTTTTGTGCAAACAACAATATGTTTTGGTAAGTTTATTTAAATAATATTTATTTAAAAAATATAAATTAAAAGTATGGAAATTGTATCCACCCCCCAATAGGTTTAAATTTAAAAAAATATCGTAATAAAATTCGTAGTTCGAAGCTATCCCTAATGACTTCACTTGCGTATGATTCTTGCAAATTAATATATTTCTATTAATCTATCTAATTTATAATGTGATGATGATAAACTTAAGGCCATGAAATAAAAAAAAAGAGATGCAAACTATAAATTTAGAAAAATGAATAAAAAAAACATTTACTAAATTAAATAGAAAAATTATTACAGTTCGGTATCCCTTAGCTAGTACGAATTTTATGTAAGAAAAATTTGATACTGAAACAAAAACAACACATACATACATTAAAACAAAAAACATTTTGTTTGTTTAAAATTCAAAACTTTTTGAAGTCAGATTTTATGAGACCATCAAATTGATTGCTTCCACTCTTCCGATTGGTTTTAGTTTTCATATAAAGTGTTTTTAGGCTGGTTCCTCTATAACATCATAATTTAACATTATCTATTAAACCCTAAAGTGCTTGGCGTTTGTTTATTAACTCCAATTTGAAGATGTTACAGATATATATTTTTGTAACTTATTGTAGTACATGAATAAATAGATAAATAAGCAAAAAATCGTCTGTATAGGTATATGTTTCTCTTATGACTTTGTTTTGCGGACGTTATCACAAAAAGTATCACTGCGCTGAGAAGAAATTATATAATTACGATATTTATTTCACCAATCAGACAGAAAATATAATATGTATAATTTTTTAATATTTTCTTATATGCCATGGTTAAACCGGAATTATCTCTCTCGTTTTACCATATTTTTGCATAACTTCCTTAAAACGCAATATAATCGACCATATAGTAAAAAAACAATTTAAGTCTTAATTAAACAATCATAAAAAAACTTTTCTTTCCGAGATTACGCGTGAACGACTCCGCACCATACTTTTGCAATAAGTTTTTAAAAAGCTTTTAAGAACAGTGAAACAGGTCGAGTACTTGTGAAGTCCGCGCCTTAAGCCTCCTACCGTGTATAATTTAGCGATTTACTTTCTTAACTTTGTTGTAAGTTTGCGGATTGTCTATATTTATTTCTTGTCAGTCAATCATCAATCAAAGGGTCATGATATATTGCTGTTGTGAGAAAACTTTAACTTGTCCTACTAAAAACCGACAATATCGTCTTTATAATAAAAACAAAAAGGGCCTCTGTCTTCAGCCCTTATCTACATTTCTACTTTAAATCAGGTGGAATGTAGTCATATATTAACTTACATTATATATAAAAAAAGCTTATTTAATGACAATAATATTAGTAATATATGTGATAGGTTCACATTTCATGTATTGATGGATTATTTATAGAAGACGAAAACAAATAATTTTTTAACACCACTAAAATTAAAAATAAATATGATTAGCAATATTTATAAATATAGGAACCTTATAAGAATACAAAAGAAAGAAATTTAGATCTCAATTCGGATCGAAATCTTTTGTTCCTTATATATTCACTATCAGGTGCTCTCCCTCAGGACTCAACTGAATCTGTGACCTGGAATTATTGATATGCTCTCAGTTCGACGGTGAGAATGTAGTCCCCAGTTCCACGACAGATATATGGACGGAATTCGAGCTTTCATTGTCACGGGCTGTCGTTGTTTTGTTTTCTGGTTCCTCTTAATTATTTCTCGTATGTTGCAGATTATGACGTTGTTAATTTACAATGATATTATCTATCTATATAATTTGTTTAAAGACATAACATAAGGTAAAAAAATGTATGCTTTTTTTTAAATTTTGATCCTAAAGTACTATTATGTAAAGGTATTCCTACATCAGTCTCAGTTCCAACAAACTTCCTGTAATCCCATAGATTTGTACGAAATCTTTCCATTTGATGGGATGGATTCAAATTATTAATGCTCCTAATGCTATTTGCACTTCATACAGTTTTCAGTTTGAAAAGTTTTGAACGCAATTTAGCGAAATTGACTTTACTAAAGCAATAGAATGAATCACGTGAAAAATTTATTGAACCAACATGTCCTAACTCTTTTACTATTCAACTAGTTTTTGGCAATAGATAGATAGATCCATCGTCAACTGTATTTTATGTGTGTGTTTTACTTCAATGTTGTGTATGCTTGATAAGGAAAAATCTCTTTGAGCTAATTTACTTCAGGTATTAGCTTAGAATTTCTTACATAAAACGACCACAGAATCCAATCCAAGGTCAATACATACTATCAAAAGTACTAACAAAATATAGAAAATATCAAAGATACATTTAAGAAAATTTTGGAAAATATCCATTTGCAAATGGGCAAATAAATCTTAGGCCGAATAAAATCAGCAGTCACTTTATCACTCACAAAACATTACGTTCATTCACTTATCCGTTCTCTGCCTATCTCAGTTTGAAAGGGAAATCTGCAAATAAATTGGAGAAGGCACAACTTAGCCTCCATGAATAATGTAAACGATCACCTGAGCATGACACATTAAAATCTCATCGTGGAGTTTATAACATTTGAAAATGTAGCTTTTGGCGGTAATGGAGTTTTTAATAACTAATACGTAATCCATAATTTAATAAATGTCTTTTAATTGACTTATGCTTCATGAATGTTGGTATTTCTATTGGTATTGGGGCAGTGCGTTATTACTTAATGACGTCTATTTGTTATCTCTTACCAATACATATTGTGTTTAATAATTAAATGTAATTATTGTTAGTACTCGGCTGCGCTATAAGAATTTTAATAAAGTACTTTTTGTGAAATGACGTAATATCTTAGTACTTTGAAACCTTTGCAATTCATGTAATTATGTCTAAATAGTTATATATCCAGAAAGTAACCTCAAAAGCACATCATCTACGTAGACACGATAACTTAGATTTTCAATTTAAACAAAACCCTCAAACAACCCCATTGCTTATATGACATACCGAGTTATTGACAATCCGTCAAACTTGTACATGCGATCTCCAATGCCATAAATCTTTATCGAAGTTAGATTGCACCGGACTTAATCGATATTATTAGCTTCTGAATTATAGATCTGTTGGTTATCAAGCACTAAACGCTGTGTTTATCTTCAAGTGAAAATATCGGATTCCTATTATATAATAATGCATCGTTGTATTTTAAAATACTAATAGGATTGGTCATTGCAATGTAGACTTTAACAGCGGCTTTAAAAAAATTAAAAATGAATAAAATCTAACATCAACAATCCTAAAAAAGTAACATCTTAATGTACTAAAATAAAGGCAATATAAATATAATATATTGAATATAATATAATTTATTAAATGTTATTTCGTAAAAAAAGTTAATTTATCTCTTGTTGGGTTTTTTGTCTTATACCTTGGCTACTACTTAAAAAACCTATATAGTATTCATTAATTAAAATATATCATATCTCTCTTAAGATTTTATCTAAAACAGCTAAAACCCTAAACGATCAATAAAGGTCGAGGGGGTAACCTTATTAGGGGTATACCTGAGTAATGCCGTTGTATGAAACCTGACGATCCATTGATTGATGATACCCGAGCAAAGCTATTTGTCATAATTTAATAATAATGATACGTTGATCCAGTTATCATATCAGATAAACACATTAATGATACACATAATGATATATTACGTTATGAGTGATGAGTTTACACGTTGTCTCATATTTATTTTATGAATTATATTACACGCTATTATCGGATATTGAAACCTTATTTTTACTGTGGTTATAAAGCTTTAGTAAGTATATTTATTTGTCACAGATTCACGGAATGTAGTATTTACAATAGTCAGTCAACCAGAACCATATCACGCGAGTGTTGCCAATCGACTCAAAGAAGATATTGAGCAACAAGTCTTCCAACTAGAGAAGGTATTTTATTTATTTTTATCTCACATAAAAAATTCAGCACTTCAAAAAACATTAGCATGTCTTTATTAATTAAAAATACATTAAAATCTTACCCATTGACGACCATTATCAATATTTTATCTATCCATAGCTTTTGATTTTATCTTTTTAGTCTTAGTTTTTCTGTCTAATATCTTTGTCTTACAAAAAATCGAAGATTGCAATAAGTGGTTCGTTATTTATATTACAATCCAGTCAATCCATAGCGTAAACCAATGGTCCACATAACGCACAAAGACTTCCCCTTGGCTGGAGCATGGACGATCATACCCTTGCTTCGTCCATTAATAATCAACTACAAGAACAGTGATGTCCGATGGGTTCTGTTCGTAGAACCTCATACTGCGGTGCGTTATGAAAACCTTGTTAAGGCTTTAGCTGCTGCAGATCGACAAAAGGTACTGGATTTGAAGAATCGTATATTACCGGTCAAGTTATTATGACTATTAATATTTCATTAGAGATAATAAATATTTTCTTACCATAATCTTGCAGGACACAATGTGGATAGGTTATCCTCTGAGTGATAATGAACCTTCAATAATACATCATTTTACATTTTATGATCACTTGGAAGAAGAGGGCGGTTTTGTATATCCACATTTTGCCAGCGGTTTTGCAATGAGGATAGATTTAATGGATAGGTATTTAGAATTGTGCTCACATATCCGTTCCTTATCTTCCTTGCATATTTTGCTTTTATGACATTTGTTTTATCTTTGTAGTCTATTAAAACAAATTGACAGTGGCGAAAAGAAGTTAGAAGCAGACTTCTCAATAGACCCAGCATTTGAACTGGCCCAACTCGTGTATGGAGGGAAAGATAAACCTGGACCTTTACTGACACCTGATTTAAGTTTTTGTGTCGTCTCAGCAGACAGTTGCGCTACATATCCACGTCAGTTTGATATATGTGTGAGTATGTAATCAAATCTATCATCAACCATAAAAAGTAGTAGCTATTTTAATAGACTATAATACTGTTTTTGGTAGGGCAGTCCCATACCCGAAGACTCGATATACTTTGCAGTGAAGACTTGGAGTGGCTTCCACTCCACTCGCGCCCTCACTGTCAAGAAAACTTGGGGGAAGCATGTCACACACATGCAGTTCTTTAGTGATAAGGCTGGTGAGTTATTATAATTAAAAAATAAAAAGATTATTTGCTTTTATCAGATTTAGTTCAAATATATGCTAAATAAATTATGGTTAGTAGTTCGATGGTAGGTTAATTATTAATGCCCTAAGCGAAGCTTTGAATCACACTTTTTAATCCGACGAATTCTTCGTTTCATATTTTGTCAACTAAATATTTTTCGACAGATCCGAGTCTTCCATCTATTGATATTGGAGTACCCAATACTAAAACTGGTCATTGTCAGAAAACTATGACGATTCTTCAACAAGTTCTTAAGATCATTGAAAAGTTGCCAAACATTAAGTGGATATTTTTGGCGGACGATGACACTATACTGGGGTGAGACACAAAAATAATATCCAGAATATGTTCTACAAGTTTTTTATAGCATTTATAGAAGTTATTTTTCTTAAGCATTCAATATTTTCTTTTAGCGTGCAACGGTTATGCGAGGTCCTGAGCTGCTACCGCGGTGGTGATGACGTAACTATCATCGGCGAGAGATACGGGTACGGATACGGAAAGAAATTCACTCCTGGAAAAGGTAGGTGGTATGGTTTAGCTATAGTCACTTGTTTACAGCACATGTAGGAGCTGGCTTGACGGCGATACTTCCTTCGTCCCATCACCGTAAGACGAGGGAGAGAACTGGAGGCCCAAGTACTCTTCCTTTTCTGTGTATCATAGTACCCCTTTGTTCGGGAGCGTCCACGCAATTTCCATTTTATTTTATTTATATAGTAGGACTCCGCCCATGCCCAATCCGCACAGGGTTGGGCATGGGCGGAGTCCCTACTTATCGCCAGTTGGAAATTCTACTCAATTGTCTTCCAATTCTATGAAGCAAATAATAATGAAATATCGTAAATCCGAGATGTTGGTACCGGTACTTTTATACCGACAAGATAAAGGCATGTCTGTAGTGGTCCCATCTCCTGCAGGGTACGATTACCCTACGGGAGGCGCTGGCATTGCGCTGAGTGTATCGGTGGCGCGTGAGCTGGCGCAATGCGCGTGCGCCGGTGCCGCGCAGCCCGACGACATGGCGCTCGGAGCCTGCGCGCGCACCCGACGTATTTTGCTCACACACTCACCACTGTTCCACCAGGTGAGGGTAACTCGAGTGTAAGAACTGGATTCTCATAACTATGCAAGCCTAAAGCTTAAGCTACTTTATTTGCTATTGTGAAAATTGAAGAGAAGTAACGCCCTAGATTACATTCTTTACAGGCGCGCCCCCAAGATTATCCTCGCCAAGTTTTGGCCCGTGACCACCCAGTGTCCTTCCATCGTCTTTCTTCCCCACCTGACCGTGTGTATGGGACCTGGTTCCAGCACCAAGACCGAATGCTGAGCAAACCTCATAGGGATGAGCTGTAGATTTGATCTGCCAGGAAAGTTCGTCAAATTTTAGGCACTGGATTCTTATCTCTAGGTGAAGTTCAGTCAGCGTTTAACCCAGTCCTTTAACTTTTAAGACTTATTTTGCATTTAGAATTGTTACCAGAACAAACAGCTCTAAATTAATATAAAGAGTTTAATATTGTAAAATTATTGTAATTTAAATAGTATATATTTTATGTGAAAATTCTATTTATCTCGAATGGTTTGAATAATATTTTTATTATATTAAATGTTTTACAAAATGTTTATTTTTCGATTAGCTCATTTTCCTTTTACTATTTAGAATGCTTTAATCGATGTTATGTAATGGTAGTGTCAAAGGATACAAGTATATAAAATTTAATTTAAATAATCTGTACCATTTAACAATGTACATATCACTTGTAACTATGAAATAAATTTTAATATTTTTTTATTTACTTGTATTATTTCTATCAACCGACTATAACCATTAAAACATCATTTTTTTATATGCTTATTAACTTAGCCTAACTCGAGTAAGTAATATTTGTTTGGGTAGGACAGTTCTCTATTGGAGGGAGGAGGTTAGTTTGGGACGATGATCCAAAAGAATTAGGGCGAATAACCTGTTAATAACAGTTTCCCGGAACTCGTTGGATGAGGACCTCTTTGGACTGGTTGTTTTGGAAGGCAATGGACGTGGTTTAGGTTCAGCAGTGGACCTCTAATAATTTATTAATTATTGAAATTAGAAATAAGGCCCTTGATTTGATTAGTTCATATTTTAATGAGACAATTCAAAATATAGATGTGAATGGAAAGCGTTTCCCTGGTTCATTTAGGTTCATTAATTGACGATGTAAATGGTCTTTCTCATGTTGTACAATGGCTTAACAAAATATATATATATACTTATATATATATATATATATATTAAATTTGTTTTACCCAAAGTGAAGAAAGTCAAAACCAATATGCAATTAAATAATGAGGAACGGGATTTAATCAATTTTTCTGTATTTTAGTCATTCAAATTTGCATTGAGGTCCTCAAATATGTCATTTGTCGAACAGACTTAGTTCTGCAATATACGCGGTTCAAAGAATACGAATATGCTCGTGAATGAGTGCTTCTTGTGGTGACTGGTCGTCTTGCTAGCCATGGATTTCTTATTTCCTATTAGTAACTAGTCATTAGGCCGGCTTATCGAATTGATTGCGATGGTTTAAGTTGTTTGTACATTGCTCACTAAATATATTGACGTTTGTGAAACAGTAATCACAATAAACAAAAAACTCGGCTGAGTTTGTTGTCTGGTTCTTCTCAGACCAGGAAGCGTTTAGAATTGTCGTAACCTTATATTAAGTTATAGAGTACCTTATTTCGTTAAGTGTGGTATCAAATTAGAATTTTGCCACTCCACTCAGCAGATTCAAAGTGAAAAGAATATAAATAAATAAAGAAATCAGTATTAAAGATCAGGGTTTTAAATTATAGTATAGTAGCTGTGCTTTGCACTGTCGATTCAGCAAATCAATATACCGGATATAAGCTGGAATAAATAGTATACAGTAATCCCCCCTATAACACGGTAGATTCGTTCCGCGTTATAGGCGTGGTAGGAATATTCTTGTATAACGCAATCATACTCGTATGACCGTATAACGCGTTATGTACAAATAATTCATGTTTAACTTTTCATATTAAAGACAGTTTAAATAAAATAATTTGAAAGAACTTAATTAAATTTAATGTTTACTTAATTTTATAAATATGCCGTGTTATTACAGTATTATTATAGTATTGTATTATTTGCCGTGTTATTATAGTATTATAGTTTTGTAATATTTTTTTTGTATTTAAACTTTTATGATCCATAACTATTATTATATTTATTTAACTGGATCTACTTACGTTGATTTTATAGGAATTTGCACGACTGGATTCGGACCTATGCAGGTTCCTTTATCAGAAGTTAGTAAGTAGAGTCGGTTATTACTAGAAAACAAATTATTTCTGGAAAACGAATATTAAAAAAAAAAAAAAAACATTTTTTTAGATTCATCATAATCATTCGGAATAGTTCAACTCTGACTGATCTCAAGTTATGATTTGGACGATTAAATAAAATAAATAATAATCCATCGCTGGATAATATTGTTATGTATTAATCAAGTTGCGATATATTTTAAAGAAAAAACTTGTGATAATTCTCCTGGTTTCAAAATTATTTATTTATTTTATTTATTTATATCTTTTCCACTTTGAATCATTATCAGTGATCACTTGTGTACGTCAAAATGGAAGTATCAGGAGGGCCTATTTCGATACCAGATTTATCGTAATAAGCCCTTCTGTAAAAGCACTGTCCAACTTAATGTTAAAGCTATGAGGGTTCCAAACGCGTCGTAGTCTGAGAAGAACCACACAACAAACTCAGCCGGATATATATTTTTTTATATTTTGATCACTGTTTCATTATTAGTATAGTATAGTAGTATTGTTTCTACTTATCTGTCAACTTGTTCTTTATTCGGTGAGACGCTGAATTTTAACATCCTAACCTTTTGATGATATTTAATAAAGGAATTATAATTATTAATATAAATTTAAACATTAAAGTCATGTTTTATAATTCAGATTTGCAAGAACATCATTAAAATTGTCACATCTTAAGAGTGAATTATAGAAGTGGATCTTTTAGTTAGTTTCACTTCGTCTTTGTCTGTATTACTAATAAGGACTTCTTTATTGCAGCTGCATGTTTATTTATTTTGTATTTCGGGATTCTCGTGTTGCTTCTTAAAATAAATGAGAATTATTCTTTTATGTTAACTATTTGATTTGATTTTAAGAAACGAATAAATTTTTAATATTTTTATTACAGTGGTTTGCAAATACATACTTATTCTTGTGTCGAGAATATTTATTTGGGATGTGAAGGTTTATTAATATCAAGAAGCGAACTAATTATATTAATTCTATTCAATAAGTTACAATATTCTCGATATTTACTTACCTACTATTTCATCTAGATATCGAATATAACATTTTATTAATCCCATATATAAGATTGACATACTTACTGTGTTAATTAATGCTGCATATAGTTGTCATAAAATTTAGATGAAGAATAATGCTAGTACATTTTTATCGTTGCTTCAATAAAAATCTCTCAAACAATGTGTTTTAAATTAAAACTCTAAAGTTGAATGTGGTTAAGAAGTTATCTTAAAAATAGTTAATTTCTAGTAATAACGAACGACGTTATTCAGATGCTAACAAAGAATTAGAATTACATATAAAAAAGGATATATTAAATCTTTGATGAAAGGAAATATATGAACAATTTAATACTTTAATTGTTGATAAAAACATGATATCTCGTGTAATGAATGTAGCAAATATATTTAATTGTCTTTTCGTTGATTACTTACTTTCTTGTTGATTACGGCTCTGTCTGTGGATTACAGACGGCTGTCTACATGTTCGGTAAAGTAGTTTAGAATTGCTAATCGAATCTGAAAAAATATTCCATTTATTTCACTAGACACCGACATTGCTGTATAATTTATGTTATTCGTCCTATAATCTTAGGAAATAATTTATCAAATTCATTGAGAGATCAATTTTCAAATAAGACATTAGTAAGTTCCAAACATAATTAAACAAATAAACTTATTATTATTATAAAAAAAAAACAAACTCATTAGCTGTGCTCATAGATATCTACCTGAATGCAGTCCATCTATTATTATAATACCGACTCATGATCAAGTTCTCTTTGGTATTAGAAATCTTGATTCAAGCTGGATAAATTAATGAATGGAAAATTCAAGTAGACTATATAAAAGACATCATTAATCACTTGATAACCACTTAATGTGAACAAATAGATTTAATACAATTCATTTATTCCAGAGAATACTCTACTTACTCATCTTTACATTCAACAAGCTACTAAATACACATTGGAAGATATATTTGTCGTTTTTAATGACGTTACATTGAAGAAAACATATTTAATAGCTGTAAAATATTATCAAAACTACTTCCTGACATCTAAAATCAACTTCGTAAGCGCGTTATGTGTCGAGAGTAAATCTTTTGGAAGGCAATCCCTGTTTAATACAACACATGCGTGGTGCTATTACTAACCCCGAGCTCTGAGCTTTAACGGAAATGTGTGTTCTGTATATGTTATTATATTTTGTTTAGTTCGTGTTTTACATTCTGCGTTACGAGGTCGAACTGGTGATAACTCATATCACTTATCTTGATACTTTTTAAAAATGAGTTTGTATGTTTATAGTTTTATAGCAATATGGTATAAAACTAAAAATACTGTCTGAAAGTGAATCTGCAAATGAATAATTAATACTGTAATCTTCAAATGAAATAATAAACTAATATTGAGTATATTTGTATTCAGTATTTGTTTTTAACTCATGTGCAATAAATTATTTATTTTTTTAAATTTCATGGATCTGGTCGTTGGAAGAAAATATATTATGTCAAAATAAATAACCTCTAAAGTGTACCTACTATTTAATGAAAGTAATTGAATGTACTCCGTTTGCATAAATAAAAAATATAGTTTATATTACTTAATATTAATCGTCAACAAAATCAAATTTTAAAAATCTAAAACTTGTAAGTCGTGTCGTACGCACACGTCGTGTCGTATGTAAAAAATAGGATGCAAAGAGGCGCTCAGCAGCCTCTTTGAACAAAATGCAAATAAAGTAAGGTTTTCTACGAAATCGAAAATTAAGCCACTTGGGCAAAGCGGGGGTGTATTATCCATTGTACTACGATAACCATTGATGAACAGCCTTTACAAGAATAGCATTAATTAAATATGCATAATGTGTAAATATGACAGTTGTAATAAGTGTTTTATGAAAAAAAAACATAGATTATATAGAATTATAATCAGGTTAGAATACATCGCTTATGCAATGTCTATATTTTTGCATGGCCAACCAGGGCGTCCAGGCACATGAAGTAGTAAATAAAGGTGGACTAGACTGAATCTTAGATGTCAAAAACCCCAAAGCTTTTTCGACGAAAAATCTTTATTCCGCATAAAAGTTTTTTAATTAAATAGCAAAGTAAAAAGAAAAAGAATACAAAAACAGATGATCTCGTGTCTTTTGTGATAATGGAGCCACACACTACATGTGATAGAAGGGTGAACACTTATCAAAATATATATTCAGGTAAAGAGCAATCGACTTCGTGAGTTAAAGGCGATTACAGTAAATGCGTTTAAACGAAAAACTTGAGGATAAATTTGTTTTGCAGAGAATTTATTGTTATAAAATATAGGCCAATAAAAATATATTGGACGCGACTCGGTGTAGTCGAGATATTGTTATGTCATCCTTAAAAGATGATTGTGCGTATCCCGATATATTTTAATTAATATATAATAATGCTAAATGTTCGACCGACTGAAGTTACACGACGGTTATAATTTTATGCATAAGAATCTAAATAAAAACTAATTAAATATTTCTTAAATTATGGTTAAGAAATGTTTATTTTTACTTTTAAATTATATAATATTTTTTAATGTTAAATGACTTATGGCAAATATTTTCAAAAATTAGAAATAAAACTTTATTTAGGGTATCCCATTATCAACTTAAAACCTTCTACTTAAATCATTTATATTTCATGACTCAATATCCTTGGATGGTGACACCACAATTAGCTTTAAAAAACTCTCGAATGCTGATACGTATAAATATATAAAACGGATAAAACCCTGATTACATTCACTATACTTATAGAGAAGAACAAATAATATTAAAGAGATTGGAGTAAAAAGGATTTTGACAGTTAAAAAAATACTAGTGGTATTTTAATATTTTCTAGTAATATTATTTGATTGTAAAGTTAATTATTCTGCACACATTCAGGTCAAGTATTATCATGTAGTTCCAAAGGGGACGCAGTGGTGGGTGAACGCTGCTTACATTCAGAATACGTGCAGCACGTACTATAGATTTATTAGTGCTCATTTTCTGTGTTTGTTATAATATAAACGATTGTAAATTACTAATCTATATCTAATTCTGCAGATCATTTCGAATATTATTATTGCTGTGGATGTTACTTGGTATGTATATATTTTAGAGAATAATAATAAATTAACAATCTATAGTTATATCCATGTTAGTGGACTAGCAGCCTTACCAACTGTCAAACTTGCATTCTCCTCTACATCACAAAGCGGTGCAAGTTGAGACTTGCTTATGAAACCATACAAACTTCTGTAGGCTTTATTAACTACGCCTGTCAATGGAGTATGAACTTGCACATGTTCTGAAAATAGGGTTTAGGATATGACCCTTATCCCGTAGGAGTAAGGGTCTTTTTGGAATTATTGTTTGAAAGTTCGACGTTAGATTTATTAGCGGAGCTTAGTTTTGCTGTAGTTAAGAGTAACTTTAATTTGTGGTATGTTTTGAATATGTTAGTAAAAACTTTAAAATGGACCGTCATATCTATTTTAATATTGCAATATTAAAATAAATAAAATAATTGTGTAATTACATTTTTGAGTCATTTGATAGGGGTATTCTTTGATTTGCATCTCAATTATTTGGAAATCCGTTCTAACAAACCTCATGCATTGTTATGATTGAACTTGACACGGTATAACATGGCACAATTGTTAGTAAGTTAAATATTGCGAAAGACAAAAAAAAGATCCTGATAACAGATATTTCGTTAAATTGATGCAATATGCAATAATATATCTCACATCAGGTAGTTATCACTCTCGGATTAACTAATTTAATTAAATAATAATCAGTCGTTTAGTCGTTGACACCAATACACACACAAAATATACTACAAAATACAAAATATGCTACACGTTAGCTACGTTTAGCTCTGAGGAAAAGTTTAATTAAAAAAAAAAAGAGGAATACAGCTATCATAAATACGCTATACATTATACGGCACTTTCCAAATATTTCAAGCACTTAATTAAAATACTATAAAATTATATAAACATGTATGAAACTATAAAATTAGAATTTCAATTGTTAGTGCAAGCGGGATTTCACGTACAGCCTCTATTATAAATATCATCTCTCTTCTTTGTATGAAGACCTTAATAATAATTAATAGTATAATTTAAAACCAATAATTTGTCTGTTTTGATTTCGCTTGCAAAAAGATACTGAACCAAAAGACTTATATTGTTTCGTAAGCTGTGGTTATTATCAAATAAAAATATATTAAAAAAAACGGTGTATCGTAAACAGTTTTTGTAAATAGCTATATAAAAGGCTACTAACTACACAAAACACAATTCTTAGGCAATTGGTTTTGATATATTTATTATTTCGGACAGGATTTCTTTGAATTCTTTCCCTTACAGCTTTAATCGCCTTTTTTCGTACGAATACCACATGGACGGCCAGATCTTTTACTGTTTCAAACAGAGAAGGTTTTATTGTATCTATCAAAAGCCTGGTACGCAAACATTTGACCAATACCAAAAGTATGGGAGATTTTATAAATTGTAATAGGCTCCAAACCTACTTTATGTAATGCAATCAGAGCGATTCCGTTCTTTTTACCAACCCAGTCCATTTTAGTATCACAAAATATTTTACAATATATTGGCTTGAAAATAAGAAAAAACATTGAGCGATCGTGTAAAAACGACAGATACCAAATTTAAAAGCAATGTTTTATTTATTTTTAATTGTAACAGTATTTATGGCCAGACTAATATGTACTTAGTATAATGAATATAAAAATGAAAGTATCGGCAGAAGGATTAAGTTTAGATTACGAATCCTATTACCGAATCCGATTTTTCTTTTACCGCGCGTCAGTATTGTAGCGACCGTAGCGCGTGCTACACGTCCGCCGTACTATCCCGCCACCATGATCGCGATATGTACTTATTAATACTGTTTTATTTTTGTATAAATATATTTTACTTTTACATTTTTGTTTTTTTTTACAAATGTGTATTTTTGTTACAATTTCAACGTCTATATTTTATGCTATAAACATAAAACAATTATTATATAAAATGTAAATGTAATTCCCAAATAGTATCAGTTCTTAAAGAATATTATAACAAATATTCCAAGCTAGAATCCATCGCTAATAAATTCACTTACTTTTTTGTGCCTGAGATCTATGTTATGTCTCGTATTATATAATAATATATTAAAATTATTTTTTTACATAAGGCTTACAAATAAAGATATAGATTTGTCTACAATATACATATCTATACAAGCTATAAATTTAGAAAATAACAATAAAAAAAATACTAAGTAAAATAGAAAACTTAGTAAAGTACGGTGTTCTTCGAGCTAATGAGAATTTAATGAAGGAATAACGTTGGTACTGCCTCTACTCACACATCAATGATAAAAACGAAAATAGAAATACAATGTATTATTAATGTATAAAAAAGTTGTTTATTTTTAATTTTTTTGCTCAAAAAGGATTATATAGAATTAGTATTCTCCAATCAAGTCATAAATGAAATAATATAAGTTAAGTAGTTTTTTAGACGTATGAAAACATGTCACTCAATATTTTGTAAGTATATTAAACACTCGTCTTAAAGAACTACAAAATTACTGAATTAATATCTACACCGCACTTCCTAGTTTATGAAGTGGTAGTTTATGAGAGCATCAAATTGATTGCTTCCACTCTCCCGATTGGTTTTGACTTTCATACAAAGTGTTTTGTTTTAGGCTGCATATTAAATATAACTTTATCTATTACAACTTCAACTGACTAGAGTCCTACTTGAAGGTAAAATTAAGTGTTACTGATAAATCATCATATTATACATGTTTTCGTCATCACAAAACGTATCCACTGCGCTCTGATGAAACTAAATCCACATGATAATTATTTCGAGATATTCGACATACCAGACCGGCAAATATAAAAGGTCATCAGAAGTATTTTCTAATATATGTAAAACCGAAATCGTTCAATTGAAATATAATAATTAAACTTCTTAGCTCTCTATATTCATAACTACCTTAAAATACAATATAATGGATCAGATATAAAAAGAGTCGCTTTTAAATTCAACTCTTTAGAAGTCATAATTAAACTTTTATACCTGAAATTAACCGTGAACGGCTCAGTATCATATTTTGTACAATAAGTTTTTAAAAAGCTTTTAAGCACACTGAACAGATCGATTGTGAGATCCGAGGCGTAAGCCTCGTACCGTGTATAATTTAGCGAGTACTTCTTAACTTTGTTGAAAGTTTGCGGATTGTCTATATTAATTTATTGTCGTTAACAACTCAAATGTCGCAACATATTGCTGTTGTCACAAAAGCTTTCACAATATTATTAACTTGTCTTATTAAAAACCAGCGACAGAGAAGCTACCAAAATAGTAATTTAAAATATAATAAAAGTGTTTTTTTCCAATCTAAATAATAAAAAAATTATCGCCTTACTTTAGTCAATGACAATACAATGACAATAATAATATAAATATAAGAATTGTGTTGAAATATAAAGAGAGCTCTTATAATAAACAATATTAGACAATATATTCAGAAGTTACACTGACAAGTCAAATAAGGGTTGGAATGGAAGTTAAGAAACCTACAAATAAATCCGAGAAAGCGCAACTTAGCGGCCATGAATAATTCAGACGAGCACCTGAGGTGCGACACATTAAAATCTCATCGCGACATTTATAACATGTGAAAAAAAACCGAAAATTCATTTTATAATAACTTATATGAAATCCATGGTTTTTAAATAAAATTATTATATATGCTTGTAATTGTATAATTTAAATTTTTATTATATTTATAAGTTTTTAAGTAAATAACTACGTATAGTAATATCTATCCTATGAGTTATAGGTACTTAGTTATTCAGTAAAAACCAACCTTATAAAACTTAGCTACTATTCATCACGTGTACATTGACACGCGATACTTTACTAAGTAGGTACAGATGGAATATTTTTCATAGCCAACTTCTTCTAAGTGCGACCCTCGAAGTTTGTAACTTGGGAAAGTTGCCTGAAGACCCCGGAGCTTAAAGGTGTTATCAATTTGTTACTATGATACATATTTATGATCGAACGAGAATTTATGCATTTTGCTATTAATATTGCTTAATTTTAAAATAACATTAATGAAGTCCTATTTATTGTTTAACATAAATCTTTAATTAATCTGAGTAAAAGAACTCTGACTTGGAATCTACTTCTCTAGTAATCTTGGTAATAATTATTTTGTAGTGTTCCCGAAAAAAATAATTATAGTAAAAGAAAGAAAATAAACATAAAGAAAGTTATTCAAAAGCTTTCATATTTTTATATAATAAAGACTATATATTATAAAATAAAAACTTTGTATGTGCGTACAAGGAATATGGTGTCAACTGAGATTCGTTGTAACAACGTAATCCTATTATAAATAGACACTTGTGAAAACATTTATTCATGCATAGAGGACTTATTTCGTATGTAAATGTTTATGAAAATAAAAAAACATATAAATTATAATAATTTCACTGTATAAGTTGTAATATTCTAAAGTTACATGAAAAGATTTCGAACATAATAGAGATATTAAATAAAATCGGGCAGTAGTGAATTAGATAAAAGCTTGATTTTTGTTGACGAGTTTCTTCAGATATTAGAGATAAGAGACGAGGACGCTGGTCTTGACCTTCAAAGGGGTGATGTGAAGCGTTTATTGCGCAGTGTTCTAGATACCAGCTATCCTATATACAGTAATACCCCGTTATACGCGGTTTCACTATAACGCGGATGCAAATTTCGCGCTCAAATGCCTCGAATTACGCGAAAGAGTGTGTATAAATACTCGTATAATGTAGTCATCACAATAGATGTATTGTTCCGTATAAAATAAGAGTATGTATTGCATAAAGTATTCCTAGAATTAAAGTGATTGATTAAAATGATTTGTATTTTTTTGTAATAATTTTTCACTATGTTTAATCATAAACCTCGTTATACGCGAATTTCAGTTAACGCGATTTTTTTTGGAACGTATCCCTCGCGTAAAGCGGGGTATTACTGTATATGTAGATACCCCGGTTCAGCTTCACAGTTTATTAAAAATCAAGACTTTTATCCTTGTTTTAAGTAAGATCTCACAAATAACGTGTTTTTAATTTGTAAAGAACATTTATAATTACAAATCTAATGTTGGATTAACGTTTATCTATATAGGCGATAGACTATTCTCATACTTCAGGCCACTTTATTTCATTGTAATTGTAACCCAAATAGATTTTTTTGTGAAAGTGGTAATTTTCGCAGTGGAATAAATCCTACGTGTAATGTTAAAGCATATATAAGCATGCAACAAATTCAAAAAACTATTATGAGTTAAATAATTTTTATTATGTAATGTAAGTCAGAAAAATTACTATATATAAAAGTTCTCACAAAACAAATATGTATTAAATATTGACTTTAAAGAAATATACAGTGCCAGATTAAGCCAGCGGCTTTGCCTGCGATATACAATATTTTACATAGTAACTTGGAATACTTATCGATACATATAGAAATGAAATCAATTTAAGGACAAATTAACATAAAATAAATCATACAAATACATACACACAAAGTAAAAAAAATATTAATGTAAACCCAGGAGAAAAATACTTTTAAAAATATAACCAGAAAAATTATTAAATAAGTGTCATTAGTAGGTTCTTATAACATATAAGACCGAAGTGAATTCGTACCAATTCCATTATGTATAAAACGTTATGTATAAGAAACTGAATAAATAAATGAAAATGTTCAGAGGATGTTATTAGTAACTTAATAATTATTTTTAGTGTGAAAAAAAATATTTAATATAATTTATTCATTTGTCTTTTAATGATGTTGAAATTCTACACAATTCTAATTAACACAGTATAATATCTATTTTTTAATATCGTATTTAAAGACTTAACGTTCAAGGAAACAAGTTTAAAATCTGTAAAATATAATCAAAAATTCTTCCTGACATCTAAAATCAACTTCGTAAGCGCGTTATGTGTCGAGAGTAAATCTTTTGGAAGGCAATCTCTGTTTAATACAACACATGCTTGGTGCTATTACTAACCCCGAGCTCTGAGCTTTAACGGAAATGTGTGTTCTGTATATGTTATTATATTTTGTTCAGTTCACTTTTTACATTTTGCGTTACGAGATTGAACTGATGATAACTCATGATTTATAATAATATTAGTCCTAAAAATTCTTAATTATGATTTTATTTTGGTACAACAACAACAATAACAACAAACTATAACAAATTAGACAATAATTAATACTGACTCACTGTAGAAGCCGAGGAATGCTCTAAAATAAATATTTTTTATTTGAAACATTAAATTAATATTCTGTATTTTTTTATAATTTAATATTTTTTCTTTGTTGCATTTATGACAGTAATGTTATTTTTATCTTATGTGAAAAATAAAGTATCTTTTGATTGATGGCAATAAAATATAGTAAAAAATGTAATAAGATATTCTTGTAATAAATGTAAAAGACTAACTAAATAACTTGCAAAATGGATGAAAGTTATTGACTGTGCTCCGATTCCATAATGAAAAAAAGGTTTTATATGTTTAATTGTATTACTTAAAATGAATCGTCAACAACCAGAATTACACATCTAAAACTCGTAAATCGTATCGTATGCACAAGTAGTGTCGTAGGTACAAAACAGGATACAAGGATGAGGCGCCTCAGCAGCCTCTTTGAACAAAATGTAAATAAAAGGAAGGTTTTCTACGAGATCGTAAATCAAGTCACTCGAGCAAAGCGGGGGTGTATTCTCCATTGCACTATGACTACATTGACGAACAGCCTTTAGAAGAACGGTATTAATTAAATATGCATGCCATGTAAATATAACGTTTGTAATGTTTGTTTTATAATATAAAATATGTAGAATTATATTCAGGCTAGAATGTATCGCTTAGGACAGTTTTAAAAAGGATAAAAGTGGTAATTATGATGATTAATATATTTATCACACACCGTACACGTGTGCAATGTCTGTGTTTTTGCATTAACAATCGATTATATAAAGTAGTGAAGATGGAGTGGATTGATTAGAGGATAATGTCAAAAAACCAAAGTTTTTAAGGTTTAATTTAAATTAAAAAAGGATAAAAACGTAGATGATCGTATCTGATGTGATAATGGAACCACACAAAACATGTGAAAAAAAGGTGAACACTTATAAAAAGTAAATACATGTAAAGAGCAATCGACTCACTGATCTAAAGGCGATTACAGTAAATGCCTTTCAAAACGAAAAACTTGAGGATAAATTTATTTTGCAAACAATTCACGTTATTTATTTAACCCAGTTTTAGTTTATAATTCGTATGTTAAATTATCACATGATTGTATAACAAAAGAATTTTTATTTTTAATAATAGTATATAATAAATTAATTAAAAAGTAAAAGTTATGACCCCAGAAGAAAACCCTTACTGCTTACAGAGAAATTTCGAATCTTAAATTATTCCATGACTTACTTGAAAGTAAAAAAAAATTGAAAGACTCATGTTATATATTTTTTTTAAAACATGGTGATAAAGGCCCATATAACCCATTCGGAGACAGAAAAATGTAAAATAATTGAAATTTGTAATATCCAAACATAAATTGAATTAACTAATAAAAACACATTAAATATTTTATTTATTTATTTATTTATTTAGCTTCATGCCATATCCCTTGCGGGGTAGTCAGAGACGACGAAGCGCCAAACGCTACTATTCCTGCATACCTCTTTCGCCTCTTCATACATGCCCTCCGGGGGTCCTCATGTTTTTTACCTGACCTTCCTCCAGTTTCATAGATACTGTGTTTTCGAAGGTCACTCGAGGCCTCCCCCTGTTTCTCTTACTTGTCACTTTTCCTATATAATTCATCACTCTTTTCATCACTCATTCGTTCGACGTGCCCAAACCAGCTGAGCACGTTCTTCTTCATTCTCATCGGGACTTCTTCGCTGTCATTCTGTGGATCTCTTCATTGCGGATTCGATCAGCTAGACTGACTCCGCATATTCTGTTAAGAGATCGCATCTCCACAGCATTCATCTTTCTTACATTCTTCTTCTGTGTTACCTCCCACAACAGCCTTTCAGATCTTACTTGCATTCTTCTCGATAATATTTTAGCATGAACTTTACCGCCCAAGCTGATCAAACTGATAGCCCTATAGCTTGCACAGTCTATCTGTGAACCTTTGCCTTTATACAAAGGTACGATGACTGCACCTCGCCAATCGTCTGGGACCTCCTCCGATTTCCGGCATAAATTGCACAAAAACCAGAAAAAGTCCAAGACGCGTGGCCCACCACATTTGATCATCGGCAGTAACTTCATTTGCTCCTGCAGCATTTTGCTTCACGTTCATCCATCTCCTTGTAGAATGCCGCCCACCGTTGCAAAACGTGTGCTTGCTCGGTTAAAATTTCACCGCTCTTCGAAAGCACCCCTTTCATTCTACAGGTTACCAAACAACCCCGGGAATCACTAATTTAAACATACATTTTTATTTTAACACACAATAATAATCTAAATTTAAAATACAAAATTATTAATATTATTAAATTATTGACAGAAAACAATAAAAATAAAAAAAATCCGTGCCCGCAGGGGGACACGCGTGGGTAGACCTCGTGTGTAACTCATTTAAAATATAACTCACTACCTAAGAATAATACATGATGCCGTTGTTTACATCAAAAAATTTCAAGCAAAAAGCGGTTCTAATCTTTTGGGTAGACCTCGAAGAATTCGGTCTGCCCATTCATTTGTCCCCTACTTTCGAATTTTGGAAAAATTTCTTCACAGGAGGTCTTCTTATGACCCCCTGAGTCCGAAATGACCATTGGTCAAAAAGTTTATATATATATATATATATATATATATATATGCGTGCGTGCGTCCAGATTCGACTTTTGTCAGCACGATAGCGGCCGCAGTTTCGCTCGGATCGCTTTCAAACTTTGCACAAAAATCTTTGCAGAAAAAAAATTAAAACCACTTTTTGCTTGAAAATGTTTGATGTAAACAACGGCATCATGTATTATTCTTAAGTAGTGAGTTATATTTTAAACGAGTTACACACGAGGTCTACCCACGCGTGTCCCCCTGCGGGCACGGATTTTTTTCTCGGAAAAGGTATCTTTTTTGGAAATACTTTTGGTACTTAAATTTAGAGTAAAAAATAACCTTTCTATTAAAAATATTTGCGAGGAGGGAATGTTTACCAGAAAAAAGTTGCCGTGGTTTTACCTACTAAAAGTGGTTTTTATTTTTTCTCTCGGAAACGGTACCTTTTACGGAAAAACTTTTGGTACCTAAATTTAGAGTAAAAAATAACCTTTCTATTAAAAATACTTGTGATGCAAGAATGTTTACCAGAAAAAAGTTATGATTTTTTTTCCAAAAATTTTCGGTTTTTTTACCCCCACCCCTAAGTTATTGAAGTTAGGTTTTCGGTTTATCTACATTAGTTATAGGTATTTATCAAAGACATCATATAATATGAACGCGATTGATCTCCTTTGTATAGGGAAAAAGTTATGGTCGAAAAACTGAAATCAGAAAAAGTGAGGCCCTAACGCCCCCTGTGACCGGATTTCTCTGATTAACGAACTTGACCTCCATTTTTGGATGGTTGATTTTTGTGCAAAGTTTGAAAGCGATCCGAGCGAAACTGCGGCCGCTATCGTGCTGACAAAAGTCGAATCTGGACGCACGCACGCATATAAATATATATATATATAAACTTTTTGACCAATGGTCATTTCGGACTCAGGCCGTCATAAGATGACCTCCTGTGAAGAAATTTTTCCAAAATTCGAAAGTAGGGGACAAATGAATGGGCAGACCGAATTCTTCGAGGTCTACCCAAAATATATATATATATATTTCTTGGCCGCCCTTGGACAAATATTTCATTTTCACTATTTTGGACTTCCTTCGATGTTTGATAATTTTTAAATCTCTCACAAATACCGAAGCACCCTTGTTTCTCAATTGTATGCACGTCCGTTCACCTTTTAACTAAGTCTTCACACAATTCAACGTCTCCTTAATTAGATATTTTGTCAACATAAATATTTTTAATACAATATCAAGAATAGCATATTTGAAAAAAAGCCCACGACTATTAATATACAAGTATAATTAAAAAGAACACAACTAAGATTGTACTGTATTTGGAAGAAAATTGTTTTATTGAAATGCCCTCCCTTGCATGACACTTTACCATATTAAATTATTGTAACATACAACATTTCTACAAATATACATATACTTGTTATACGTTTCATACAATCTACCGAATTACAGAGCAAATAATAAAGTACTCTGCGGTAAGATAAAGGACCTTGCTCTGATGTTTTCGATTTAATTTCGTAACGAGATAAGCTGACGTCGGCCCGTTCCCACCGATTATATTAGCTTTCTTATTGGGTACAGACTGCAAAAATATCTTAAGATATGTATTATAAATAAGTCGCCCATACTTTAAATATTGTTTGAAGTTATATATAATACAATGTGATATGCATTTGATTATGAATATATTAATAGTTAATAGGCTGTTAACTAGAATCCTATTTTACTAACAAGGAATAGTCGTTTAGTTAGATGAAGATTTAATAGTTTACGCTTTCATTGTAATAATTTGTAACACAAATGGTATAAATATGTTCAGTCTGACCGTATAGATAACAAATACGTAAATCTTAGTTCGCTGCATCTTTGTCAAGCGTATGTGTGTCTCATCGACCTTAAGCACGGAGCGGAAATGAAATAAACATTGGGGACCATTCTTTTCTCTTTTGTTTTTATACTTATTTATTTTTAATTAATGGAACGGAGAACCGTTAATTGAAAATAAAAACTTAAGCAATTTTATTTAACAAAAGATACAAAAAAATTACTTCATTAAATTTAAACCATACAATGGTTTGAATTGTCCTTACCAGCTTTGTTGAGTAACCATAATATGGCTAAAATATTTTTATAGAAAACTCATATAAAATAATCATAACTAAGCATGTAGTGTACATACAGTGTATGACGTCGTCGCCGACGATCTCCACTGAAACAAAGGTAAAGTGAACATACCTGTCACATAAATGGTACTGTTTCAAACACGAAATCACATAAATCATACATCGAAAACTTATTCTTAGACATTTATTATTTGCGGCCTTTGAAAAATCTAACTTCAGATGCTATTTATGTTGCTTTCTCAAAATTTATTAAGCAAAGGTTTAATTTTAATTATTTTCATTCACAATAGCTAATTTTATAAATTGATTCAAAGGTTATATTCACCGTAACTGAATCATTCATCCGAGGGAGTTCAATAAACAATAAGTTATAATGTCTAATTAATTACGTAACATATATTTACAAAAAAATGTATCATCTAGAAAATAAAAAAAGTTAGAATTTCTATTATTTGAACTCATTTACAAAGTGTCCAAGTTATACCATCCTGAATAAATTGCTTACTCAGCTGAAGAATGGATAACTTATGATCGTAAATAATAATATTACTTTCAAATAATAATAGAAATATTAAGATCTTAGGTACACTTATCTACACATACCACGTATTTTATGTGTAATCTCACATTCATATAACATGATTGTTTTTAAATAAATGTACTTGTAAAATTGAGAAATTGAGATACTTTTCCAGGGATATTGTACAAGACAATCTTTTAGAAATATAACTTCATACTTAATAATACTTATTGAAATATTTTTTTCCATTACTTTTCATTCCGAGCGTTTTCCAACATCTCGACAATTAAGTTTAATTTCTTGATATTTTCCAATTACAAAATAATTTACATTGCAAAATGAACTGAATTTCATTGCCTTTTATAATACTATAAGAAATTAAATACAACGCAGACTAAAATTGAATTAATTTTCGATATCGTGTATATCTAAATGTAAAACAATATATAACATGACGATGGTAAATGAGACTAAATTTAAAGACAATAGAGAACAGACAATAAAGCATGATGATATTTATCTCGTTCGACTAACAAAGACCAACAAACGCATCCAATTTAGCGAGACTAACACCATTGTCAACACGACTGTAAAATGCAAACAGAACGCAATTAATATTGCAAGACAGCAGTAATGAGAGAGACTAAAAGTATGGAATAACATTGGTGGGGTTGAGAATTTGAAGGCTTATATGTGAAGATTTTTTTTGTAGATACACACGTAGCCATCATTTGCCAAAGTAATACAGCTTATATTATTTCAGATGATACAGGCTGTGTGATAAATTATTTCATCGTTCCGTACCTTAGTGTAAGTAAGCTTAATGTTATTTTGCATATAGCCTTCTCCAATAAATAGGCTTTAAAGTGCATTAAGATTAAGACAAACAAACACCTTTAATATACTTTTTAATAAATAAGAAAGACATTTATTATCTCATTTATGCAAAAATTATGTGGTTTCTATAACCTCATTAAATATATAAACACCCTGTATATTAGTATAAATATAAACGTATATAAGTTACAAGATAAATTATAAAGAAATGATTTATTACATAGATAATACACAGATAGCGATACTTTGTTCAAGTGAAGCTTAATTACTACACGAGTTCTAATAAAGGACGTAGAAAAACCAATTTCCAAGCGACAAACTCGTTTAAACTGGTTATATTAGAACCGAGATACACTCCAAAATTCAATTTTTCTACTCACACATATCCACTTGAAAATAGACTTTATTGTTTGAATATAAAGATGAAGTTGTAATGACTGTTGTATTCTGAAACAAGTAAGCAAACCATTTAGCAACAGTGTGGCGATATGATAGAAAGCATTATTAAGAGCTCGTTTGGGATTCCCCTCATGTTATGTTCTCATATAGAGTTCGGTTCCATTGTACGTTTTTAACTGACGATGTAGAATTAATATTTAAATTATCAATTCGTCTAATAGACATACCTTAAAGTATCATTTTTTTTATTTTATTACATCCAAGTATGTTGTCCGAAGTGACTGAAAAAGACTAATCAAAATAATTAGTGTTTCAGAAACTATTTGTGTCAATGTAATTGTTTGTATTAGTTATTATATTATATGGAGGAGAATATTTGTGCTAATATACTTATTAGCCTCCTCCTGATGAGTGACACACGTCAGTGGGGAATTCATTAAAAACAAACAAAATCTGAAACAACAAACAACAAAATGTTCGTTTAACAGGATATCCATGAATAAACAAAAACAGACAACACTTTTTACATAATATGATTGATTAATTATTGTTAATTTGTCACGATTATTTTAAGTTTACAATCTATATAGATGATATTTAATTTATATATAACAAAGTGTTTTCTTGTAATCAATTAAGTAAAACAAAACCACGGAGCCGCGCTCCAGCATCTAATATTCATGTCCAGTGCAGGCGACTGCCGGTAGTTATTGTGTCAATATTCTTTATCGCCGCCCGAGCACAGATTATACCACAAATAAGGAACGCTAATTAATTTCCTTATTTTATTTGGTGGGTATATGAGGTCCAATAAGAGGTTTATTATTAACACGGTTTTCTGAATTAATTATAAGGGATATTGATTCCATATATCAAATGTATTGATTAGGACAAATTTATTGGTTTGGTATTATTTACTAAATTGTGAGGGGATAATCTTAATTGATTACAAAGAAAAGGACTAAAACCGGAGAATACTACGCAACGATATTAGAAAAATTAAAGGATGCCATCAAGGAAAAGCGGCGAGGAAAATTGACAAAGGGTGTGTTGCTCTTGCAAGACAACGCGCCGGTTCACAAGAGCAGAATTACAATGGCTGCTCTGCACACGCATGGGTTCGAATCCCTAGTTCACCCACTCTACAGTCCAGACCTGGCCCCAAGTGACTTTTTTTTATTCCCCAATTTAAAAAAAAGACTTAAGGGGAAGGAAATTTTCCGACGACAATGAGGTAAGGGACGCAATTTCGGCTCATTTTGACGGAAAAGATAAAACATATTTTTATAGTGGTTTAGAAAAATTAATTCATAGGTCTAATAAATGTATCGAGCTTAAGGGTATATATATTGAAAAGGAAAAATAGTTTTGTTGTTTTATTTTATTTAGATCCTTTTCATTCCACGAACTTTTGGACCTCCCCTCATAATTATGGGTTCGTAATATCCAACTTGATTTAAGAATACAATCCTTCCAATAAGCATTAATCGTTATATAAAACTTATGTCATATATCCTGTTATTATTTTGTCTCTCAACCCATTATAGTGCCGACAAAAATATCGTTCAGCAGAAATATCCACTTACTTTTTGGCAACTTTTGTCCAATTATCTTAACGAGTTGTTGAATAATTGTCATTGTTTTCTGACAATGACCAGTTTTAGTATTGGATACTGCAATATCAATAGATGGAGACATGAATCTGTCGAAAAATATTTAGGTAAGATAAAATGTTACAAGTGATCGATGGCTTAGAATCTGTGATTTAAAGAATGAGTTAGGACTCAATAACAAACCAAGAGTGTAACTATTTACCATGACGAAACAGAACAATCCCTTTAATTATATAGTAAAGTATATTTAATTAAAATATGAGACAACATAAAAACTCATCACTCATAATGTAACATATCATTATATGTATCAATAATGTGCTTATTTGTCATGATAACTGACGTAACACGATCACTAAATTATCATCAAGTGTCATCAATCACTGGATTGTCAGGTTTCATACTACGCCATTAATCAGGTATACGAGGAATAACCTTTATTGATCGTTTAGTTTTAAGGCTGTTTTAGATAAGACCTTAAAATAATTATGATATACTTTGGTTAATGACATGGATGGACCTATACATCTTTTTAACAAATAGCATTCAAAATAACAATTAACTCTATATTTCTAATAAAAAGGCGTAGATTGCAAATATATATTACTCTATGTTTTTCTGTCTACCGGTAGCAGGCCGAAGTAACAGAGCTCTGATAAACATAATTTGCATCATTCGGAGATGACATAATATCTACTCGTAAATCGAATAAGTAGTATCGAATGAGTTATCCAATATTTTTCTTACTTAAAAACACAAAAAAGAACAATATACAGCATAATACGATAATGTAATGGGTTTACTATTTATGTTTAGATTGATATCATTATCAAGAGATATTTAATACCAAATTTTAATAATTCTGTCATGCAACTGTGTTTTGAATCTTAATAAATTATTGCTGTCTTAAACGGAACTTACAGACTGAGAAACATTTAAAACTCCTATATAAAAACAATTTTGTAACTACACAAGGCGGACAAAGTCGCTAGCAATCACTAGTCCTTATGCCATGATGACGATCATATCATATTGTTACTATCTTTAAATATAATGTCAAAATTGGAATCAGTTATTTTCACTTGAAGATAAGCACAGCTGTTATTACTTTATAAGTAGGAACTTATGAATAATTCAGAAGCTAATAATATTGGCTAAGTTCGGTACAATCCAACTACGAGAAAGATTTATGGTGTTGGAGTTTGCGTGTGGAAGTTTGATGGAGTGTCAATAAAATGTTACGTTACATAAGTGAAATGGTTGTTTAGGGTTTTGCGTGATTTCAAAATATAGGTTACCGTATCTACATAGATGACATACTTTTGATGTTCCTTTCGGAATAAATAACTGTTTAGATACAATTAAATGAATTACGAGGGCTTGGAAATATTTAGATATTATTTTATTTCACAATAAGTATGTAGATAATGATCGCGCCACCAAGTACTACTAATAAGTAAGTATTAAGTATTAAAAAGATGACAAAAATAGATAAAATAGAGTAAATTTACTACTATTTGTATTAGGACAAATAAAAATACCAAAGTATTTATATGTTCGCATAAAACAGATGATTTTCCTTCTTTAACTAATCTTAAAACATAAATTCTTCCTAATGGTAACGACTTTTTCAGAAATTTACCTACTGTGCAGACTTTCTTATTTTGAACGTGAAAAACTGCCACAAAGAGCTTTTTTAAGAATCTTGTTCGTTGGATGCTTGAACAGATTATACATTTATTATTCTTATTCGGTATATATGTATTTATTAATATTAATATTTTTTTTATTTCCTTCATTGAAATGCCACTCACTCAATTTCTTACTTTTTACAGGGGTTAATTGACAGAGTGCAGCAGTGATATTCTCTGTACAAAAGGGTATCTGAATACCTAACGAAATATTAATTTCGCAATTTTGTAAAAAAACTGATAAAGAATACATAAATAAATTTCTGTATACGAAGAATAAACCCATTTAGAGATAATTATCTAATTATAGACTTCGATAAATTATTAGAAATCCATTTCCGATAAAATTCCAGGAGCTATAAAATTCGCTATGTGATTTTAATATGTGGTACCTTGGGAGATCGTTGACATTATTCATGGCGGCTAAAATGTACTCTTCGAATTTATTTGGTACATTTCGCTTTTGAACTGAAATAAGCAGAGTTATAAAGTGCTGATTTTATTCGAACTCAATAAATTTGAGTTCGAATAAATGTTTTAGTTATTTCCAAATGGATGCAATTTTTTTTGACATTTATTTTGACACTACAACTGATAGATTGTCTATATATTGGATTAGATTCTGTAGACATATTTGTCGAAATGTTAAGGTATACATACAATACATAATACTAGACTAAGTCATTAAAAATTTTAATAACCTCAATTTATTTGAAGTTAAAAATAAATGAATTTAGTCTATGATACAACTATCTACCTATTCATAATACTAGTTAAATAATGTCCCAAGTTATCGCATGTTTGAATAAATTTTTCACGTGATTTATTCCGTATACATTGCTTTAGTAAAATCAATTTCGCCCAATTTTGCTCAAAACTTTTCGTACTGAATTCTGTATAAGGTGCAAATTGAATTTCGCATTAATCTATCGGGATTACGTGAAATTTGATGCATCAAAAATCGGCTCCGATTTGATGCATCAAAAATCAAAATTAAAACAATAGCAGCCGTTGTCAATTAAAGACCGAATTCGTCCACGTACACAACTGTCCCGGAACTGAGGACTCCATTCTCACCGTCGAGCTGTAAGCACATTAATAATTCACAGATTCAATTGAGTGCTGAGGAAATGCACCTGATTTCGAATTTATAAGGAATAATCGATTTCGATGCGAATTAATATTTAAATTCAGTTTAATTTTAATAAATAAGGTTTATAATTTGAAACACATTTATTTGCCATAAAACTGATATTGAAAATATTATTAAATAATATATATTAAAGTTAAGTATTTTATTTTAATCATTTCATTATATTCTTAAAGCTTAACGTACTTTTTTCTTATTTAAAGATTGGGTCCCAACATGCGGTCTAGTTTCTACTTCCAACATAAATTCAAATAAGATGAATCGAGTCCCATCTTTTATCAGATTTAAGTTTGAGTTTTCTGGACCGGGACTTCCGCTTTATTCTTTTATACGGATTCTTTTTCCGTTGTTGATCTGAGATAAAGGTAGGAAGTACTTTTGGATAATGAGCATTACATTTTCGAAAGCTTTTATTGGATATTTTTAAACTGGTATATAAAAATATTATATTCCCTAAAATAGCAATATAATTAGATGATGATTTATTTGTTTGACGAACGACAAACTTCCATGAAAGCTCTAGAATACTATTATTAATAATGAATAATAAAGTTAATAATAGTTTATATACAGCTCAAAGGGTTTTGATTGATATTATTTTGTTTACGGTGTTAGTATTATTCTTTATAAATTAAACTGCTTTTTGTTTAGTTAGATTTCAAATAGTTATATTTATATATAGACCCTTATTTATATTGTCGGTGTTACAATAACGCCTTTCTTCACTATACGTTTTCCCACGAATCTGAATTACCAGAAATCTGGAGTACATATAGCTTGGAACGTTGCGAATACGGAACAAATCTTTAAAATGTTAATAATATAAGTGAAAATGTAAATATGCAGTTACATTTAAAATACTGTAAAGTTGCAAAGTTACTTTATCATCTGTTCTTTATTGTGAATAGCAGTACACATCCTGATATGAATGTTTAATTTGCTAAATAATCTTTCAGGTTCTGCAGAAGGAAAAGTGTTAGAAAATTTAAAGCGTGACTGACTCTACTCAAGCCAGTAAAACGTGCATTTAACTGAGTTATTATTGTACCTAGTATATTATTGAAAATAGTGATCTTTTCATTTATTTTGTGTAGATCTCTATTTGCTTAATCCAAATCAATTCCCATTTTTCAAAAGATTTAGATGCTTTATCGATATCATTCAGCATGCAGTGCGTAAAGTCACGTAAAGAATTCACTATCACAATATTTAGCATTTTTGTTTTATTTTCTGCTTGACTACGCTCATCTTTACTGGAACTGTTGAGAATTATTCTTGACAATGCACTGATTGTATCAAAATAACAAAATATTCGTATTAAAACTATTGGACCATCTAGTCGGATTTTTAAAAAATATGACTTGCCGGTGAAGTAATTTTTAATAATTCATTTTATATTTTGTAATATAGAGTCTGAGGGGGTTTCCTGTTTTTGGGGGCCCCGAGATACTGCCCTATCTAGCCCACTGGTATCTACACTACTGCCAATGAGACACGTAACCAGCATATTTACATGCGTTATAAGTGCTTAAAACCTTAATAGTGATGCTGTTAACATGCATTATGTAGTTTTATGTATGTGTTGTATTTATGTATATGTCCTTTAGTGAATTTAATACCCACATTGTCATCTACAAGTCCTACCCCGGTCCTACGCTCGGAAATTGTCAATATCGAATATTCTTATTATTGTTGTCTGTAGAAGATAAATTTTATATGATAGGTTAGTATGTTAAAAAATGTACTATAAGAAAACAGGTATGTATGGCAAGTCCGACAAGAATTCTCACGCAACAGAAAATGAAGATATTTTTCCTGGTATTTAAGAAGAAGTCATAGTTCTGGGGAACACAATGCTGATTGGCTAGAGTCACGTACCACCGACTACGCGGAGAGATCTGTCTGATCTGTTTAACTTTGCTGTGGCATATGGTCTGTCCCAGTTGGTTAAGACGCACGCACACTCGTCTTTCGGACGTGGACAGCCACATGCCCGTTTTTTTAGATCTTCTGCTAACTATACATCTCGAAAAGTACCAGGTCACTATCGGGGCGGACCCAGGTTTCTCTGATCAGTACCTAGTACAAAGTGTAGTGCTCATTCTAATACATTGATACATATTGAATTTAGTGTTGCCCAAATGCAAGAACAAGACGAGACTTAGCCAGTCTTGGTCTTGGTCTTGCGCCAATACACCTGGTCTTGGTCTTGGTCTTGGTCTTGCGCTCCCAGTCTTGGTCTTGGTCTTGGTCTTGCAGCAAGAGTCTTGCAAGTCTTGCAATTACCTATTAGTCTATTACTATTTATTAAAGTTTACTTTAAATCTTAAAAAAACGTATTAGAATTGGAACATTGTGAGCTTGAATTAACATAGCCATAGTAAAGATCAAGCAGATTAATAAATAACTGAAGATTTGATAAGAAATTCGAAAAATCAACTGACCTATATGTCGTTTTCCATGGAAGTAACTGTTTCTTAATAAACATTTATGATTTATAAGCTTACATTTGCTAAAACATTTAAAAAAAAACAAATTAATTACAATAACTTGACTGTATTTTAAAGAACAATACTTATCTGTCTAGAAAGAGATTGAACCCTCAACTTATAAGAAATTTAATAAAAGAGTTTTACGATTTATCATTTATTTGAACAAAAAATAAAATACAACACTAATCAACAGCTTTATCATTAGGTTATGATACTTTATATCAATTTTTTTGACCAATAATTAATACAAAGTAACCATCTGGCTGACTCATCATTTAACCTATTTCTATGTTTTCTAATTACTAATGATGCTTTAGAAAATAACCTCTCAGCAGGTACTGAAGTTGCAGGTATTGAGAGAAAATCACGGGCCATTTTCGATAAAATCGGATACTCTGTCTCATGCGTCCTCCACCAATCTAAAATGTCTTCCGAGCTGGCAGTTCTTGGTTTTCTCAGGTACTCCTCCAACTCGTCTATCACTAAGCCTTGAAGACAAGATCCAGATGACGTCGAGGGACATTCATAGAGTTTATCAAAGTCTATTACGTCTTCATCTTCATCACATACTTTATTTTCTTTTTCTGGTAATTCCAGAGATTTGTTCAGTGAGTGTAGACTTTTATATTCTTCATAAAGTTCATTGAACTTGCGCAGACTTTCTGTTTTAAGTTGCTTCCCCCACATTGTCAGGTCAAAAGTCTGAGCCTTATGCCTTGGGTCTAAAATTAAAGAAGTACAATAAATCCAGTTGCTCTTCTTGTAATGTTTAAGCATTTTGTCTCGAGCTGCTTGGAAAGCTAGAATGAGCTAGAATGAATTGAGATTTCTGAAAATTCGAAATTATTTTGCATGAGTATACCTACGCCTACGCCCTATGGCGGCAATCAAATAGTGTCAAATGTTATGATTTCGGCGTGGCGGCAACGATTGTTTTAGATTTCAAAAGAAGCCGCCGGCGCGTGTATCATAACCATGTACTTCCGAAAAGCGGCAAATTTCTTTGAGAAGTAAGTACAAAACCTTTGATGCCGCATTATCAAAGTGCGGTTAAAACATAACTATGCATGCACTCAGTTTGATTTTAATAGATAGGTCCAGTTTTTCATATTCTTTGATACAGTTTTTTGCGTCTCATAGAATTCCTAAGCGTACCTACCTATACACCGAACTGTTACACCTAACTACTCAGTGAAATAGCGCTAAGTCCTAGCTGCAAGACGCAAGAGTCTTGCAGGCTATGTCTTGTTCTTGCTCAAATCTTGCACGGTCAGTCTTGGTCTCGGTCTTGCTAAAAATAGGCGGTCTTGTTCTTGGTCTTGGTCTTGCAAAAACGCAAGAACAAGACCAAGACTGCAAGACCAAGACTGAATTTGGGCAACACTAATATTGATACTACAGAGTATATTGTGTTACAATAATTATTTTTTTATTTTATTTTAATATGAAGATAGATAGACAGATAATGAAGATATCTTATTTATTATTTTTATTTAGAATCTACTTCTAACACTTGCTTATTTCGGAATAAAACAAACGTTACAATTTTATCTTTATATTCAGAAAATAAGATCACTTTTTCAAGTGGATGTATGTGTGTAGATAAATTAATTTTGCAGTGTATCACAGTCCTAATATAAACCAGTTTAAATAAATTTGTTACGTGGAAATTGGTTTATCTACGTTCTTTATATTAGACCTTGTGTCGAATTAAACTTGAATACTTAAACAAAGTAACTAATTTACGTTTCTCTACACTGATATACGTCCTGTTTATTTGTATTTAATGTGATCATTCAATCAACGTAGTCTTTGCATGAATAATATAAACAATAATAAACTTGTAGTTCGTTAAGTAGCGAAATGGAATAGAACTAAAAAAAATAAAAATAAAAAGTCGTTGCTATTAATTAAAAGAAAATAAGTTACAGATGTAAAATATTAAACGAACTTATCTATAAAACTGATCAGTATAATAGAGATCTTACTGCACTTTAAAACCTATCTATTGATTAAGTTATACGCTAAGTAACATCAGGCTAACCCTTTGGTATGAAACGTTGAAAATAATATATCATCATCAACTGCCTTCCGAAATAACACAGCAAAACATAAGAAGTCAGTTTAAATTACTAATATACAATCGTTACTAACAATTGATGATGACGATGTATCTACAAACAAAAAGTCTTAGAATACAGTCTTCAAATTTTCAACCCTACCAATGTTATTCCATATTTTTAGTCTCTCTCATTAGGGCTGTCTCGCAATATTAATTGCGTTCTGTTTGCATTTTACAGTCGTGTTGACAATGGTGTTAGTATCGCTAAATTGGATGCGACCGGTCTGTGTTAGTCGAACGAGATAAGTATCATCATGCTTTATTGTCTGTGCTCTATTGTCTTTAAAGTTAGTCTCATTTACCATCGTCATGTTATATATTGTTAATATTAAGATATACACGACATTGAAAATATTTTAATTTTAGCTTTTTGGATTTGAATTCTGATGGAATTATAAAATGCAATGAAATTCAGTTCAATTTGCGATGTAAATTATTTTCAAATTGTAAGTCTCGAGAAATTAAACTTCATTGTCAAGTTGTTGGAAACCTCTTGGTAAGTAATGAAAAAATATATTTCAATAAGTTTTATTCCACAATAGTAAAATTCGATTTCAGATTTGAATATTGTCTTGTACATAACTCCTAGAAAAGAATCTCGACTTTCAAGTTTAATTCTTAAAATACGAACATGCTGAATGTGAGATAATTAGTAATTAATACACTATGAGTTATAGTTATGTTATATGTGCGAATAAGTTTAACATCTTATTATCTCTATTATTATTTGAAAATAATAATAATAGAGATAGTAAATAGTGTCATAAGTTATCCATTCTTCAGTTGAGTAAGCAATTTATTCAGGATGCTACAACTTGGACACTTTATGAATGGGTTTAAATAAGATGTACTTTAACAAATGACAGTTCAAAAAGTTCTAAAATTTATTTAATTTTTCATTTTAAGATGATAACATTTATGAATTTATAATATTATAAGTTGTTCCAAATTATAAAATAATATTCATCTATAATAAAAAAATAAAAATAATTATTATAAAGCTATTATTAGTAAACGTTTATTTTAGAAATAAAATTTAAGGTAGCAACATAAATGGCATTTGAACTGTGACTTTTCAAAAGCCGTCAACAATAAATATCTAAGAATAAGTTTTCTATGTATGATTTACGATTTCGTGTTTCAAACGGTGCCATTTATGTGACAGTTACGTTCACATGGCCTTTGTTTCAGTCGAGATCGTCGGCGATGTCGCCATACACTGTATATACACTACATGCTTAGTTATGATTATTTTATATGACATTATCTATATACATGATAGCCATGTTATTATTGTAAACCTGGTATCACCTCCTTGGTACACGGTAGTTCGGACGACAGAGTGACTGTGACCGTGACCGTGATTCGCACAGGCTGCAGGTTCAAGTTTTGTTTTGATGATATTCCTTCTCTTCTTTGATTACTTTAGTTATATAGTATAGTGAATAATATTCATTGTAATTTGTTGCGGTGAATTTTGTTTATTAGCTGACAATTTTTAAATTGAATATTTTTGAAGAATGTAAAGGTTTATACAAGTTATAAAAATTATACATCGGACTAATATCTTTTTTTTTGTCCAAGCTGAATAGAGACAGACATTTAATCATCAAGACATAATCAGTAAATTTTTAAACATAATACGTGTAACCTTATTATTTTGTATTTTTTTATTCCGTACTGATTATAATAATTATAATAAATTGAATATTTGCCTTAAATTGATTTTGCGTTACTTTGAATTTAATTAGGTCCCGTTTCCGTTCCCTTAATTAAAAATAAGTTAATAAAATATACATAAATACAAGAAACAAATCAAAGATATAGATGTAACAGTTTGCAATGGATGTTTCATTTCTGCTGCGTAGTGAGGTCGTTGAGACAGACAGACGCTTGATAAAGATGCAGCGAACTGAGATTTACGTATTTTGTATCTGTACGGTCAGACTGAAAATATTTATACCATTTGTATTATAAATTATTATAATTAAAGCACAAATTATTAATTCTTAATTTAAATCAATGAGGTAGAAAAATTCTAGTTGACTATTAACTATTAATATATTTACAATCTGAATTATATCACATCTTGTAATATTCTGATGTAAAAAACGTAACCAAATACTTGAAATCTACGTGGCATATAAATAATAATAAGATTTTAAGATTTTTTTGCAGACTTTATCCAATAAGAAAGCTAATATAATCGGTGGGAACGGGCCGACGTCAGCTTATCTCGTTACGAAATTAAATCGAAAACATCAGAGCAAGGTCCTTAATCTTACCGCAGAGTACTTTATTATCTGTTCTATTATTTATCGTTAATATGAAACTACTTACAATAATAACAAGTATGTGTATATTTGTTAATATGTTGTAAATAACGATCTTTTAATATTGCAAAGTGTCTTGATGGCGAGGACATTTCAAATAAAAAAATTACCTTCAAAATACAACAAATGGTTTTTGTTGCAATTTGAACGTTTAAACAAATATTGGGACATCCTAATATTTTTTCGAACTTTGGAAAATATATTTCTTACGTCATAAAATAGAAATTATTATATAATTTAGTTAAAATAAATGTCCACCAATCCTAAATTAACAATTTATATGTAAAAGATTATATCTATAAAATAATAATTTTATTTGGACGAACATTTAGCATTATCGTGTATTTTTACAACTATCACGAGTTACGCATAATGATGTTTTAAGGATGATCGGACGATATCACAATACCTCGACTGCACTGCGTCCAATTTATTTTTATTGCCTTTTATATATCTATTCCGTAGCTGGTTTCTCATAAATTGGATATCAACATTTTTGGTAAATTTATATAACAGCTCGTACGTTGGGAATCAGAAGTTTGAAGTATGAAGTGCCTGCGAAATACAAATCTATTCTTAAGTTTTTTGTTTTGAAAGCTGTAATCGCTTCTATTATACGAGTATGTAGTATGTGGTTCCATTATCACACCAGACATAAAAAGCGAGTATATTAAAAATAGTGGATAATACTGATGGCAGTAGGAAACTGAATCGGGATTTCTAATAGAATACCTATTGACTGTAACAGTGTATTACTAACAATTGGTTATATTCGTTAATATAGATTCAAATATTATCAAAGATTTTATCTAATTCACTGTCTCGGGATTTTGTCCAAGTATTTTATTTTTTATAAACTTTCATATAATATATAGTAATATTTACTAGTATCTGTAGTAAATAAGATTTTATTGTCCAAACGTATTTTAGAACATGCCGCCAGATTGTTTGTATGCATCTAAGAAGTCTTTACTTGCTCAGGGAAATAATATTATCTTATTTTCTTGGAACTTCAGAGAAAATTATTTTAGAAAACAAATTCTTTCTTTGTTCTTCGACTTTTTTTTATATGAAAATAGTGAAGTAAAGGCAATACTATTTATTTGTCTTTGGTATCTACCAAAGTAAGTACATATGAATGTTCTGCATAAATTAGGACCCAATTAATGTTATTTTAAAGTAAAGCAAATGTAGCAAAATAAATAAATTCCTATTCGGTGATAAAAATATATCATCGAAACAAATTGATAAAGCCTTTAAGCTCCGGGGTCTTCAGTAACGTAAGTTACAAACTTCGCACACTTAGCTATGAATAATGTTGCCGTGATAAATAGTCACCAAGATTGTAAAGTTTGGTTGAATAAATACCTATCGGTTATGTCAGACTGAATACTTGGTTTCTTTTACGATTATAATAACAAGTGGGTGGTTTTGGTTACCTAATAGTAATAAGGGAAGATTATTTCCTGTTCATTTTAAAACACAATATTTTACAGTCGTAAAATACAAGCGAGATAAATATGCAGCTGGAATAAAGTAAGTCCTTATCAGCAGTACAGACACAGGAGGAGAGGAGAGAAACTGTAGAATATCTCGAGAGATCTTCATCCATAATTCATTCTTAAGTTGAAAAATATTAACAACGTGTCTTTTGATTAAGTATTCTTTAGAATTATCATACAAGACTTTAAGTTTAAAAACCTATATATATATATATATACATATATATATAATATATATATATATATATATATACCGGTGCGGTGTACTACCGACGCTGTTATACGGCAGCCAAACGTGGGTAACTCAGAAGAAGAATGTAAGAAAGATGAATGCTGTGGAGATGCGATCTCTTCGCCGTATTTGCGGAATCAGTTTAGCTGACCGAATCCGCAATGAAGAGATCCACAGAACGGCAGGTACTAGCATACTAGTACTAGCATGTCGCAGTGAGAATGAAGAAGAACGTACCCAGGTGGTTTGGGCACGTCGAACGAATGAGTGATGAAAGAATGGTAAAAAAGATTTATATAGGAAAAGTGAGCGGTAAGAGAGACAGGGGGCAGGCCTCGAGTGACCTTCGAAAACACAGTATCAATGTTACTGGAGGAAGGTCACGTAAAAAGCATGAGGACCCCCCGGAGGGCATGCATAAAGAGGTTAATGTCTGTGGTCGAGGCGAAAGAGATATGCAGGGACCGTAGCGTTTGGCGCTCCGTCGTCTCTGGCTACCCCGCAAGGGATATGGCGTGAAGGTAAATAAAAGAAATAAATATATATATATATATATATATATATATATATATATATATATATATATATATATATATATATATATATATATATATATATAAATATATATATATATATCTCATGCAGAATACCAGGTTTCTCGCCAGAAAAACTGTTTTTTTTTGTCGCGATTGACAAATCAATCCAATTCTTCACTACTTTATGTGACGGAATAACCTGGTTGACAATGCAAGAATAGGCATTGTACACATAGGTACAGGAAAAAAAAAATCTGTATTTACATCTTCTATAATTTTTGTATTCTAGCCTGATATAAGTTCTATATAATCTATGGTTTTGTTTTGTTCATAGCACAAAACTAATACACACATAGAAAATGAGGTTGCATATATTTTAACAACAATTAAAGTATTAAAACGTTCATCTATTTTCTTTTTGTCAAAGTTTTCGTGGTTCCGTTTAATATTAGCTAAAATTCTGTATCACTTCGTTTTTTATAAGGTCGCTCGTTATTACTAGAATTTTAATTATTTTTTAGTATAACTACATCGCATTCTTCTTAGTCATATCTAACATTAGAGTTCTTGTAATGTAAATGTTACCTTGAACTAAAAATACTATATTGTGTGTGCTATATTGAAACTTTTAATCTCAACGTTATTCTTTCCAAAATTCATGAAGGTATTATTTACTATTGATTAACAGATTGTATGTAAATATATGTTACATTTTTAGTCGTTAATGAAAATATCATAAGTTAGTTTTATAACAATCACTATTAAATTAGTTTATATGCGTTATAAATAAACCGTAGTACTGAAAACACGATGACAGTTCCCTTCCAAACCCGAGCGTGTTTGACGTCACAATGTCAATTTCTATTCATTAATATATACAGCTCATAGAGCTCATTTTACATGTTTAATTGACTAAATATTGTCAATTATTATCGGTTATTTATTGTTTCTTTTGCTATAAATGTCGAATATCAAAAATTATCGTGCTTGTTTCGTACCATTGTGTAAAAATACTACAAAATATAAATTAATCAAAGACTTTTGTTCTCAGTCATTGCGGATGCGGCCGCCACGATATCTTTCATATTTCTGTACCTTCCATAATAATTGGATTCGCTAATTGACATCTTTAACAAAGACCTGTTTACTTTTTACTTAACTGCATAATTAGATCTGGTGTGTTGTTACGAGTACTTCATCTTCATTCCAACAAATGCATATTAAGTAAAAAGAACACCGCGTTATCAACTCAGGTCATCGCGCAACCGTTGCACGCTAAAACAAATTATTGAATGTCAAGTTTGTAATACCCTAATTGTGTAAAGGAAACTATTTCTCATAAATGCCGCCATCGCAATATAAAAGTTGTATAATTTATACTATTATTTTTTGTCTCTTACCCCAGTTTAATGTCATCGTCCGTCAAAAATATTCACTTAATGTTTGGCAACTTTTCAATTATCTTACAACTTGTTAAAAATCGTCATTGTTTTCTGACAACGAGCAGTTTTGGGTATTCCAATTTCAATAGATTGAAGACCGAGATTTGTCGACCAAATATTTAGGTGATATGAAATGAAAAGAAAAATTCGTCGGAAACTGTGACTTACTGTTAGGATTCAATTAATTGACCCATCTGCTATCTGCTAACCATGAGATAATTGGCATATATTTAAACTAAATCTGATATAGAAAAATAAATCCGTTTTATAAAATTCCAGCCTTATTATTAAAAACGGAACATGTTTGACATTCTTTCCCGAGGTCTTCTTCAAGTGTGGGCGCGGGTGGAGTGGACACCATTCTGATTCTTCACCGCGAAGCATATCAAGTCTTCAGGTATAACACTGCTGTACCAGAAAAAGTTTTATAGTCTATTAAAAATAACTATAACTTTTTATGGTTGACCCATACACGATTTGGCCCAGTTCTAATGAAGATTTATTTAGAAGTCTGCTTCTAACTTCTTTTAGCCCCCCTCAATTTGTTTTATAAGACTAGTAAGACAAAACAGAAATCATAAAAACAAAATATGTGCGAGAAATGATGAACACAATTCTAAGTACCTACCTTTTAGCAACCAATTCATAAAATAATTATGAGATATTATACAAACTCATAATGTAATATTTCATTATGTGTATCATTTATATGTACATCTAATATGAAAATAGGATCGACGTATTGTTGTCATTAAATTATAGCAAATGGTTTTGCTCGGGTATTAGCAATCAAGTATCGTCAGGTTTCATACAACGCCATTAATCAGGTATACCAAGGATAACCTTTATTGATAACCTTGAATAATATGAATATCATATACTTTTTTTAAGGTTAAAAACCAGAACACAAAGATTTATTAACATGTTTCTTGTAAAAAAAGTGTGTAAAGTGAATATATATGCTTATGTTTCTGTAATATCTTAATACATACTATTTATTAAATAGTTTCACACTCGCAACTAAAACTTCACTGTTCTGTTGGAAGACTTCCAATTTCGAATATGTTTGATATATTTAACTCCTAAATCGAATATGTATCAGATGAGAAACAGAAATGTGTACCAATGAAAAATTCTGCTACTCATTGTTTTCATTATGGTCTCAAATAAATCAATGTTGTTACATTGACGTACTGTCTATGATAATATAATTTTATTATTTGGGATAGTGACTATTATTAAAATTTATTACGTTAATATTATCAGGCAATACTTATTTATTACCAGATTTTATAAATCCTGCTACGCTAATGTGTATTGGCTTAATATTAATTTAACTTGAATAACTTTCAGGCTGTGAAAGATTCAAAATTTTACATTCACATAAAATCTGTTTCATAACTATACAGTGCGGACAAAGCCTCTGATAAATGCTAGTCCAAAATGCAATTATCGATCTTATTAGATTATTGTTATCTTAAAAACACATCTGTGATTATATAATATTTTCTCATTAAGGATAATCACAGCCGTTGAAAAGCAAAAGCCGATGAATAATGCAGAAGTTACATCGGCTAAGTTCGGTGCGATCTAACGTCGATAAAGATTTATGGCGTTGGAGATCGCGTGTGGGAGTTTGACGGAGTGTCTATAAAATGTCACGTTATTCGAGCTATGTAGTTGTTTGAGGGTTTTGCGTGTTTATAAAATATAGGTTACCATATCTTCATAAAAGATATGCTTTTGAGGTTGCTTCCTGTATAAATAACTGTTTGGCTATAACTAAATAAATTACAAAGGTTTAAGTAATTAAATAATTAAAAAAAATTAAAAACCCACGTTTTACAAATGCACTCAAAAGAAGAAAATAATTTTGCCCTATGGCAGCTCTGAGCTCCACGTCTGCCTCACTCCATCACCCCTGCTGCAGCTGTTGCCCTAATTTGTGTCACTCGTAATCTTGTACTAAGCTGAAGACTGAAAACGTGGGGCGCATCATTTGGTGATTTGGCTTATACATGTGTATTGATTAGTTCTAGGTGGTTTTAAATTTTTTGTCAATTGAGAGTGAATTTCTATGTATGCGTTTGATCGCAAGGCTGTTAGAGTTAGAGAGTTAAGTTTATGAGATTCATGGGAATCTTCCATCAGTGAGTTTGTATGAGATGTGTGGATGTTTAGTCTAAGAGTATAAGGAAAAGTCTTAGTAATTGCTACTGTTGTAAATCTATATCAGCATAATTATGGATTAGAATGGACAATTAATTTCATCGGAAGAGAAATTAAAGTTGACATTCTCGACGGATGTACTTGGAAGGAAGATTAGAGTAATGTTTATATGAGAGTAGAGATGTGTGTTGATGCGCCCCACGTTTTCAGTCTTCAGCTTAGTACAAGATTACGAGTGACACAAATGAAGGCAACAGCTGCAGTGAGGCAGACGTGGAGCTCAGAGCTGCCATAGGGCAAAATTATTTTCTTCTTTTGAGTGCATTTGTAAAACGTGGGTTTTTAATTGTTTTAAATTATTTAATTATTTTCTACTTTTTGAATTTTTTTTTGCTTCAATATTGCATTGTCATCGACTTCTGAGCGATCCTGAAAATTTCAGCGCTCTAGCTAGCTGGAAAGTGGGTGAAATTTCGATTGCAAGATTTGATCGCCACAAACAGACAGACGTGGCGAAGACGAGCTAAGTAAAACGTGGTAATAGAATTGGATTTTGCTTCTTTTCACAATTAGTACGACAGAATGTCATAGGTCCATCGCATTACGATGCCAATAGTACAAAACAAATAAATAAAATATAGAAGGAAGAAAAACTGAAGCTCTCAAAGTAATGAAATAAGCAAAGGCTCTTGCCACGTGCACATGAAACACGTGGGCCAAATACGCTCTGAAGAAGGAAAACAAAGAAAGTATTCAGCCACTATCATAACTAATGATACTGGCGAATCACACATAAACGTGGATATAGACTCAAGAAAATAAAACAGAAAAAGGCAACATTATACAAATATTGCGATGGCATTGACATGATTAGGATCTAAACCCAATAATAATAAAGTGGTAGTTAAGAAACCTTTGAAATGGCCAAAGAACAAGAATGAACAATTAAATTTGTTAAGAGTTAAAAATAAATTAGTTAGTCCAGTAGTAAAAAAATAATAAATGTTAATTTAAGTCGGTTAGTAAAATTACTTTTTAATTTAATTAGATGGAAATAAATAAATGTAAAATTGGATAGGCATAGTTAAAATAAATAATTTTATAAGAAATAATTAGGAAATCAGTTATTCACAGCCCGCCCGAAAAACCATAACTATAATCATGCAACTTATAAACTAATATATTAAACGAATACAGACGGCTACGGTAAACTTTACTTGGAAGATATTTATCTTTTTCTACAAGTTTTATTATATCTTGGGGAAAATCATAGAAGTACATATACATTTGTTTATTCATTATTAAGTTTATAAAATAAATTAAGCAAGTATGTATAAGTAATATATTATAAAACATATATTGTTATGGACTTAGGTAATAATATAAGGTATCTTAAATTATTAGATTATTATTTTTCATTAATTTTATATTACTCCCACACAATTTTGTAATATTTGCAGGTTAAATGGTAGAAAATGCAGTGACATTCTCCCTACAAGAGGCGAGCTGAATACCTAGTGAGGCATTATTTTGCAATTTTGTAAAGAAACAAGTATAAATAAATAAACTCCTATCCACGAATAATAAGCCCATTTAAATTCTAAAATTATTGCCTCTTTGTTTGATTTTGAGCTTTTGGAATATACATACCAAATATACCAAAGTATATATATACCAAAAGTTCAAAATGGGCTAAACTGTGCCTTTTGTGATTTATTTTGCAGATGTACCTTTCAAACTGAGTACGGATAAGCTTGTTATATTCCTATATATTTGTGATTATTAATTAAATATTTCTTATATTCTTATTTGTTATAAAATTGTTAAATTCCCATTTATTATATTCTCATGAACCGTGGAAACGCTGATTAGACGCAGGTGCATTGTATCATGTTAAAATCCCCGAATGTAATATTTGAAATCTTTGTTTGTTACATTTATATCTCTGTATTCTTTTGATTATATATTATATTTCATTTTATTATATGCATTCTTGTTTCCAACTTTGAGCAAGGGATCACGTAGTTTGTTGTTTAAATATAATGATTAAATTTTAAGTCAATAAATTTGTATTCTTCTGGATCCTCCGGTTGTGTCCGACGTAATTAGCTAATAAACGTAATGTTTTTGTGATTAATAAAGTGACTTTTGTTTTTATTTGAACTCAAATTCATTTGTTATAGCTTTTTCAAAATGAATAGTCTGATTCTAAAAATTGTATTTTAACATTTATTTGCCACTAAAATGTACAGATTTTCTATAACTTAGATTACATTTTATACATATTTCTCAAAAGTAAATAAATATTAAATGTGCAACTTGCAACAACCATGATGAAACTTTTTGTTTTCATAAAACTGGTTAAATCATTTCCCAAGTTAGCACAAGTATTGCTTTAGTAAAATCAATTTAGCCCAAGTTCGTTCAAACTCTTCCCACTGAATTCTGTATAAGGTGCAAATAGAATTGCGAGCATTAATAATTCGACGCCATCGCATCAAATGGACGGATTTCGCCAAATCTATCGGGATTACGTGATAGAATTGAGTCTGATGCATCAGGAATTCTCTTATATAGTAATGTTTTAAGGATATATTTAAAAAATAAAGGATAGATATTTTAAATGCTCTACAAAGAAATCATTGATGTAAGCATAACTTTTTATAAATAAACATACAATGAAAAATTAAACACCACAGGCAGAACTCGAATGTACGATCTTTGAGATGCCATTCCGGCAATGTATCAACAGAGCTACTGTCTTTTCCTCTTATAATTATTTTATATAAAAAAATGTATGATCAATTATATCTTTAAATAAATAGATAGATCATATCATTATAAATTGTCATCGTCTTATACTGTTAAATCCGTGAAATAATTTACAGGAAACGGAAACTATAACAACAGCAGGTGGTGACAATCAAATCTCGAATTCGTCCATGTACATAACTGTTATGGAACCGTGGATTACATTCTCTCCGTGGAGCTGAAAGCATATAAATAATTCCAAGTCGCAGATTTGGTTGAGTCTTGAGGGAATGCACTCGCTAGTCAATATAAGGAATAAACGGTTTCGATGCGAATTGAGATCTAAATGTAGTTCAATTGTGAATATTATTTTATTTTATTAGAATTAAAATTTAAATACTAATTTAACGAATAATGAATGTTTTTAATAACATACGTTATTCGTTAAACTAGTATTTTAATTTTAAGTCTATTAAAATAAAATAATATTTGATTTTATTCTAAAACTTTTAAATTGGATGTACATTTTCTCCTATTTAAGATTAGATTTCAAAATGCAGTAGTTTCTAGTTCTAAAATAAATTAAACTAAGATGAATGGAGTCTTATCTTTTATCAGATTTAAATTTAAGTTCTCTAGACCGTCGCTCCATTCGCTTATGCGGGTTCTTTTCTCATTGTTGAACTGAGATAAAGGTTGAATACTTATAAAAAATTAATATCGCATATTTAGAAGTTGTTCTTATTATTATTTATTATAATTGTAATCTTAATATATATAAATTACGTATCACGATATAGGAAGCAATTACTTGAACCATAACTGGCTGCACTGCAGCAGTGATGGGGCTGTTTTGGCAGCCAAAAATGTTGACGTTGACGAAATTAACACCCAGATACAACAGTTTTTACCAGACCATCTGATGTCTATTAAATGAACTGATACTGTTGTTGAAGAAGATGAAAGTGTGAATGTTCCAGTTGAATTCTTAAATTCACTTGATACACCTGGAGTGCCACCACATAATTTTTGATTAAAGATTGGTTCACCTATTATTCTCTTGCGCCATCAAAATCCATCTCGATTGTGCAACGGTAAGCGTTTGGTAATCAGAAAAATCACCGGATATTTTCTTGAAGCAGCCATTTTAATTGTAAAGTTTAAACGAGAAGTGGAGAAGAGAACCTTTAAAAGGCTACAGTTTTTAATTCGCTTAGCTTTCGCCATGTTAATAAAGAAGTCTCAAGGTCCAACAATGTCTATTTGTGGTTTAAATTTAGAAAACCCGTGTTTTTGTCATGGGCATTAAAATAATAGATATTATTTTTAATAATTGAAATGTATATAAATGTATGTATGTATGTATGTATGTATGTATGTATGTATGTATGTAAATGTCTATCTAGACAATCCGCAAATTTGCAACAAAGTTGTGAAAGCACTTACTAAAATATACATGATACAATATACTGTGTAGTGTCCTTAAAAGCTTTAAAAACCTTATTGTAAAAAATATTTTTCAGAGTCGTTCACGCATTATCTCAAGAAAAAAATGTCATCGGAGAGATATACGTGTTATTTTACCAGAATCGTCAATATTATTTATTATCTGTTATATCTTCAAATAGGACTTAAATAAATAAACACTGGTCAATTAAAGTTATGATAGATGAAGTTATATTTGATGTTATAGAGTAAGCCTAAAATAAAACACTTTGTATGAAAACTAAAACTAATCGGGAGAGTGGAAGTAATCAGTTTAATTCATTCTCATAAAATCTTCGTCCAATGTCTTAAATTTTAAACATAAGGTGCTTGCTTAATATCAAAGCGAAGTTTTATTATTTATATTACATGACATATTATAAAGTGGTTGATATTTTAATTAATAATAATTAAAAATTGAGGTGGCAAGGACAATGTTGATCCATATTAAATAGCTAACAACCGTATTATTATTTGTTTAACATAAAAGTAGTTATGGTAGTATAAAAATACGCAGTAGGCGATATTTTTACGACCGCACTTTTAATAACTAAATAATTAATTTTTTTAAACTAAATAATATAAGGTTAATATTCGGTTAAAAAAAACTATCAAAATAAATTTAAATTATTTTCTAAACAATTTTGAAGTACTATCGACTTGACCGGCAGTATGGCTTTCGCCATGGTCGATCAGCTGGTGATCTTCTGTTATACCTCACTCACCGTTGGGCAACGGCTATTGAAAGCAAGGAAGAAGGTCTCGCAGTTAGTCTGGATATGGCAAACGCTTTCGATCGTGTATGGCACAAGGGGCTTCTTTCGAAGCTACCTTCCTATGGGCTTCCCGAGAGTTTATGCAAGTGGATAACCAGCTACCTCACTGGGCGGAGCATACAGGTCGTTCTCGACGGTTTTTGCTCGGACCCCAAGCCCGTGAACGCTGGTGTACCCCAAGGCTGCGTGCTATCCACAACTCTGTTCCTCCTGCACATCAAAGATATGTTGGATATTTCCAACATACATTGTTATGCGGATGACAGCACTGGGGATGCGGTATATTCCGGTCGTGCAGGTCTCTCTTGGGAAAACGTCGATGAGTGCCGAAAGAAACTTGTGTCGTCAATAGAGACTTCCCTGGGGATGGTCTCTGAGTAGGGTGAACTGAACCACGTTCAGTTCAATCCCCTAAAGACACAGTTTTGCGCGTTTACCACTAAAAAACCCCCATTTGTTGTATCACCGCTCTTCGAGAGCACTCCTCTTATTGCTTCGCCAAGTATCAGAATACTGGGTCTCGACATTTCGAGCGATTGTCAGTTTCGTGGTCATCTGGAGAGCAAGGCCAAGTTAGCCTCGATGAAATTGGGAGTGATCAATAGGCGAGGCAGTATTTCAAACCTGGCTAAAGACTTGCGCTCTATAAGGCGCAGGTCCGGCCACACATGGAGTACTGTTCTCATCCCTGGTCCAGATCACCCCAATATCAGCTTCTACCATTTGACCGCGTACAACGGAGAGCCGTTCGTATTGTCGGGGACCCGGTGCTCTGCGAGCGGCTGGACTCTTTGGCATAGAGACGTGACTTCTTTGTGCGTCTTCTACCGCATTTAAAACGGGGAGTGTTCCGAAGCACTATTCGATCTGATGCCTACCGCCGAATTTCACCACCGCACAGCTCGCCATCGCCTCCTTTACCATCCATACCACCTGGATGCGTGGCGATCTTCAACTGTGCAGTTTTCAAGGACTTTCTTCCCACGTGCCACTCAAATGTGGAACTTCCTTCGGCGATATTTCCAGATCGATACGACATGGCTACCTTCAAAAAAGTCATATATTCCTTTCTCCAAGGCCGGCAACGCTCTTGTGAATCCTCGGATGTTGCAAGAGTTCATGGGTGGCGGTGATCACATATTAACGGTGACCCGCAAGCTCGTTTGCCCTCCTATAACATAAAAAAAAACTACTTTTGATAGTGGTTAAAGATTCAATTTTGCATTTACCTACAGAACACCAAAAGTGGACTAAGTCATTGACATATAAAAATATATTTTATTGGTCTAGTAATACATAACATAGTATTTAACAATATATAATGTTATAATTGTTGTAGTAGAAATTAAACATTTACTATATTACGACTATTTTTCTACGTATTTAATGTACCTATGAATTTGTCTACAATATTAATATTCCTTCCTTCTCCCTTCTTAAGTTTTAGGTAGATTCCTTAGATGAATCTACCTATTGCAATCGATGCGATGACGGGACCCAGACCCCAGAGTAGGGGCGCTACGCCGTTTATGAACTGGAGATTGAGAATCCGTCGAAAAAAAAAATATATATCCCGAAACATATATATGTATATGTGTATAAATGATCCATCAGTCCAAATTCATCGTAGGCGAAATCTGACTTCACAGGTCGATAGGATAAATTAGTAGGACAAACGTAGCATCTCGTTTTTTTGAAAAAAGTGAAGGGGGGGCTGTGAGGGGGGGTGAAAGTGAACCAAACCTTTGTGACACGCTACAGGTCGCAAATATTGAGGATTTTCAAACTCGGTATACACATTCTTAAGGACAAAATGAAGGTTAAGTTTTTGAACGGGGGAAATCGATGGGGGGTTGCGGGGCTGGGGGGGTTGAAAATTAAAAACCGAAAAAAGTCACAGAAGGAGGCAAAACTTTAGTGTAGGAAAAATCTTAGAATATTAGCAAATTAAAAGAGGAAACATTTTTGTCTGAAAAATTTTTTGATGCGACCCCCCGTTTGGGAGGTAGAGGTGGGTGGTGGATCCTCCCTCACCCAATATATGCCAAATTAACCTTCAAAAGACTCGTATTGACCAGTAGAATACCACTAACTATTTTTTTTCTCGTTCCGACCTCCCCTAAGGGAGAGGGGGGCCCCCACCCCCAAAATCACAGAAACCAAAAATCCAATCAAAAATCCATGATCGACCCTGTTGAACGAATTATTTACTAATATATTCAAAACATAACACAGGCTAAAACATAAAGTTGGTACTAACTACCACAAAACTAAGCCACGCTAATGAACTAGACATCAAACTTTCAAGCAATGTGTTCCAAAAAGACCCGTACTCATATGAAATAAGGGTTATAGTCCTAAACAATATTCTCAAGGCATGTGCAAGTTCATACTCCATTGACAGGCGTAGTTAATAAAGCCTACAGAAGTTTGTATGGTTTCATAAGCAAGTCTCAACTTGCACCGCTTTGAGTGATATAGAGCTGAATGCAAGTTTGACAGTTGGTAAAGCGGATAGTCCACTAACATGGATAAAGCTATAAATATATCATTATTATGCAAAAAATAATATTTTTAGATAACTCTATTTATTTATATGCGAATTGACTTCTGGTTAAAATTTTTATTTGTAATTTTAATTGTAATCGCTTTTAATATTATAGCAAACACAGGAAGTAAACATCAATAAATCTATTGTACGTGCTGCACGTATTCTGAATGTAAGCAGCGTTCATTCATCACTTCGTCCCCTCGGAACTATATTATGATACTTGATAGTTTACATCTCATGTTGGGACTTCGAATGTGTGGGGAATAATAAACAAGACAAAGTACATACATTACATTTAACAAGTCCTTCATTATGTTTCGTTTTCTTGTCGATTATGTTAAATTTTATTATCTATATTTATTTTGTATTGAACATTCTTTGTATGCATTCATTGTGTGGGTAGAAATATTTTTGTGAAGAATAAATTGTAGTCGTTTTGACAAAAATTACGCGAATGATAGATTATGGAATTTGTCACATTTAAAGTTAATATAGAGGAGAGTTGCATGAAATTTTAATTATTAAAATGCATTATAAAACACATTAAATGAATAAGATATACATTGCACACACATGCGAGAGTTTTACACATTAAAAGTTACAAGATATTGTGAATGTCAAATATATCATTTGAATGAGAATATTTTTCACCTGACGTAAAAAAATAAAATTCAAAACATATATACGTACAATCTTAATCGCTTCTATAATAGATATATCGATATCTTTTTTTAAACCCTCATAAACATTCAAAGTTTGAATTTTGGTCGCATTTCGGCCACTTGGCGATAATAAAATAGAAATGGGAAAATTTACCATATATAACAATATTAAACAAAACCAATACTTGTGTTCAGGACATTTTATTTGTTTTTGTCTCATTGTTTGTTTGTTTAATCGTGCAGTAGTTGATCTGTTGGATGGATTTTAAGGAACTTTTGTATTGTTATTGGTTGCCTCGGCCAAGATTATCTGTTACTATTTTTCAAATTTACACTGAGGAACTCAAGAATGGATTTCGGCTATAATTATGGTGTTATAAAATCATATTAACTATAATAAGTCATATAAGATACTTTTTTCTTCGGATAAATTTCTGAGTCAGAGGATATCGTCGGTAAAAACTAATCTGTAATAATATTAACAGATAAAATTAGACACTCAATGTGCAACAAGTACTTCTTTCAGATAGTCCAACTTTGTCATTAATATCAGATTCGAAGTGCTCTCAATCATCAAAATTCTTACGACCCCAATGAGCTTTGATATTATTTGTCCTTTTCTAAATATAGTTCGCGTAAGCAGCGTTTTATCCGCTTTATATCTTTATATAACCCCTTCGGATCTGACGGTTTCATAAAGCCAATCATGGTATCACCATTCAAAGAAAGAGAGTCGTAAAATATAAATATTGTACGTAATTATTAAAGAAAATACTGGAACATCTTAATCAAAGCGTTCTTTTTTTTTTAAATAAAATAACTTTTCTCTTGATTATATCATGAATATGGTTTAATAATTTATGAGTTAAAGTTAACTGCTCCAACCCTAAATTACGATGTATTATTATGTATAAAATGATAATAGCTGTGTAATTTCATTTGGTCGAACATTTAGTACTTTTATGTATTTATACAAATATCACGAGATACGCACAATCACAATAAGGATGATCGAACGACTTAATAATATCTCAACTGAACGGAGCAGCGTCCAATTTATTTTTATTGCCCTTTATATATCTGTTCCGTAGCTGGTTTCTCATAAACTTTATATCTAATTTTTTACCAATTTATGAGATGATGGCTAGTAAGCCTGGAAAATTTTTAGCCTGGAGGATTTTTATCTTTGTTTGCTCGTTTCTTTACTACTACTATCTTTTAGTGTCATAACTTTTATTCTTTTCATTTTTTTTGCCCTAGTCACACAAGTCATTGTGAAAAGAAAACAATCTTTAATTGTAAGTTTTCATTTTATATAATTAATTATTTATTTCGTAGATAGTTATTCAAGAATAGTAAAATTTTTGAATAGACTAAAATTTCACTTACGGGAGCAGTGTAAAATGTCTGTGAAGCCTACATTTAACTTCAAGTTATCGTAGAATGCATTTACTGTAATTGCCTTTAGGTTTAGTCGATTGATCTTGATATGAATATATATTTTGATGAGATACCTTTCTCTGATAAAAAACTGATAATAAAGTTTCGAAATTATCGCCCTCACTGACCACTATTGTCCTCTATGTTTCGGATAGGACATCGGAAAAACTTTGGTCTTTTAATGTGATCTACAAATCAATCCCATTTTTCAGCATTTGATGTGACTGAACGACCTGGTGGGAAATTAAAAAAAAAATAGAGATTGTATACATGTGTCAACGAATGGAATAAAAAAATATGTTTTTTTTCTTTATTGTGGATTATACTTTCCTCTTCTATTATTTTACAAGATTGTAGAAACGATCTCGTAGAAAAGCTACCTATTATTTGAATTTTCTTCAAAGTGGCTCCCACATCCTCTTTTGTACATACGATGTCTTGTGCATACACGATTTCCGAGTTCTAAATGTATAATTGCGATTTTGACGATTTATATTAAGTAATATACGTAGGAGTATGAAGCCTAATTTTTAATGATATAAACGGAGCACTGTTAATGACTTTCGTTGACTGGTACACACACTTAATCAGAGCAAATCCATCAAAACAAAAAAATAAAAACAGATTGCACAGCCTGTCTGACATTAAATCAGTATTATCTGTCTAATTTTATATACTATTTATTTATTTACCTTCACGCCATATCCCTTGCGGGGTAGCCAGAGACGACGGAGCGCCAAACGCTACGGTCTCTGCATACCTCTTTCGCCTTGGCCACAGACATCAACCTCTTCATACATGCCCTCCGGGGGGTCCTCATGCTTTTTACGTGACCTTCCTCCAGTATCGTAGCTACTGTGTTTTCGAAGGTCACTCGAGGCCTCCCCCTGTCTCTCTTACCGCTCACTTTTCCCATATAAATCTTTTTTACCATTCTTTCATCACTCATTCGTTCAACGTGCCCAAACCACCTGAGCACGTTCTTCTTCATTCTCACCGTGACATCTTCGCTAGTACCTGACATTCTGTGGATCTCTTCATTGCGGATTCGATCAGCTAGACTGACTCCGCATATTCTGCGAAGAGATCTCATCTCCACAGCATTCATCTTTCTTACATTCTTCTTCTGTGTTACCCACGTTTGGCTGCCATATAACAGCGTCGGTAGCAAAACTGCATTGTGTACAGCCAAACGTGCAGCTATACTGACGTTTTGCGGTCTCAACAATGCAGTCAAAGCACCATTAACTCTGTTACCGGCAGCAATACGCCTTTCTATACTGTGATGCCATTATTATAAAAATATAAAGTCATAATTAAGAATTGTCAAGACAATTGATAATTAAAGTTATCTTCTGCGTAAGGCTTTCGTTATTACTAAAATTATATACTTATAGTATAACTATAGTACAACACAGCATTCTTAGTCAAATCCAACATTATCATTCTTGTTAAGTAACCATTGCGTGAATTACAAATACATTTTATGAGAGATTTTTATTAAAAAACAATGGAAAAAATATCTCGGTGTTTATTCTATTGTCTAAATTTTTACTATTTAAATTCATTTGACCTTATCATCAGGTTTAAAAAAACAATCCGTATCATGTGCTTTTACAAATTCTTTGTGTGTAAGTTATAGCATAATTGAACGTTGAAGTGTTTAAAACACAAATTTATCGTTAAGTTTTCTATTTTAATTGTATTTACAGTAAACTGTAGTCACTTTTAGTTGAGTAGGTCGGTTGCTCTTTGCACGAATATAAATTTTGATATTTTCTTTAATTTTCGAAATTTAATAAGATATCAAAATTTATATTCTAAACTTTAAAATATAACTTTTTTACCTTGGTTTACCTATTATCTCGTTAATTATATTTTATGGAGAACATGTTAGAGAAGTGTTCTAAGTCAGTGTTTTTTATCAGATTAAGAAGTAAAAATCAAATTAAGTTCCGCCATCTTCAGTTACCTTTCCCAAGTTAGAAACTTCGCATACTTAAAGTTGTAGCTATGAAATACGTTCCCTCTGTACTTACTTATCGAAGTATCGGGTGTAAATGTATCCGTGATGAATAGTCGCTTTGAAGTTTAGTTTTTAAGAACTTATCGGTTATGTCACACCGCATACTTAGTAACTATATAATTATTAGAATATAACAGAAATACAGTTCAAGTAGTTGTTACATATAACATTTTTATTTTATAAATATCTTTTGAAATTAAACTACCTTCTGCAGTTACATAATTACTAGAATCAACAATAACTTAATTAAAACCATACAATTTTTGTGTAATTATAATATTCCGCTGTTGTACATGGCTTTGAGATACTGTTAATTGTGATTGAGACGTGTGTTACCTACTTGTATTTTTGTGTTACTTTCTTGTAATTTTGTAGTTTATTGTTTAGTCTAGGGGTGAGTATTTGCACAATATTAATTAGTAAATTAAGTAATAAAACTAGTTTAAGTATTAGTTTTTATTTTGTGTATATAGCCAATCAAAGGTTCAATCAAAGCGGGCGTTAGCTAGCTCCGAGTGACGAAAGCACCCATAGTGCTGAAAGTCTAACTCGTATATATACGCGCAATATCGATTTTTTTATACAGGAGACCTTTTGGTATGAGTGTGGTATTTTTAGAAAGCCCTTGGCCCATAGACCCAGAAAATGCATTTACACTTAACAATATACCTACCGCCTCCACCTCTACGGCCGTTTGAAAAATGAGACTAAAATTTAGTTTTTGTCTCCGCACCAGTATAACCACCAAATTATATATATTATAACGTAAACAAACACAAAAAATGTGAATGTGTTCGGGACGTTGCCAAACAAACAAACAAACAAAAAAACGAACAAAAAGAAAACAAACAAAAAATGTGAATGTGCTCGAAACGTTGCACAAATTGCATTTTTGTTTTTATTTTATTAGATTGATCAAGGCAATTTGGCAACGTTCCGAACACATTCACATTTTTTGTGTTTGTTTACGTTTGTGAATAAAAATGTTCGTGGTTTTTTTCGTCGCAAAATTCATATCAGGAGTTTTGTCAGTGGATTCGCTTTCGTCACTCGGTATTTACTTCGTTGAGAAGTTTTTGTTTTGTAAAATGTTACGTTATATACGAAATGTGGTGGTTAGAGGGTTTCGTGTTATTTTAAAAGATAGTTTACCATAGCAACATAGATGATGTGCTTTTGAGGCTACTTCCAAAATGAATAAGTGTTTGGATATAATCAAATAAATTACATACAAAGGTTTCAAAGTAATTGAATATTACTTCATTTTAAAAGAACTACGTTTAACTACTAAACAAATTATGTATAGAGTAAGAGGTATTAAATAGACAACATTGAGTGATAACTCACTGCCCTAATACTAAAAATACCCAAATTCATGAAACTTCTGTTCTTTTAAAAACATATCAAACTATGAATTTGGATTAAGTTATTAAAAACTTTCTGCCTAAGCTATATTTTCAAATGCCATAAATTTTGCGATGCGATTTTAATGTGTTTCTTGGGGACCAAATGGTGCCTTCTTGGATATATTTGCTGATTTCCCTTTCATACTGAGATACGCAAAGAACAGATAAGGCAATGAACGTTATGTTTTTATGAGTAATAAAGTGTAGTAGAATGTATGACTAATTATTGAAATTACTACAGAAATTAAATTTCTACGTAACTATATATATATTAGTTATAAAATCTGACATAAGTTAAGCTTAAAAAAAATAATTTTAGGTAAAAACATATATATACTTTAGTGGACGATAGAACTATGTACCTATTTTTAAAACTAGTTAAATAGTGAAAAAATTGGTACATGTTTCAATAATTTTTTCTCTATATGATTATGCTATGCTATACCTTTATTAAAATAAATTTCACTCAATTTCGTACAAACTTTTCGAACTGAATTGTGTATTAGATGAAAATAACGTTGGGATCATTAATTTGATGGATTTCGTACAAATCTATCGGGATTTTGTGGAGTTTCATGGTACTGAGGCTAAAACGTCAGTAATGCGTTTACATAGTAATACTTCGGGTCCGGTTTTTAATTATATAAACTAAAATATAGTTATTTGAAATTATCTATAAACGCGTTTATTAAATGTTATTTTTTTATAAACATACTACGTAGGTGGTAGAGCCTAGCTGTAGTTTTCCGACTGCAGCTCGTATTGGGCTGGCTCGACCGGGGAAGGACCACCCTCTCACAGAAGACCGACGTGTAGTAACCAAATTCATTTGGTTATGTTCCGTCGGTGAGTGAGAGAATCCGGAAGCCCAACTCCCCGCCCCCTGCCAAACATGATAGCGATGCCTCCAAAAAGTATACCCCAGGAGGGTACCGGCTTTGATGAAGCCGGGGACCCCCTCCCCGAGCAAAATCGGGGGAATGATCCTCGGATTTTGCTCGGGCTGCCCGTCGTATCTGGGGCGGGCAAAGTATCGCCTTTTGTGTTTTCTGAGGGCAAACGACGGCAAACAGCGGCACCCCGCTCCACTCTAGATGTGGACTTTTGCAATTCGGGGGTTTCACTCGAACCTAAACGCCGTCCACTACCACCTTGAGACGGCGCAGCCGGCCTTGTTGTTTTTGACGGAGACGCAGATATCTCAACCTAGCGACACAGCGTACCTGTCATACCCCGGGTATAAACTAGAACATCATTTTATACCACACGCCGGGGTATCTGTGTTCGTAAGGGAGGATATCTGCTACCGTCGCCTTCAGGTTTTTGAAGGTCGGGACTTGTCTGTACTCTGGCTACGCGTGGACATGGACGACCATGTCAGAGTCTACGCGTGCCTCTACAGGTCCCATAGTGGTAATGCAGAAACGGATCAACTCTTGGGCCATGTTCAGGCGAAGATTGACGATCTGCTTTCACAGACTCCCTCCGCCGAAGTCGTAGTCCTCGGGGACTTTAATGCGCACCATGCCGATTGGCTAGGGTCACGTGCCACCGACTACGCGGGGAGATCTGTGTTTGACTTTGCTCTGGCAAATGGTCTGTCCCAGCTGGTAAAGACGCACACTCGTCTACCGGACGTGGACAGCCACACGCCCTCTTTGTTGGATCTTCTGCTGACTACACGTCCAGAAAAGTACCAGATCACTGTCGAGGCTCCCTTAGGTTCCTCTGATCACTGTCTGGTACGGAGTGTAGTGCCCATTCGACGTCCTGATCGCACAAGACCTGCGACTCGACGCGTTTGGCACTACAAGTCAGCGGATTGGGATGGAATGCGGTCCTTTTTTGCATCCTACCCATGGGGGCCGATTTGTTTCCCTTCCAATGATCCTAGTGACTGCGCTGCGGCTGTAGCTGATGTGATACTTCAGGGCATGGAACTATTTGTACCAAGCTCTGTGGTACCGCTTGGCGGCAGATCGCGGCCTTGGTTTGATGCGTCTGTCAGGGCAGCAGCAGCTGGCAAACGGCAGGCTTATCAAGCTTGGGCTAATGCGTTAGTCACTAAGGATCCGAACTCTAGAGTTCTGAAGAGGAAATACAACCGCGCCAAAGTTTAAGCATGTCGTCAAAATTGGGGATCAGCTGGCAAAGTACCCGCCTGGCACGCGCAAATTCTGGGCGCTTTCCAAGGCCACTCTGGGCAACTTTAGCCAGCCTTCCCTACCGCCGTTGCACATGGGGAATGACTCTCTGGCCCACACGGCAAAAGAGAAAGCCGATCTCTTGGGCACTCTTTTCGCCTCCAACTCGACTTTGGACGACCAAGGGAAGACACCGCCTACCATCCCGCGGTGTCAGAGTTCAATGCCGGAAATAGTTTTTCGCCAAAAAACTACCAGGCAGTCTCTATTTTCCTTGGACGTTCATAAGTCGAGTGGGCCGGATGGCATTTCTCCATTAGTGCTACGAACGTGTGCCCCTGAGTTGACTCCAGTGCTAACGCGTCTATTTCGGTACTCTTATCTTAGAGGCGTAGTCCCGGTCTCATGGAAGCGTGCCCTTGTCCATCCAATCCCTAAAAAAGGTGATATCTCGGACCCAGCTAACTACAGACCTATCGCCATTACCTCCCTTCTCTCCAAAATAATGGAGATTATCATAAACCGACAGCTCCTAACGTACCTAGAGGATCACCAGTTGATCAATGACCGGCAGTATGGCTTTCGCCATAGTCGATCAGCTGGTGATCTTCTGTTATACCTTACGCACCGTTGGGCAGCGGTTATTGAAAGCAAGGGAGAAGGTCTGGCAGTTAGTCTGGATATGGCAAAAGCCTTTGATCGTGTATGGCACAAGGGGCTTCTTTCGAAGCTACCTTCCTATGGGCTTCCCGAGGGTTTATGCAAGTGGATCACCAGTTTTCTCACTGGGCGGAGCATACAGGTCGTTCTCGACGGTTTTTGCTCGGACCCCAAGCCCGTGAATGCTGGTGTACCCCAAGGCTGCGTGCTATCCCCAACTCTGTTCCACCTGCATAACAATGATATGTTGGATATTTCCAACATACATTGTTATGCGGATGACAGCACTGGGGATGCAGTATATTCCGGTCGTGCAGGTCTCTCTCGGGAAAACGTCGACGGGTGCCGAAAGAAACTTGTGTCTTCAATAGAGACCTCCCTGGGGATGGTCTCTGAGTGGGGTGAACTGAACCACGTTCAGTTCAATCCCCTAAAGACACAGGTTTGCGCGTTTACCACTAAGAAAACCCCATTTGTCGTATCACCGCTCTTCGAGAGCACTCCTCTTATTGCCTCGCCAAGTATCAGAATACTGGGTCTCGACATTTCGAGCGGTTGTCAGTTTCGTGGTCATCTGGAGAGCAAGGCCAAGTTGGCCTCGATGAAATTGGGAGTGATCAATAGAGCGAGGCAGTATTTCAAACCTGGCCAAAGACTTGCGCTCTATAAGGCGCAGGTCCGGCCTCACATGGAGTACTGTTCTCATCTCTGGTCCGGATCACCCCAATATCAGCTTCTACCATTTGACCGCGTACAACGGAGAGCCGTTCGGATTGTCGGGAACCCAGTGCTCTGTGAACGGCTGGACTCTTTGGCATTGCGTAGAGACGTGGCTTCTTTGTGCGTCTTCTACCGCATTTACAACGGGGAGTGTTCCGAAGAACTATTCGATCTGATGCCTACCGCCGAATTTCACTACCGCACAGCTCGCCATCGCCTCCTTTATCATCCATACCACCTGGACGCGTGGCGATCTTCAACTGTGCGGTTTTCAAGGACTTTTTTCCCACGTACCACTCTAATGTGGAACGAACTTCCTTCGTCGTTATTTCCAGATCGATACGACATGGGTACCTTCAAAAAAGGCATATATTCCTTTCTCCAAGGCCGGCAACGCTCTTGTGTATCCTCGGATGTTGCAAGAGTTCATGGGCGGCGGTGATCACATACCCACGGTGACCCGCAAGCTCGTTTGCCCTCCTCTAACATAAAAAAAAAAAAAAAAAATATGAAAGATTCACCACCACGGGCAGAACCAAAACATGCGATCTTTAGGTGTCCGTCCGATTAATGGGAGAACTAATCTAACATGTCGTTACCCGTTTTAATGAATATTAAACAAAAATAGGCGGTTCACTAAATTGTCTTTAAATAAATAGAAAGTTAACATCAATATAGATTACTATCGTCATAACCTACGTACGAGAACTAATTTTGTAGAAACCGAAACTAAAATACGTCGATTGACAAATATGGAAACTGCTCGATTAGTTTACTTTAGTTACTTTCATAGTATAACGTCTTACGGTATGCTCTTATGGGGTAATGCAGCCGACATCGATACCATATTCACACTGCAGAAGAGGGCTGTTCGAGCAATATATAATATGAGACCTAGAGAATCCTTAAGAAACAAATTTAAAGAATTTAAAATAATGAGTGTTTATAATCAATATATTTATGAAAATTTAATTTACGTTCATAAAAATATTTCTAAGTTCAAAAAAAATTGTGATTTTCATAAAATTAATACGAGAAATAAAAATAAACTCGCTATGCCCAACACTAGGCTCCATAAAATAGGTAAATCCTTTAAGGTTAATTGTATACGTTTTTATAATAAGCTCCCAAATGAAGCCTTAAGTGTATCGTTAAATAAATTTAAATTATATATAAAAATAAATTTGATAAAAAAATCCTACTATAGTGTACAGGATTACATTAACGACGGTATGGCCTGGAAATGAATTGTATTATATTGCGAATAACTAGTAATCTCCTCAATTTGTTTTTTGTTGTAGATTAATTTCGTTTTATCGACCTGTTGCATCACACCGATTCCTTAGAAGTCATTACTTGCGGTAGCGTCGGGAGTCGGGTTGCGCTCGTCCCTCAAATATGTGCGAAGGGGGTGATGGCTGACTCTTGCGTTATGCTCGTGAACGGGTGCTACTTGTGGTGACTGGTTGTGTAGCAGGCCTATTTTTATTTTTTATTATTATTATCATTATTATTATTATTTTTTTTTTGCTATTATTATAATTATTATTATTATTTTTTTCTTTATATTGCGGTTCTAGTTGTTCCAAAATAGCTTTTAAGATTGACATTTGTGAAACAGTGATCACAATATAAAAAAATATATATCCGGCTGAGTTTGTTGTGTGGTTTTTCTCAGACTAGGACGCGTTTGGAACCCTCATAGCTTTAACATTAAGTTGGACAGAACAAACGATTTCAATGCGAATTTAGAGCTAACTTCAATTCAATTGTACTAAATAAGGTTTTTATCATAGTTATTTGTCATTGAACCAATATTAAAATTTCTAGGATCCGCCCATCGTGCGTAGCGGGAATTGAGCTGAGCGCAGGAAAATCCATTAGAAAAGAATAAAAGGAGATAAATATTTAATAACAATAATAAACAATTAATTGAAAAAGTTTGTCGCCATGAAAGTTAGACTACGAGCGACACAATCACGAGTCTCTTGGTTTTTTCTTTATAACTTTTGATTTATTAAGCTATTTTCATTTTGTTTTTTTTGTAGATGCTTATTTATTAGTTCTACATTCGTGCCAAATTTGACTAAAATCCCTTCAGTAGTTTTCATGTGATGAAGCGACTCAGTTCATTTTGAGGAAGACGGTCGGCAAGCGGGCGCGAGAACAGCTAAGCTAAAGTCTATGGGGATTCAGTTTTTCGACCATAACTTTTGATCAAATTAAGATTTTATTAATCAGTATTTTCTGTAGAAGCCCGTCAATACCAATCTTAAAATTAAACGTACATTTCCTTGTATTTAAATATTGTGTCTCAATGTGCTGTCTAGTTTCTAGTTCTAATATAAATTCAAATAAGATGAATCGAGTCCTATCTTTTATCAGATTTAAATTTGAATTTTCTGGACCGGGACTGCTGCTTTATTCGCTTATGTGGATTTATTTCTCATTGTTGAACTGAGATAAGGATGAAGTACTAGTAAAGAATGTTTATCGCATGTTTAGAAGCCATTATTAGATGCTTTAAAACGGTAAAATAGCAATATAAATGTGTATTTTAATTTATCGACATTTTGTTTGACGAAAGTGTAACCTAGTAATTAATAACATTTAAAATGTTTGGTTTATAATATTTAGTTAAAGGAGTTTGTGATATATAATTAAAACTGTTTCCTGTGTTGTTAGATACCGACCCTTATTCCATTTGTCAGTGTTACTTTTGAATATATTGTGTAATATTGTTTACAATAAGAGTTGTGTCTTCGTGTTACTAATTATAGTCAGCGGTTTTTTCTACTGTAAATAGTTTATCATTACTTAAAATAGGAACATATATATTTCTAATATTATTGTCATTGAATAGCCTAAAACTAAATGTTAAAATTTTTACATCATTTTTTTAAAGAGTAGTTAAATCAATTATTTCTATGTATAATGAACCGTTATTACTATTTTATTGGTCCTTGTTAAAAGAATCACTTTCAATATTTTTAAAAGACTTTTTCAGCAGCCATTTGGGCCCCCTGAGAATGGGGACCCTGTGGATGTGCCCATGCCGGCTTTTAATAAGATATTTAGTAATAGTGTTAGCTTTTATGACTACAGCTCATCATGACGCTTGAGTATATACTGACAAGGAATAAATAGAGACAAGAAAATTGAGAAACTACTCGGTAAAGTAAATTATACACGGTACGAGGCTTAAGGCGCTGACTTTACAAATACTCGACCTGTTAACTGTTCTTAAAAGCTTTTTCAAAATATGTTGAAAAAAAGTAGAGTACGGGGTCGTAAACGCGTAATGACAGGAAGAAAAGTTCTATTATGAATTCGTCGACGTTCGGACGTGCCCATTGGAAGACCCTTTACTTTGACTACTTTTGACTACTACCCGATTTTATCTTACTACTTCGCGAATATCTCTATTATCTTTGAAATTCTTTCATGAAACTTAAGAATATAACAACTTACACAGTGAAATTATTATAATTAATGCGCTTTTTTATTTTCATAAACGTTTTCATACGAAATAAGTCCTCTATGCATGAATAAATGTTTTCCCAAGTGTCTGTTTATAATAGGATTACGTTGTTACAACGAATTTCAGAAGTTGACACCAGATTCTTTGTACACACCTACAATATTTTTATTATATATTATATAGCCTTTATTATATAAAGATATGAAACCTTTGGAATAACTTTCTTTATATTTATTATCTTTTTTTCACTATAATTTATTTCTTCTTGAACACTACAAAAAAGTAACAAAATAATTATTATCAAGATTACTAGAGAAGTATTCCAAAGACGGGGTTCTTTTGATCAGATTAAGTAAAGATTTATGTTATACTATAAATAGGACTGCATTAATGTTATTTTAAAATTAAGCAATATTAATAGCAAAATGTATAAATTTCCGTTCGATCATAAATATGTATCATAGAAACAAATTGATAACACCTTTAAACTCCGGGGTCTTCATGCACCTTTCCCAAGTTACAAACTTCGAGGGTCGCACTTAGAAGAAGTTAGCTATGAAAAATGTTCCATCTGTACCCACTTAGTAAAGTATCGCCTGTCAATGTACCCGTGATAATTAGTAGTTAAGTTTTATAAGGTTCGTTTTTACTTATAAATACTTATACCCGTAAGTATGCTGAATGATGTCTATTTAGCATACTTGGTAACTATTATAAATATAATAGAAATATATATAATTGCATTCATAATAATTTAATTTAAAGACATGGATTTCGTATGAGTTATAAAAACTCCATATCCGAAAAAACTATTTTTTGACATGCTATATCTAAATATTATGATAAGGTTATAATGTGTCGCACCTCAGGTGCTTATCTGAATTATTCATGGCCGCTAAGTTGCGCTTTCTCGGATTTATTTGCTCTTTCAAACTGAGAAAGCTGATTATGGATAAACGAATGAAATAAGGTTTGTGAGTGCCAAAGTGCAAAGTGGCTGCAAATTTTACTCGGTTTAAGATTAAATTTTCATTTGAAATTTACTTTGGTAGTAATTTTTGTTGTATGTGTTGACTTCAGATTGAATTCTGTGGTCATTGTAATAAATTCTAAGGCATACACATATATAAGATACCTGATGTTTTTTTTTTTTTTTTTTTTTTTTTTATACCCTCTGGGTTAGTGCTTGACTACATTCCACCTGATGGAAAGTGGAAATGTAGTCATAGATGGTAAGGCGCATTAACCCAGTAACCTATTCACTCTTTTCTTGAAGACACCCACATCGTATTGGGACGGAAATACCGACGCAGGCAAGCTGTTCCAGTCCTTCGCTGTACGAACTAAGAAAGACGAAGCAAAGCGCTTTGTTCGGACAGGGGGAATGTCCACAACGTAAGGATGGATATCTGCCGTGCGTCGGAACGTCCTGTGATGGAAGGGGGATGGAGGAATTAAATCATGTAATTCCTGCGCACACTCACCAAAATGTATCCTATAGAATACTGAGAGGCTAGCAATTCTACGCCTGTGTTCAAGGCTCTGGAGGTTGGCTTCAACCAATTCAGGGTCGCCTATAAGCCTCTTTGCTCGCCTCTCAATTGAGTCCAGAACCGCAAGATGAGACTTAGCGGCACCAGCGAATATATGCCCACAGTACTCCACACACGACCGGATCTGTGCTTTGTATAATACAAGTAGCTGTCCCGGTGTAAAGTACTGACGGACCTTCGCAAGAACGGCAAGCTTTCCTGCAGCTGCTCTTGCTCTGGACTCAATACACCGACCAAAGTTGAGGTTCGAGGAAATCTCTAAGCCTAACAACTGAAGCCGGTCACTGTATTCCAAAGATACACTCTGGAAAGTAGGAGCCAAGGTGAAAGGGCTCCTTTTGGCGGTGAACAGACACGTCTGCGTTTTGGTGGCGTTGAATTTGACAAGATTGGCTTTGCCCCATGCGGAGACTGCCTGAAGTTTGTCATTCAAACGTTGCACCATGGCTTCTCTTTCAGACTGTACTTGATCTCTACTAGCCCGACTACTCGGCAGGTATCTTTCTACAACTGTGCTGTCGTCTGCATACCCATAGATACCGGGCTTCAGCAGATCGTTAATGTGCAGCAGAAATAGAGTTGCAGAAAGAACGGACCCCTGAGGCACTCCGGCATTTATTGTCAAGGGTTCCGAGGAACACCCGTCGACAACTACTCGGAGAGATCTTTGGTTCAGAAAGTCCGTTACCCAACCGATCAGACCAGGAGATATACCGTATGTTGAAAGCTTGCTTATAAGGCTCGCATGCCAGACCCTGTCAAATGCCTTCGAGACGTCAAGAGAGACGGCGACCGTTTCTCCGTTCTTCTCGATGGCCTCGCCTAAAATGTGCGTAGCGTACACTAGAAGGTCCCCAGTGGACCTATTTCGGCGAAACCCGTACTGTCGGTCACTGAGGAGATCGTTACCTTCAAGGTACGCTAAAAGGCGCGAGTTCAATACACGCTCCATAATCTTGCAGAGTATGGAGGTGATTGAAATCGGTCTATAATTGGCAGGATCGGCACGACTGCCTTTTTTGGGCACTGGTTGCACGTTAGCAAGCTTCCAAGATTTCGGCACTATTCCAGACTTGAAAGAGAGACGATACAGACGTGTCAATACAGGAGACAACTCAGCTGCGCATGTCTTGAGCAGAATGGCTGGTATACCATCAGGGCCACTGGCTTTATTCACATCAAGACGACACAATGCTCTCCATATCTCTTTGTTAGTGATGCGGATTTCAGGCATCGAAATACCGCAGTGAGGAAGATGCGCTGGAGAAGCATTGCCAGTGTCTAGATATGAATTATCAGCGAACAGAGAAGCAAATACATTCGCTTTCTCTGTCGCTGTATGGGCCAGAGATCCATCCGGCTTCAGCAGAGCAGGTAGTGAGGGTTGGCAGAAGTTCGACTCGATCGCTTTGGCAAGAGACCAGAAAGCTCGACTGCCAGTAGGTCTGACAGAGAGCTTTTCGCCATTCTTAGCGATACGATCACGACGAGCCTTCCGTAATGCCTTTTTATAGGACTTGGCAGCTTGGTTAAAGGCTCTCTTCTTTAAACTTACATCCGGAGCTTTGCGGCTTCGAGCATCAGCCCAAATTAGGTATGCCGAATGTTTTCGGTCTTCGGCATGACCACATTCGGCATTAAACCATGGGCGAGCTTTGCCACCGATGGATACGTCAGCAAAAGGAATGAAGTACTCCATTGCCTGATGTACCACATCGGTTATAGCATCCGCGCAACTCGACGGATCCAAAGAAGAGAAGCAGACCTGCCGCCAAGGATAAGACGCAAAGAAGTGCCGCATCTCATCCCAATCTGCTGACTTGTATTTCCATACTCGCCTAACACCAGGTGGTTCGAAAGCTGGTGGGGAATATGTAAATACAGATTTCACCAAACAGTGATCGGAGGTTCCCAAGGGGGAGGTCACCTCAACACGATACCTGTCCGGATCAGTTGTCAGCAAAAGGTCCAGGCAATTGGCTGTATGGCCAACTACATCTGGTACCCTTGTCGCTTGCCTCACCAGCTGAAAGAGGTCGAAAGACAACGCAAAATTCCGCGCTTCTCTTCCAGCATGGTCGGTCTTCTGGTACGGGAACAGCCAGTCCTGATGACAGGCATTAAAGTCCCCCAGAAAGACGAGCTGCACTGAAGGGTACTGATGCAGAGCCATATCAGCAGCCTCACCGAGATACTCAAATAATTTAGTTGTCTCCTGATCACCACTGTGCGAACGGTAGACACAGCAATACAGGATTTTTTCGTTTCCTGTGTCTACTAAAATCCATAAGGAAGAAAAAGTAGGGTCTTCAAGATGACGGAGACGCAGGATACAGAGGTCGTTCCGTGCGTATACACAGACCCCGGCACGCGAGCGAAAGTTGTACTCTAACGAGTAACCGGGATGATCCAGGTACGCAGCGCTTAGAGGACATTGTATCTGTGTCTCCGTCAAAAAGAGCAAGTGCGGTTGCTCTGTCTCCAGGTGGTGGTGGACAGGTAAGAGATTAGAGTGCAAGCCCCTGATGTTAGTGAGGTGCACTTTAAATGAGGAGGAGTGCAACCGCTGTAAAAACTTCTTCTTTTTATTGGACTTTTTAAATGATGTAAGCTTAAAGCGATTTTACATTAACAAATACAATTAATTTGAAGTAAAAAACGTATAAAGATTTTAATAGACAATGGTACGATCTATCTATTACCAAAAGTAGTTAAATTAGCACATTTTATATGTTATTCATTGCGTATTCTATGATTTTAATAAAATAAATTTCTCCCAATTTGGTCAAACTTTGCTAACTGAATTCTATATAAGGTGCAAATAGAATAGCGTTGCATTATATAATTGCAATAATAGCATTGAAAATTCGCCGCGATCGCATCAAAAATCTGTCCAGATTTCGTACAAATTCAGTTAATTCGGCTCATTAGCCGCAGTAATATTAAACTTATACGTATTACTTTTACATATTGTCATTTTAAATAGTTTATAAACAAGTCATGTTATTTTTACAAATTTTAATCCATAAACATAGGGTTAAAAATGCATTATGACAGAACTGAAACTTGCGATCTTTTCTGCTGCATGCGGTAAATAATTTTAAGGAAACAGAAACTAAAACTACGTAACTGATAACAATGGAAGCTCGAATTCCATCCACAGAATTGTCGTGGAACTTAGGACTACATTCTCACCTTCGAGCTGAGGGCATATTATAATTTCTGGTTGTAGATTCAATTAAGTCCTGAGGGAATGCACCCGATGTTGAATTTATAAGCAACAGACGATTTCAATTCGAATTGAAATTTAAATTCAGTTCAATAGTATTTAATAAGGTTTTCATAAATTATTTTATTCACATTTTTTCGTAATTTAATAAATATGAAAATTATTTATTAATTTACTTCTATAAATTTTATAATATATACAAAGCTAAACGTGCAAGATTGGATCCCAAAAAGCAATATAGTTTCTAGTTCTAACAGAAATTCTAATAAAATGAATCGAGTCCTACCTTATCAGATTTAAGAATGAGTTCTCTGATTCAGGACCACCACTTCATTCACTTTTTTATATTTTTTTCTCATTGTTGAATTATAATAAAGATAGAGATAAAGATACTTTTAAAGAATTAATACCGTCTATTTACTTTTCAAACGATATAAATTATTTTATTTTAAAATTACATAACATAGCAAAATAAATAGATGTTTTAATTCTTTGAATTTATGAAGAATGCAAGAGGGATCTGAAAGGTCCAAAGAGGTTTTAGACCTGGAAGAGGGTATTTAGATCAGATCTTTTCCCTCCGCATGACCACGGAAAAGTTTTTGACTCTAAACCAAAAGGTTTTCTGTGCTTTTGTGGATTTGGAAAAGGCGTTTGACAGGGTTGTGAGAAATAAATTATGGGAGATATTGCCCCGATACAATGTGAGCGAACCCTTGCTACGGGCTGTAAAGTCTTTTTACAGAGATCAATCAGCCTGTGTGCGAGTAAGAGCTGACATGTCGCCCTGGTTTGACATCCAATCGGGTGTTAAACAAGGTTCCGCCATGTCAGCTTGATTGTTCAATTTGTATTTGGATAGTTGTCTCCAAGGCGTGAAAAACAGTGAAATGGGAGTGAAAGTAGGTGACCTTAAGGTCCATTGCTTGCTATATGCAGATGATGCAGTGCACAGTGCATCATTAGAATGCGATTTGCAGGCATTGGTCACCACTCTTGAAAGATGGGTGTAAAAATAATGGTCTAAACCTGAAGGCAGATAAGACGAAGGTTCTGATATTTGAAAGAAATAAATAAAGAAGAGAATGTAAAGTCAACGAGAATTGTAAGATAATAGAACAAGTGAATGAAGTGATATATTTGGGAAGTATGTTTAGCAGAGACGGAAGATACGAAATGGATGATGGCGTATTGCTGCCGGTAACAGAGTCAACGGTGCTTTGGCAGCATTGTTGAGACGGCGATAAGTCAGCATAGCTGCACGTTTGTCTGTACACAATGTGGTTTTGCTACTGACGTTGTTATAAGGCAGCCAAACGTGGGAAACACAGAAGAAGAATGTAAAAAAGATGAATGTTGTGGAGATGCGATATCTTGAATATGCGGAGTCAGTCTAACTGACTGAATCCGCAATGAAGAGATCCACAGAATGGCAGGTACTAGCGAAGATATCACGGTGAGAATGAAAAAGAACGTGCTCAGGTGGTTTGGGCACGTCGAACGAATGAGTGACAAAAGAATGGAAAAAAGATATATACAGGAAAACTGAGCGATAAGAGACACAGGGGGAGGTTTCGAGTGACCTTCGAAAACATTTTGTTTGTTTTATGAAAGACTAATATAACAATTAATAATAGTTACTTGGGTTATATCATTTAGTTTAAGGAGTTTGTGATACTCCCTATATTTAAAATTGTTTCTCAGTTAGTTACATTTAAATATTTATTAGTATTTTGTTAGATACCAACCCTTGGAAGTAAATTCAGATGTAACACTGATAAAATGATTTATCAGTGTTACTTCTAAATATACAGCCTTATATGGTTTAGTTTTCGATTACTGTAAATAATTTATTATTACATAAAATATGAACACAATCCCTATTTTTCTATTATTAATGTCATTGTATAGTTTAAAGCAAAATGACCATTTTTTGATTATTTTTTAAACAAGAATAGTTTAGATAAATTCTATGTGCAATCAACTGTTTTTATTTTATTGCTAAGATTAAAAGAAACTTGATTCATGATATTTAAAATACCATTTCGGCAGCCATTCGGGTCCTTTTGATATTGGGGGCTCTGATTGGCAAGGGTTACAAATCTCCAATCCTTTTTAGCCCTTATGATAAAGACGGAACTGCCGGTTTTTTAAAGGAACATCTTAGTAATATTGTTAAAGCTTTTGTGATATATCGCGAACTCGTTTGAACTTGCTTGAAGGTACTGACAAAAAATTAATATAGAAAATCCGCAAACTTTCAACAAAGTTGAGAAAGTACTCGCTAAATTGTGCACGTTACGAGGCTTAAGACCAGTTTTTCATAATCGATCTGTTCCGTATTCTTAAAAGCTTTTTAAAAAGTTACTGTAATAAGTATGGCCCGGATTCGTTTAAGCGTATTCTCAGGTGGAAAAGTTTTACTATGATTCCTTAAGAGTTGAATTATAAAAACGAGTCTTTTTTCTATTAGATCGATTATATTGCAATTTAATGTAGTTACGAATACAGTTAAGCCAGAGAGGTAAGAAGTCTAGTAATTACATTTCAATTGATAGATTTCGTTGCGACATATATTATAAAATATTTCTGATGATTAATTCCTTAAGTTATTCATAATAAAATATTTAGTTTCCTTAACATTTTATTTATTGTAAATGATTATAAAAAATTTGTGTATTAGAGAACTTGGATTGATAATGATGCAATGTGTTGTTTTCTTATTCCTACGAATTTATAATTGAGTGTATTTGCATTTAATTTGATAAGTATGAATAATACTAATAAAAGAGTCGATGAATCTTATCGATTTTAATTGAATTAAATTGCATTAAAAGTAAGTGAACATATGAACGATAGCTCTTAGCTGAATATTTGTCATAATATTCTGAAACTGATCCCTTGAAACGGTAAAAAAATACAAATTTGTAAAAAAAGAATTAAAAAATAAAGTAAAATATCTATAAATCAAACCAATACAAAAAGTAGAGCCGTATTAAAAAAGTACCTATCGCGATCATAGCGGCGAGTAATATTAGGGCGGACGTGTAGCTCCCTCTACGCTCGGTACGATACTGACGCGCGGTAAAAGGAAAATCGCGTAACAGGATTCGTAATTCTAAACTTAATTCGTTTTTCCGATACATACATTTTTATAATACATATGTTTATACAAAGAAATTGAACCCTCCATTACCAATCCATTTAACGAATTGATTAAACCCTTAAACATGTCTGTCAAACTTTGATAAGGTACATATTAATCTAATTTAAATGTTATAATTACTGTGATAGAAATGAAACATTTTCCGAATAGCAAATATTCACCTACGTATTTAAAGTACCTACTGATTAATCAATATTGTTAATGTGTAGATTTTCACAAAATGGTTTTTGTAAAAATTATTAGATAATTAAGTAAATAGACCGACAAGTTATTTTAAAATGTGTATGAATACTTAAAACTCTGATAATATTTTTATTAAATTTGCTCCGGTGAATATTCAAGAAGCTCGCTGAAGACTAATACAAACTTACTTTACCCACGAGGTGTTTTATGAACCGCCATGGCGAGTAATTATATTTTACTCTTTCGATTTTAATAATAAATTAATTAATAAAATAACATAATCAATTGTCTAAGAAATGTTTTTTCTGCAAGTAGTAACTTTTTTTAAATATTAACTACAGCTTACGAAACAATAAGTCTTTTGAATATAGGCTTGTTGCTTGCGAAGAAAAAACACTAATTTGGTTTTCAATTGTACTTCTATACTATTAAGGTTTTTATAGAAAGAAGATAAATTTATGCATATATCATAGAAGCTGTACGTAAAATCCGTGGAATATAAATTCTACTATATAGTTTCATACTATGTTTTTATAATTTCATAATGTACTCACTCACTCAGCCTTTTTTGTTCAGACTGGTCCTGTAAGCAAATTTAAATGTGCATCAGTTTTTGTTAGCTGTGGTGTCGACGATTAAGCGACTGATTATTATTTATTTAAATCAATCAATCAGTTAGAGTAACCTATCTGGTGTGAGATATTTTTTTGGGTCTTGCGTCGATTTTACGAAAGATTTGTTATCAGGACTAACTTTCTTTCTTTTTTCTTGCAATAATTTACATACTAACAATTATATACCTGTTATTCCGTATCAGATTCAATCAAAATCATATATCGATGTAGTCCTAACTACCACATTACTAAATGCGGTCTAAAAATTAGATATCAAACTTTCAAGTAATAATGCCAAAAAGACCCTCACTCGTAGGGGATAAGGGTCATATTCTAAACCATATTATCAGAACATGTGCAAGTTTATACTCCATTGACAGGCGTAGTTAATAAAGCCTACAGAAGTTTGTGTAGTTCAGGCAAGCCTCAACTTGAACTGCTTTAAGCGATGTGCTAAGTCCCCTCGGAACTGTGCTCTGATACTTGATAGTTTTCATCTTATATTGGTTTGAAAAGTCAAAGTTCAAATGCCATTTATGTTTCTTCCTCAAATTTTATTTAGAAACGTTTACAAATAATAGCTTTATAATAATTATTTTTAATTTTTATTATAGATTAATATTATTTTATAATTTGAAATAACTTATAATAAATGTAATCATCTTAAAATGAAAAATTAAATAAATTTGAGAAATTTTTGAACTGTCATTTGTTAAAGTACATCTTATTTAAACCCATTCATAAAGTGTCCAAGTTGTAGCATCCTGAATAAATTGCTTACTCAGCTGAGTAATGGATAACTTATGACACTATTTACTATTATTATTTTCAAATAATAATAGAGATGATAAGATGTTAAAATTTGCACATATCACATAACTATAACTATAAATAGTACTAATTATCTTACATTCTTACAGCATGTTCATATTTTAAGAAATAAACTTGAAAGATTCTTTTCCAGGAATTATGTACAAGACAATATTCAAATCTGAAATCGAATTTTACTATTGTGGAATAAAACTTATTGAAATATATTTTTTCATTACTTACCAAGAGGTTTCCAACAACTTGATAATGAAGTTTAATTTCTCGAAACTTTCAATTAGAAAATAACTACATCGCAAATTGAACTGAATTTCAATGCATTTTATAATTCCATCGGAATTCAAATTGTATGAAAGCTAAAATTAAAATATTTTTCAATGTCGTGTATATCTTAATATAAACAATATATAACATGACGATGGTAAATGAGACTAACTTTAAAGACAATAGAGAACAGACAATAAAGCATGATGATATTTATCTCGTTCGACTAACACAGACCGGTCGCATCCAATTTAGCGATACTAACACCATTGTCAACACGACTATAAAATGCAAACAGAACGCAATTAATATTGCAAGACAGCCATAATGAGAGAGACTAAAAGTATGGAATAACATTTGTAGGGTTTAGAATTTGAAGACTGTATTCTAAGACTTTTTGTTTGTAGATACATCGTCATCATCAGTTGTTAGTAACGATTGTATATTAGTAATTTAAACTCACTTCTTATGCTTTGCTGTGTTATTTCAGAAAGCTATTGATAATGATATATTATTTTTATCGTTCCTTACCAAAGGGGTAGCGTGATTTTGCTTAGCGTATAACTTATTCGATAAATAGGCTTTAAAGTGCAGTAACATCTCTTTAATACTGAACAGTTCTACAGATAAGTTCGTTTAATCCAACAAACGTCTTTTACTTGTATGACTTATTTTATTTCAAACAATAAAACTACTTTTTGTCACATATCATAAATTTAGTAAATTTGAATTCTATTCCATTTCGCTACTTAACGAACTACAAGTTTACTATTGTTAATATTATTCATGCAAAAACTACGTTGATTGAATGATCACATTAAATACAAAATAAACAGGACGTATATCAGTGTAGAGAAACGTACATTAGTTACTTTGTTTAAGTGCTCAAGTTTAATTCGACACAGGTTCTAATATAAAGAACGTAGATAAACCAATTTCCACGTAACAAATTTGTTTAACACGTTCCAAGCGGCACAAAATTTTCTATTCTTTCTATTCCTGCGGTACCGGGCGTTTTACACCTGGACCTAAAACTACCATTGCGGCCGTACAAGGCTTATAATACCCTGTAATGTTAAAAAAACTTTTTTGGCTTCATGAAAAGAGAAAACATATTTGTTTGCTTTGAGTATTAGTATTAATGAATTGATTGAAGAGATCCTGACGGCGTACGTGGACAGCTTCTTTAGTTTAGAATCTATAGCTAAAATAAAATACAGGGTTTTATGTACCCGGTGCCGCACTGAACAAGGGGATATTTATGTATATTTTAGGGATGGGAAAAACAGATATCGATGAGCCTAAGTTTTATTGAAGAAATAAAAGAAAAAATAATATTCATTCATGTTTTTCATTGAAATAATCCAAACAGAAGTTTCTGTTGCATGTGTTACATTCAGTTAAAATTTTTTTAACTTTTTTGTCAGCTTGACGACTTGTTAAAATTGTTCGAAGCTTTTCGTAGCATCCAACACAGTTTCTCTTCTTCGTGCCCTTTACTAAATGGTGTTTATTTGGTTTTATTGCGGGTTCTGCAAATAAAATTATTATGAAAGATCTTACGTGAGTGTTATTGTACGTAATATTTTGTAAACTAAGTGTGGTGTGCGGTTTATGGCGTGCGGTATGCGGTGTGTAGCGTGAGGCAAAGGGCGTGCGATGTGCAGTGCAATGTTTTATAACATTACCTGTATAAGCGTCCAAGTCCTTTCCTGATAAAGATTCAATAATTTTCTCCACAAATTCTCGCTTGGGTATTTTACCACCATCATTGATCGAGTTATATACAATCCAATCATTAACAAGAGCTGTACCAAATAACAACTCCATTATGACCTTTCTCCACCACTTCAGTCCTTTTTTCAATGGTGTGTAATATGATGACATTTGGTCACTGAAATCTATTCCTTTTTTAGTTTGATTATATAAGAGAACACAACCTGGTTTCTCAATTGGTCCGTTAGTGCCTCGCTTTAGTTTTCATGTATTTATAAGTTTATCGTCGTGATTTTTGCACGTAGTGAGCATTAAAACTGGTCTTTTATCAACCCATTTCAGTACTTAAACTCCCTTTTTGTTCATTTTTCCTATTACCTGACCTTTCTTTAATTTTGATAGAGTAACTATCTTTGGCAAATGTTTTCTTCTTACGTTCAATGTACCACATATGAAAGACTTTTGTAAGAGAAGTTTTTCTGCTAGGCCCAATGAAGTGTAGTAATTATCTACTATTACGATTCTCCCTTTGTCTGTTAGATTATTCATCAAACGCAGCACTACATTTTGACCGTGGTCAACTTCCCTTTTTTCTATATTTGGCGGTGTCGTTATTGTCACTATTAATACTTGCAGCACCAACAAATACAATTAAGTCTTGCGATTCAACAGCTGGATATTTTTTGGAATGTTTACTATTTTTGGCCAAGTCGTTTTTGTCATAACTTATACTTTCAATTCTATCTTCGTCGATAATATGAAGCGATTTCACAATGGTTGGTAGGTTATTACATATGTTTTGTTTTTTTGAATTTATATTCTCTTGATATTTTTCAATAGTGACTGACACTTCTAAAACATTTTTTTTTTCAGATTTGTTATCTGAATCTTCAGATTGCGCGTATTCTGATGTAACATTTAGGTTTTCTCTTTTTTGTTCCGGTGTTTGAAGCAGTTCATTTATTTTGTCCTCATTAATAAGCTGCATATCACAGTCCAATAAATTGGAGCATGAGATTTCTGATAGAGAAACAGCTCTACTTTCGTGACACAAATGTGGAACTTCTAATGAGAGTGAACCTGGAGTTGGTGGATTTTTATTGTTTTGAAGTAGTTGTCTTTGAGTACATGACGGGGAGAATACAACACTCTGTAACACATGACATGTTTGTTTGGTGCTAGGACTAACATAAATAATTTCTTTTTGTTGCTTGTATTTCCCAGAGGTCATTAAATTATTCTTTTTCGCTGTTATGGCTTCTTCTTTTCTGGTTAAAATTATGGAATAACAAGCAAATTTGCTTGTTTATTTATGACACGTTTTTGTTTCTTATCAATAGTTCGTTCTTGTGATGCCAAATAATCTTTCTGTATATTTAAATTTTTAGAGGTTGATGGAGTCGGTACCACATAATCTTTTATTACCACATTATCAATATCAATGGCCTTTTTAAAGCGTTTTATCGGAAAAAGTTCTTCATCGCTAGACGTGTCTTCGATAATAGATTTATTTAAAAAAGCATGCTTAGAATTACATGGTGGTGGACTCTGAAAAATAACAGTATTTTTGATTACCTAGAAATTGCTTATGGACTTAATCCAATACATCTATGGCTGGCTTTTGCAACTTCTTAATTTGTATCGTAAAGAGGCACATCAGGCTTTATTTTACACATATACCAATTTTGTTCTGTTTTAATTGACAACATTTCAATATTAAAATGCACTAATACAAGGTTTAGTAATTACTAATTACAATTAATGTAATTACATAAACATATAACCAAGCAATTTAGTAATTACATAAACATATAACCAACCAACCTTTGCAACCAAGAGTGCATCTTTTTTTATTTGTAAATTATGCAAGAAAAAGCAAATATACCCACAATATAAATATACGAAGCCCTCGAGCACTGCCATGCCCCGCGATAATTTTGATCGGTACACATTTAAACTCCAAAAGCCCAAAATTTTGACTTTAACGATTTTCTTTTTAATTCGTTAGAAATAAGAGACATTTAATTTTCATGTTGCACATCGCATTCTTAGTCTATTATCGAAAGCTGGTGAAAATTGCTACTATGATTGTTTTGTTACCTTTATCAAATATAATAACATTATACAGACGAGAGTAACAGAACAGTCAAAGTGGCAACTATCAACAGTGCACGCATTGCCTTATTTTAAAGATGGAAAATATTACCTAGTAATGATTATGGTAAGAAATAGCAGATTATAACTAGAAACAAATCCGGCATGATTCAGGATAATGCAGGTTAGATACACATTGTCATGAAGTATGCCATTAGCATGAAGCATTGTTCGCGACCGTGCAGATTTTTTACATGCAGTAAGATCGCAGATTATAAACTTGTTTTTATCAATTCAATTTAAATATTGCAACGCAATGTAGTGTTAGTGTTAAAGTTTCATGCTTTAAAGCTATTCAAACAAAAAAAACACCAAAGACGAAGAAGAAGATATTTTACAGCCAAATTACAACAATACATCTCCCACTATATAATGAAGTACTCACGAGTCCAACAACTGTAATCCTTTTCTTTAGATTGCTAGAAACAAGACAATAATTTTAAAATTAACAAAATAATAAGTCGGTAGATAGGTAATTAATAAATTCTGTAAACTAGTAAGCCCGTCCTAATGATATGTAGATACCTACCTGTAGGCCAAAAATCGACTCTGTTACCTAAAAAGCTTGACATCCGAATACTATTTACAGTACTTAAATACCGTAAATTATGTAATAACACAAATAATTATTATATTACATATTATTATCTAAAGAAAATGTACTCGTAATTATCACCTACCTATTTATTAGCAAATTCAATAAATAGTAATAACGACTTACCCATTTTTGATAAACCAATCTATACTTTGATTTATTATTACCATCATTGTCTTCAATATTATCATCACTGTCTTCAATGTGGTCCAGTTTTATTCTTTTACGACACCGTTTCGCTGGTCTCGAAGTCATTATCGACGCGTGCGCTCACTCGATTACGATCACAACACTGGCCGTGCGAAGCTAGCGCGGGGTGCGGTACCAGGTGAGCGGGGGCACCAGGTGTACTCAACCTGTACCCGCACTGTGATGAAATTTTATTTGTTCAGTGCGGTACCAGGTATAAAATATCCGGTATTAAGATAGGCACACCACAGGATTCTATTTTAATAGCCCATCTCAGAAAGGTAATTATCTCTTTCCTACACCGAACCAATCTGAAGTTACGCTCTTCGCACGACAGAGAAGTTTATACTTTTCGTAGCCGCACCACAAGCAAGATATGGACCAGGAGTTTTCGACCTGGTTTCGCTTGGAATGTGTTAAACTAGTTATATTAGGACCGTGATACACCCCAAAATTCAATTTATCTACACACATACATCCACTTCAAAAAGTGACCTTATTTTCTGAATATAAAGATAAAATTGTAACGGTTGTTGTATTCTGAAAAAAACAATTGTTAGAAATAGGTTTTAAATATTACTAATAAAAAACATATACTTCGTATTACAATAAATAAATTATTTTTGTTATTGTAACACAATATTGAAACTAAAGTAATAATAAAAATATATTATTTTTAAAAAAAATGACTAATTTATAGATAATAAATTATATGTGTTATATAATAAGAACATAATTATATTATATTTCTATAATATTATAAAACAAGTGATAAAAATACTTATCTGATACGTCACATACCACATTGACGCAGAGGTGCAAGTCCCGAGTTATATTTCCTCTTCAGAACTTTGAAGTTCGGATCCTTAGTGACTAACGCGTGACTTTAGCCCAAGTCTGATAGGCCTGTCGTTTACCGGGTGCTGCAACTCTAACAGACACATCTAACCAATTTTATGTTGCGTGACAAATAGGAAAATAAAAAAAATCCGTGCCCGCAGGGGGACACGCGTGGGTAGACCTCGTGTGTAACTCGTTTAAATTATAACTCACTACCTAAGAATAACACATGATGCCGTTGTTTACATCAAAAATTTTCCAGCAAAAAGCGGTTTTTATTTTTTTTCTCAAAAAAGGTATCTTTTTTGGAAATACTTTTGATACTTAAATTTAGAGTAAAAAATAACCTTTCTATTAAAAATATTTGCGAGGAGGGAATGTTTACCAGAAAAAAGTTGCCGTGGTTTTACCTACCTTAAATTTTCAAGCTAAAAGTGGTTTTTATTTTTTTTCTCGGAAACGGCACCTTCTACGGAAAAACTTTTGGTACCCAAATTTAGAGTAAAAAATAACCTTTCTATTAAAAATACTTGTGATGTAAGAATGTTTTCCAGAAAAAAGTTATGAATTTTTTTCCAAAAATTTTTGGTTTTTTTACCCCCACCCCTACGTTATTGAAGTTAGGTTTTCGGTTTATCTACATTAGTTATAGGTATTCATCAAAGACATCATATAATATGAACGCGATTGATCTACTTTGTATAGGGAAACAGCTATGGTCGAAAAACTGAAATCAGAAAAAGTGAGGCCCTAGCGCCCCCTGTGGCCGGATTTCTCTGGTTAACGAACTTGACCTTCAATTTTAGATGGTTGGTTTTTGTGCAAAGTTTGAAAGCGATCCGAGTGAAACTGCGGCCGCTATCGTGCTGACAAAGTCGAATCTGAACGCAGGCACGCATATATATATATATATAAACATTTTGACCAATGGTTATTTCGGACTCAGGGGGTCATAAGAAGACCTCCTGTGGAGAAATTTTTCCAAAATTCGAAAGTCGGGTATAAATGAATGGGCAGACCGAATTCTTCGAGGTCTACCCAAAATGATACATACCTTTTTTCATGTAGTACATTGTTTATATGGACGAAAAACACACTAACCCATCATATAATATTTATACTTATACAGATATTAATAACATATATTCTTTCTGTATTGATAATTTTTAATTTGAAAACGTATAGTGAAGAAAGGTATTATTGGTTTAAAAATCTCTACTCAATTAAGATTCCGTACCCAAAGGTCACCGAATTTGATCCTATTAACGTGCCTCCTCTGTTTGATTGTCTGTCTATTACAGGAGTATATAGAATGCGGAACACGACAAATACGGAGCAAATGATTTCAAATAGTTAAGTTGGGGCCCTAGTTTAGTTTTTGTCCCAGGTCCTTTCGTTACATTACGTTAGCTACACCACTACTAATACTTGAGAGATGACTCTGTACACTTTACCTTATATAATCGTCATAAAAAAAGAAACCTCATAGTAGACGAAAACGCATACTATATTACTACACAAAGAAAGTTCCCTATAAACTATCATTCTAAAATAGGATTATTGAAATATATTCAGTAGTAACATCGATAAAATTAATGAGAGTCTGTATCTCAATATAAAGTAACAAATATTTAAAATCAAACTAAACGAAAAGCAGTTTAATTTATAAAGAATAACACGAACACTTTAAACAAAATAATCTAAATTACACACTTTGAACTATAAATTATAAACTATTGTTTTTCATTATTAATAATAATAAGTATTCTAGAACTTTCATGGACATTTGTTGTTCGTCAAACAAAATGTCGCCAAACAATCAAATCATCATCATATAGTTATATTGCTATTTTAGGGAATATAATATTTTTATATACCATTTTAAAAATATAATAAAAGCTTTCGAAAATGTAATGCTCGTTATCTAAAAGTACTTCCTACTTTTATCTCAGATCAACAACGGGAAATGAATCCGTATAAGAGAATAAAGCGGAAGTCCCGGTCCAGAAAACTCAAATCTGATAAAAAATGGGACTCGATTCATCTTATTTGAATTAATGTTGGAAGCAGAATTTAGACTGCATGTTGGGACTCAAACTTTAAATAAAAGAAATGTACGTTAAGCTTTAAGAATATAATGGAGTGAATAAAATAATATTAATAGACTTAACTTTAATATTATTATTATTTATTTATTTATTTATCTTCACGCCATATCCCTTGCGGGGTAGCCAGAGACGACCGAGCGCCAAACGCTACGGACCCTGCATACCTCTTTCATCTCGGCCACAGACATCAACCTCTTCATACATTAACTTTAATATATATTAATATTTCATAATATTTAGTATTTAATAATAATTTCAATATCAGTTTTATGGCAAATAAATGTGTTTCAAAACATTCATAACTATAGAAACCTTATTTATTAAAATTAAACTGAATTTAAATATGAATTCGCATCGATATCGATTATTTGTTATAAATTAAAAATCAGGTGCATTCCCTCAGGACTCAATTGAATCTGTGAATTATTAATGTGCTTACAGCTCGACGGTGAGAATGGAGTCCTCAGTTCCGGGACAGTTGTGTACGTGGACGAATTCGGTCTTTAATTGACAACGCCTGTTATTGTTTTAATACGCAGCCGATTTTTGATGCATCAAACTTCATGTAATCCCGATAGATTTGATGCGAAAGCGTCGAATTATTAATGTTCCCAATTCAATTTATACCTTATACAGAATTCAGTACGAAAAGTTTTGAGCAATATTGGGCGAAATTGATTTTACTAAAGCAATGTATACGGAATAAATCACGTGAAAAATTTATTCAAACATGCGATAACTTGGGACATTATTTAACTAGTATTATGAATAGGTAGATAGTTGTATCATAGACTAAATTCTACATATGTATTTAACTTCAAATGAATTGATTTTGTTAAAGATTAGTCTGGTATTATGTATTGTAGTATAACTTAGAATTTCTACAAATATGTCTACAGAATCTAATCCAAGATATAGACAATCTATCCGTTTTAGTGTCAAAATAAATTTTTGCATCCGTTTGGAAATAACTAAAACAAGTAAATTTGAGTTCGAATAAAATCAGCAGTTACCTTATAACTCACGTTCATTTGCTTAATCATACTCTGCTAATCTCATTTTGAAAGCGAAATGTACAAAATAAATCCGAAAAGGCACCTCTTAGTCGCCATGAATAATGTCAACGATCACCCGAGGTACCACATATTAAAATCACATAGCGGATTTTATAGCTCTTGGAATTTTATCGGAAATGGATTTCTAATAATTTATCGAAGTCTTATTCTTCGTATATAGAAGTTTAATTATTTATGCTTTAATGTTTTTTCTACAAAATTGCGAAATTCATACTTCGTTAGGTATTCAGATACCCTCTTTACAGAGAATGTCACTGCTGCACTCTATCAATCAACTGTAAAAGGTAAGAAATTGTGTAGGTGTCATTTAAAATTAAAAAAATATAAAAATGTATTAACAAATACGTAATCTGTTAAAGCATCCAATGAACAAGAATCTTGAAAAAGCTGTTTGAGGGTTTTGTTTTCTGGTGGTATTTAAAAATAGGAAAGCCTGCACAATAGGTAAATTTCGGAAAAAGTCGTTATCATTAGGTAGAATTTATGTTTTAAGATTAGTTGAAGATTGAAAAATTAGCTGTTTTATGCGAACGTATAAATACTTTTGTAATTTTATTTGTATTAGGGTAGCGAGCCTTTACTCTATTGTATCTATTACTTATGAGTTGTACTTGGTTACGCGATCATTACGAGTACCAACATACTTATTTTAAAAGAAAGTAATATCCAAAATTTTCCCAAACCCTCGTAATTCATTTAAGAGTATCTAAACAGTTGTTTATTCCGAAAGGAACATCAAAAGTATATCATCTATGTAGATATGGTAACCTATATTTTGAAATCACGCAAGACCCTAAACAACCATTTCGCTTATACTCGTATAACGTAACATTTTATTGACACTCCATCAAACTTCCACACGCAAACTCCGACACCATAAATCTTTATCGTAGTTGGATTGTACAGAACTTAACCAATATTATTAGCTTCTGAATTATTCATCAGTTCCTACTTATGAAGTATTAACGGCTGTACTAATCTTCAAATCAAAATGGCTGATTCCAATTATAAAGATAGTAACAATACGATACGATCCACATCATGACATAAAGACTAGCTATTAATAATTACTTTTTTCGCCTTGAGTAGTTACAAAATTGTTTTATTTAGGAGTTTTACATATTTCTCAGTCTGTAAGTTTCCTTTAAGACAACAATAATTTATTAACAATCGGAACACAGAAGCACGACAGAATTTTTAAAATTTGGTATTAAGTATCTCTTGATAATGATATCAATCTAAACATATGTAGATAGTAAACTCATTTTTTTTTGTGCTTTTAATTAAGAAAAATATTTTTCTTTCGACAAATTCTACTCATTCATTTCGATATTGTGTCATCTCCGAATGATGAAAATTTTGTTTATAATTCTATCAGTACTCTGTTACTTTTACCTGCTACCGATAGACAGAACAACATTTAATAATATTTTATTCTAATCTACGCCTTTTTATAAGAAAATAGCCTTGATTTTGTTATTTTTCCCTTCATGTTCAGGTTTGAGTTTTGTTTTTTTATTTGAATGCTCTTAGTTAAGAAAAATGTTTATGATATTCATTAAACAACGTATATCATAATCATTTTAAAGTTTTATCTAAAACAGCCTAAAAACTAAACGATCAATAAAGATTATTCCTCGTATACCTGACTAATGGCGTTGTATGAAACCTGACGATCCAGTGATTGATCACATTTGATGCTGATAATTTAGTGATCGCGTTATGTCGGTTATCATGACAAATAAGCACATTATTGATACATATAATGACATGTTACATTATGACTGATGAGTTTGTATGTTGTCTCATATTTTAATTATATTATTAAAGGGATTGTTCTGTTTTGTCATGGTTAATAGTTACACTCATGGTTAGTTAATGAGTCCTAACTTATTCTTTAAATTGCAGATTCTGAGCCATCGAATACTTGTAACATTTTATCTTACCTAACTATTTTTCGTCAGATTCGTGTCTCCATCAATTGTTATTGCAGTAACCAATACTAAAACTGGTCGTTGTCAGGAAACAATGACAATTCTTTAACAACTTGTTAAGATAATTGGATAAAAGTTGCCAAACAGTAAGTGGATATTTATTTCTGCTGGACGATACTTTTGACGGCACTATAATGTGCTGACAGACAAAAAATAATGAAAGATATATGACACAAGTTTTATATAGCGATTAATGCTTATTTGAAGAATTGTATACTTTAATCATAAGTTGGATATTATGAACTCATAATTAACTAGGGGCGCCAACAAACCCTCAATTTCGACTCACTGCGCTTGCGAAATCTCGGGTGCCGTTTGCATATTGAGCGAAGCGAGCCCAGTGTATTGACTCATCGTTTCCCATTGACTTTAATGGGATATCAGTTTTTTTTATATGATATTAAAAAAAAATTTTTTTTTTTGAGGACATTTTTCAACATTTTTTTTAAACCGTCACCTAATGTGTGTCTTTTTGATTGCAAAGTTTCATAATTTTCCGTCAAGTAGTTTTCGAGGCAATTCGGGACAAAAAATGCAAACAGTCTCCAGTAAAACGCTCCGCTCACTTCGTTCGCTTCGCTCAATTAAATTAATATGTTTTATAGTACAACGTTTGTGTGAAGTTTTGAGCTCTTACTGCAACGCGACTTACGACGCCATTATTGACGAAATATACGAGTACAGATACAGGACGAAGTTCCCTACGGGAAAAGGTAAATGGAAGAGTTTACAGTCACTAGTCTACAGCTTATAAATTATCTTTGACCTTGCTCTGGCAAATAGTCTGTCCCAGCTGGTAAAGAAGCACACTCGTCTACCGGACGTGGACAGGCCCTACGCCCTCTTTGTTGGATCTTCTGCTGATTACAAATCCAGAAAAGCACTAGGTCACTGTCGAGGCTCCCTTAGGGTTCTCTGATCACTGTCTGATACGGAGTGTAGTGCCCATTCAACGTCCGGCTCGCACAAGACCTGCGACTCGCCGCTTTTGATACTACAAGTCAGCGGATTGGGATGGAATGCGGCCCTTTCTTGCATCGTACCCATGGGGGGCGATTTGTTTCCGTTCCAATGATCCTACCGGCTGCGCTGCGGCTGTAGCTGATGTGATACTACAGGGCATGGAACTTTTTGTACCAAGCTCTGTGGTACCACTTGGTGGCAGATCGCTGCCTTGGTTTGATGCGTCTGTCAGGGCTTCAGCAGCTGGCAAACGGCAGGCTTATCAAGCTTGGGCCAATGCGTTAGTCACTAAGGATACGAACTCTAGAGTTCTGAAGAGGAAATATAACCGTGCCTCCAGATTCTTCAAACGGCAAATCGCTACAGCAAAGTTCAAGCATGTCGTCAAAATTGGGGATTGGATGGCAAAGTATCCTGGCACTTGCAAATTCTGGGCGCTGATTGTGTCAGAGGGGCGTGAACTGGCGCATTTGTCATGTGCCGGCGCCGCGCAGCTAGATGTTTTGCACTCATACACACACCACTATTTCACCAGTTGATGGTTAGGAACTATATTTTCGTCACTGTGGATGCCCTATAGCTCTAGCGGATTCATATGTTATTGCAAAACTTGAGAAAAAATAATTCTGCTCTCACAGGCCGGCCCCCAGGATTATTCTTGGCAAGTTTTGGGCCGGAACCTCCAAGTGTCCTTCCAGCGCCTTTCCTCCCCACCTGACCCCACGTAGACACCTCTGAGACTGGTACCAGCACCAAGACCGAATTATAAGCAATCATCACAGAGAAAAGCTGTACATTGAATCTGCAAAGAAATCGTGTGACAGTTGGAGGCTGCAAATCTTCACCTACAGATGAAGAACATAGTGAACGATGTGTGCACATAGTTACGTTCGACATGTAGCTTTTCTTTTAATTTCAGAATATTATAATAATCATTTTACACTCCCCAGAATCATCAGAATACTAAAATTACTCTTGTATTATAAAAATCACTATATAATAATATTGAATTGTATGCATAATAATGATAGAACTTGAAACACACACAGAATTGTTATTAATATAATTATTGCATGAGTTATTAGAAGGGTCATTAAAAGTAAGATAATTAGCCTGATCTCTTGACTCTGCAAGTGATAATTTAGGTTTAAAGATATTTATTCTCATGAAGAACATACCTGCTGTTCACATATACAGAGATTGAGTATATACATTTAAGTTATTTTTCTTGCATTACATTTTATTTATTTTACTTATAACAAAACTAAATCTTATTTTAAATAATATGTATCTTAACTAATCAACTAATTTAAAAATTTAAATGAGTAATTTACATGAGCATTAAGTTATTTCTTTTACAATTTGGTCTTGACCTTACTCATTACAAGTTAATTATACAATATTATTGATAATATGTAATTTAAGCTTATTTTTAAACTGAGTAATATTGGTACAACTCTTAATGGCATCAGGTAAACTATTGTATAAGACTGCACCCTCACACATAATATTTTTATTACCGTAGGTTACCGTAGGTTGATTTTGAATTCGTTGTATTTTATTAAGATGTGATTGTGCAGCTGATCCCCAAATTTCTATTAAGTACTCCAGGTGTGGCTTAGCTAGGGCATTGTAAATAGTGGTTCGGAGTTTGTGAGGAACGCAATTAGCAACTTTTCGCAATGCTCCCGTCAGCGATGATAATTTTGATGATATTTGTTCAATATGGGGATCCCATGTAAGTTTTTTCTCTAAAACTAGATCTAAATATTTTTCTTTCATTATCTTCTTTAAAATACTTTTATTATTATATATTAATAAAAAAATCATATATGAAGTTTTTGCTGTATTAATTGTGAGAAGATTGTATAGGAACCATTCATTTATTGTATCAAGGTCCTTTTGAGCTTGTGTTATAGCTTCGTGAATCGAATTTGCAAAATAGAAGAGGCAAGAGTCATCCGCATACAGAGTTAATTGACCTGATAGATTTAGATTAACTACCTACATTATTTTTATTAAGAAGAGTAACGGACTTTGATAGTTAAATGTAAAAAATAACAATTAGTCTCTAGGTAATATTACTTTAACGATCGATATAAAATAAAATATATTACTATTTGATTATTGATCATTCTTCTAGTTTTAGTATTAGTGTTTTTTAAATGTGTCTTTTTTAATTTTGATATTTATTCGGTAAAACACAAAATCTTTTCCATTTTAACATTTTGTTGCAAACTTTATAAAGAAATTGTAAAAAATAATAAAAAAAAACAATTAAATCATGTTTTATAATTTATAAAAGAAAGCATTACCAGAATATCATTAAAATGTTCACATCCTAAGAGTGAATTATAGAAGTGGATCTTTTAGTTTCACTGCGCCTTTGTCTGTACACCTGATAAGGACTTAAAATAGTCAATAATTCTTCTTCTATTTTTGCAATTTTCGAAATGAATTAATTCACTTACAAAGACAATTTAAAATATTTTTACTTTATAATGCATTATCATTTTTACTTGAATAAATTTGTTCTCTTTGCTTGTAATTATATAACTGAAGAAGGTAGGTCAACTTTTAATAACTTCGATAGTATTATTATTATAATTATAAAAGTTACTATGTATCGGTGTGACATAAGCGATAAGTTATTGAGTAAAAAACCAAACTTATAAAACTTTTCTATTATTCATCCCGGGTACCCTGACACGCGATACTTCGCTAAGTAAGTACGGAACATTTTTCATAGTTATAACTTTTAAGTACGACCCTCGAAGTTCGTAATTTCAGAAAGGTGACTGAAGCCAGGAGCTTAAAGTATCAATTTGTTACTATGATATATTTTTATGTTTAAACAGGAATTTAGAGTTTTCTATATACAGATGAATATTGTTTTATTTTAAAATTACATTATTCAAGTTACATCTTGTACAGATCTTCTTAATCTGAATTCTTTACTTCTTAATCTGCACTTCGACTTGGAAAACTTCTCTAGTAATCTCGACCCTAATTATTTGTGTTACTTTTTGTAGTCTATTAGTAAGAAAGGCTTAAAGTAGATTAAGAAAAACAGAAAACAATATACAGTAAGATATATTTGGGTAACATAAATAATAAAAAATATACAATAAAGACTTCGTCGATGTTTACAATAAAATTGGTGCAAATTCCGAGATACGTTGTAACAACATTTCGTATGTAAACGTTTATGGATGTCAAGAAACGCACTAGTTATTTTCATTTTACTGTACCCGTTATAATTTTCTTAATATTTACTTACTAATTATACAGCGCTTACATACGTTTCCGTTTACATATTTTACCCCTTACATACTCAGCGCTTATAAAGTTACGGTTTATATATTTAGAGCTTATATACCTACCCCTTCTATACATTATGCTTAATAGCAAAAATTAGTAAAAATGGACTATGTAACTGGACTAGAAGTATACAATATAATGAAATTTAGTAAATAATACCAACCAAACCAATAATTTTGTCCTTATCAATACATTCTATCTCTGAATTAATATCACATATAATTAATTCAGAAAACCGCGTTACTAATAAACCTCTTATTGGACCTCATCTACCCACCAAATAAAATAAGGAAATTAATTAGCGTTCCTTATTTGTGGTATAATCTGTGCTCGGGCGGCGATAAAGAATATTGACACAATAACTGCCGGCAGTCGCCTGCACTGGACCTGAATATTAGATGCTGGAACGCGGCTCCGTGGTTTGTTTTATTTACTTGATAGCAAGGAAAAACTTTGTTATATATAATCTATTTCGATTGTCTAGTTCAAATAATCGATCAAATTAACAATCATTAATCAATCACATTATATAAAAAGTGTTGTCTGTTTTTGTTTATTAATAGATATCCTGTTAAACAAACAATGATGGTATCTAGATTTTGTTGTTTTTATTTAATTCCCCACTGACGTGTGTCACTCATCAGGAGTTACTTATAAGCACAAATGGTTTCTTAAACACTATTATGATTAGTATTAGTCAGTCTTAGTCAGTTGAAAACGTACAATGGAACCGAACACTATATGGGAACATAACATGAGGGGAATCCCAAACGAGCTCTTAATAATGCTTTCTATCATATCGCTACAGTATTGCTAAATGGTTTGCTTGCTTGTTTCACAATAACAACAGCCATTAAAATTACGTCTTTAGGTTTAGACAATAAGGTTTATTTTTACACACACACCCAGTGTGTGTAGAAAAATTGAATTTTGGAGTGTATCTCGGTTCTAATATAACCAGGTTGAACAAGTTTGTTGCTTGGAAATTGGTTTTTCTACGCGATTGATGGCAATGTGTATGTACAAAAAATCCTTACATATAGTATTCAAATGCATAACGCTTCCAATTTTATTTCATGCTATTAGTCTGTTCTCATTACTGCTGTCTTGCAATATTAATTGCGTTCTGTTTGCATTTTATAGTCGTGTTGACAATGGTGTTAGTATCGCTAAATTGGATGCGTTTGTTGGTCTTTGTTATTGTCTGTTCTCTATTGTCTTTAAAGTTACTCTCATTTACATTACCTTCACATTGATATACACGTTATCGAAAATTTATTAAATTTTAATTTTGCATTGCATGCATTGTATTTAAATTCGTATAGTATTATAAAAGGCAATGAAATTCAGTTCATTTTGCGATGTAAATTATTTTGTAATTGGAAAATGTCGAGAAATTAAAGTTCATTTTCGAGATGTTGGAAAACGCTTTGTAACTAATGAAAAAAAATTGTTCAATAAGTATTATTAATCAACAGTGAAGTTGTATATCAGATATGCAGATTGTTTTAAACAATATTCCTGGAAAAGTGTCTTAATTTTCAAGTAAATTTATTTAAAAACAATCATGTTATATTAATGTGAGATAGTTAGATATAAAATACGTGATATGTGTCGATAAGTTTACTTAAGATCTTGACATTTATATTGTTATTTGAAAGTAATAATATTATTTAGGTAAGAAATTTACTCAGGATGCTTTAACTTAGACACTTTGTGAATGGGAGTTTAAATAAGAAAAGATCTCAAATTTCTTAATTTAAAAGATGATAAAATATTTGTTACATAATTACGTTTCAAATATTTACGAAAATTATTTGTAAGTGGACATATATATATATAACTATATATATATAAATATATATAACTTATTGTTTATTTGAACTCCCACGGATGAATGATTTAATTGAGGTAAATATAACCTTCGAATCAATATATAAAATTTGTTATTGTGAATGAGAATAATTAAAATTAAACCTTTCTTTGATAAATTTTGAGAAAACAACATAAATTATATTTGAAGTCAGATCTTTTAAAAGCCGTCGACAATAAATATCTAAGAATAAGTTTTCGATGTATGATTTATGTGATTTCGTGTTTAAAACGGTGCCATTTATGCGACAGTTATGTTCACTTTACCTTTGTTTCAGTGGAGATCGTCGCGACGTCGCCATACATTGTATGTACACTACGTGTTTAGTTATGAATGTTTTATATGAGTTTTCTATAAAAATGTTTTAGACATATTACGGTTATTCATCAAAGCTGGTAAGGACAATTCAAACCATTGTATAGTTTGAATTTAATGAGGTAATTTTTTTGTGTGTCTTTTGTTAAATTAAATTGCTTAAGTTTTTCTCCGTTCCATTAATTAAAAATAAATAAATATAAAAAGCAAAACACAGAAATAGATGGAATAGTTCACAATGTTTATTTCATTTCCGCTCCGTAGTTAAGGTCGATGAGACAGACAGACGCTTGATAAAGATGCAGCGAACTAAGATTTACGTATTTGGTATCTGTACGGTCAGACTGAAAATATTTATACCATTTGTATAATAAATTATTATAATTACAGCGTAAAATGTTAATTCTTCATCTACCTCAATGAATATTACATATTAGTAAAATCGGATTCTAGTTGACAGCCTTTTGACATATCACATTGTATAATATTATATATAACTTCGTAACTATATTTAAAGTCTAGGCGACTTATTTATAATAGAGATCTTAAGATATTTTTGTAGTCTGTACCCAATAAGAAATCTAATATAATCGGTGGGAACGGGCCGACGTCAGCTTATCTCGTTACGAAATTAAATCGAAAACATCAGAGCAAGGTCCTTAATCTTGTCGCAGAGTACTTTATTATTTGATCTGTTACTTTGTAGGTAATATGAAACTACTTATAACAAGTATATGTATATTTGTAGAAATGTTGAATATAACAATAATTTTATATTGTAAATTATCATGCTGGCGAGAGCATTTCAATAAAAAAAAAATCTTCGAAATACAGTACATGCTTAGTTGTGATAGTAAATGCTTAACTACCTTTTCAATTACATTAATAACTATTATGTGTTTATACGAATATCTCGAGATACTCACAATCACCTTATAAGGGTGTTGCTTACAACATAACAATATCTCGACTGAACCGAGTCGCGTCCAATTTTTTTTATTTCTCTTTACATATCTGTTCTGTAGATGGTTCCTAATTATTGACCAATTTGTAACATAGACCTTAAGGGGACGAGGATTTTGTTCTTTGTTTGCTCGTTGACGACGTACTTGCTGACTGTTTTCTAGCGTCGTAACTTTTACTGTTTCAATTCATTTATCTTTATCACCATGTTTGAGGAAAAAATGTATAACATGAGTCTTTAAATTTTTTTTTACTTTGTAGTAAGTCGTGGAATAATTTAAGCTTCGACATTTCTCTGTAAGCAGTAAGGATTTTATTTTGGAGTCATAACTTTAACTTTTTTATTTATTTATTATATAATATTAATAAAAATAATTATTTTTTGTTATATAGTCATTTATATTCCGAATTATAAACGAAAAATTTTGTTGAATGAACAAAGTGAATTGTTTGCGAAACAAATTTATCCTCAAGTTTTTCGTTTTGAAAAGCATTTACTGTAAGCGCCTTTAACGCAGTGAGTCGATTGCTCTTTACATGAATACATTTTGATAAGTGTTCACCTTTCTTCGCATGTTGCGTGTGGTTCCATTATCGCACCAGATACGATCATCTACGTTTTGAACTTTTTAAATTTATATTAAGCCTTAAAAGCTTTGGTCTTTTGACATTAGCCTCTAATCAATCCACTGTATCTTCACTACTTCATATAACCGATTGGTAATGTAAAAACACAGACATTGCACACGTATAGAGAATATATTCATCATAATTACACATAATTAATTCATTTTGTGGATTTGGAAAAGACGTTTGACAGGATTGTGAGAAATAAATTATGGGAGATACTGCCCCAATACAATGTGAGCGGACCCTTGCTACAGGCTGTAAAGTAGGAGCTGACATGTCGCTCTGGTTTGACATCCAATCGGGTGTTAAGCAAATTTGCGCTATGTCAGCTTGGTTGTTCAATTTGTATTTGGATAGTTGTTTCCAATGCGTGAAAGACAGTGACATGGGAGTGAAAGTAGGTGACCTTAAGGTTAATTGCTTGCTATATGTAGATGATGTAGTGTTCATTGCATCATTAGAATGAGATGGTCATGACGGTCGTGTGATGGTCATGACTGCATGGTCGAGACGGCGAAACGTCAGCATAGCTGCACGTTTGGCTGTACACAATGCGGTTTTGCTACCGACGCTGTTATACGGCAACCAAACGTGGGTAACACAGAAGAAGAATGTAAGAAAGATGAATGCTGTGGAGATGCGATCTCTTCGCAGAATATGCGGAGTCAGCCTAGCTGGCCGAATCCGCAATGAAGAGATCCACAGAATGGCAGGTACTAGCGAAGATGTCACGGTGAGAATGAAGAAGAACGTGCTCAGGTGGTTTGGGCACGTCGAACGAATGAGTGATGAAAGAATGGTAAAAAATATTTATAAAGGAAAATAAGAGGTGAGAGAGACAGGGGGAAGCCTCGAGTGACCTTCGAAAACACAGTATCTGTGATACTGGAGGAAGGTCACGTAAAAAGCATGAAGACCCCCCCGTAGGGTATGTATGAAGAGGTTGATGTCTGTGGCCGAGGCGAAGGAGGTATGCAGGGATTGTAGCGTTTGGCGCTCCGTCGTCTCTGGCTACCCCGCAAGGGATATGGCGTGAAGCTAAGTAAGTAAGTAAGTAAGTAATTACCCCCTTTATCCTTTTCAAAACTGTGATAAGTGATATATTCTAGCCTGAATATAATTGCACATATTTTATATCATAAAACAAACATTTCAAACGTCATATTTACACGCCATGCATATTTAATTAATACCGTTCTTGTTAAGGCTGCTCGTCAATGGGGTAGTCGTAGTACAATGGATAATACACACCCGCTTTGCTCGAGCGACTTGATTCACGGTCGCAGAAAACCTTCCGTTTATTTGCATTTTGTTCAAAGAGGCTGCCGAGCGCCTCATCTTTGTATCCTGTTTTATACATACGACACGATTTACGAGTTATGGATGTCTAATTATGTTTGTTATCGATTAATATTAAGTAATACAAGGAAGCATATAAAGGCTTTTTTGCAATTATAGAATCGGAGCACAGTCAATAACTCGTCCACTTTGCAAGTTACTTAATTATATTTTTTAACTATATTTTATTGCATCAGATACATCAAATCAAACGAATTAAATACTTTACTTTTCACATGAGATAAAAATTTTATTACTCAAATAAATGAAAAAACGAAAAGAGATAAATAAATTGTAAAAAAAAACAGAATATTAATTTAATGTTTCAAATCAAAATTATTTCTTTTAGGGTATTCTTCCGATTTTACACTCAGCATAGTGTGTTGCTATTGTTGTTATTGTACCAAATAAAATCATAATGAAGAATTATCTGCACAATAAATCGTGAGTTATCATTAATTTAACCTCGTAATGCAAAATGTAGTACATGAACTGAACAAAATATAATAACACATACAGAACACATATTTCCGTTAAAGCTCAGAGCTCGGGGTTAGTAATAGCACCAAGCATGTGTTGTATTAAACAGCGTTTGCCATCTAAAAGAATTACTCTCGACACATAACGGGCTTACGATTGATTGTAGATGTCAGGAAGGTATTTTTGATTATTTTTTACAGCTTTTAAACATGTTTCCTTGAACGTTACGTCATTAAATACGACATTAAAAAACATATCTTATACTGTGTATATCATTACTGTGTAGAATTTCTTTATTAAAAAAGTAATGAAATAATAGATCTAATACACATCTATTTTTTTAAGTGACTAATAATATCCTCTTAACACTTACGTTCATTGATTCAGGTTGAGTCAAACGGTCTTATTCAAAAGGGAATTGGTACGAATTTACTTCGGTCTTATAATTATTATAAGAACCTACTAATGATACTTATTTCCTATTTTTTCTGGTTTATCAACAATAATTAAAACAATAATTAAATTATTAAATTCTTCATATATGACAACTGAATTCCAAAAAAAATTACATGACAGAGTTTAGTATAACCACACAGCATTCTGATTATAGTAGTGGAGGGATGGACAGGGAGAGGACGGCCGTAGAAAAGATGGATGGATTGCATGAAAGACGATATGGAGAAAGGAGTGTGAACAGAGATGACGAGTAACAAGAGAGTATGGAAGAAAAAACATACTGCGCCGACTCCAAAATTGGGATAAGGGCAGGAAGATGATTACACAGCATCCTTCTTAGCGTTGATCCAACATTATTTTTGTAAATTTAAATTTTAGCTTAAAAATTAAAAATACTTTGTTTGTGAGATCTTATTTCAATAAAGAATAAAAAATCTTAATCTAAGCTTTATTCTTCGTTCAAAATTCACGAAAACATTGATTTTACAGTGAAATTATTATAATCAATGCCCTTTTTTATTTTCATTAACATTTACGTACGAAATAAGTCCTCTATGCATGAATAAATATTTTCGCAAGTGTCTGTTTATAATAGGATTACGTTGTTACAGCGAATCTCAGAAGTTGTCACCATATTCCTTGTATGCTCCTACAATATTTTTATTTTATAATATGTAGTTTTTATTATATAAAGATATGAAACCTTTTAAATAACTTTCTTTATGTTTATTTTCTTTCTTTCACTATAATTTATTTCTTTGGGAACACAAAGTAACACAAATATTTATTACCAAGATTACTAGAGAAGTATTCCAAGTCGGTTCTTTTCTTTTGTTCTTTTGATCAGATTAAGTAAAGATTTATGTTATACTATAAATAGGACTTCATTAATGTTATTTTAAAATAAAGCAATATTAATAGCAAAATGTATAAAACCCTGTTCGATCAAAAATATGTATCATAGTAATAAATTGATAACTTCCGGGGTTTTCAGGCACCTTTCCCAAGTTACAAACTTCGAGAGTCGCACTTAGAAGAAGTTGGCTATGAAAAATGTTCCTTCTGTACCCATTTAGTGAAGTATCGCGTGTCAATGTACCCGAGATGAATAGTAGCTAAGTTTTATAAGATTGGTTTTTACTAATAGCACACTTAACTATTATAAATATAATAGAAATATATACAATTGCAGGCATAATAATTTAATTTAAAAACATGTATTAGCGAATAAGTTACAAAAACTCCATTTTCGCGATAAGCTTTATTTTTCACATGCTAATAATGTCAAGATGAGATTTTAATGTGTCGCACCTCAAGTGCTCCTCTGAATTATTCATGGCCGCTAAGTTGTGCTTTCTCGGATTTATTTGCAGATTTCTCTTTCAAACAGAGAAAGCAGACTGTGGATAAACGAATGAAAGAGGGTTCTTGAGTGATAAAGCGACTGCGAATTTTTTTCGGTTTAAAATTAAATTTTTATAGCTATTTTCAAATTGATATTCTTTTCCCAAAATGTATATTTGACGTTTACTTTGGTAGTAATTTTTATAGTATGTTTTGATCTTCGATTGAATTCTGTGGTAAATTTTGTAATAAATTTAATAAATTGTAAGACATACATATAAGACATAAAACCTCATATCAGCTATCTCAAGGAGATTTTTCCTTGATAAATACAATTAATTTGAAGTAAAAAATTTTTCATGTAATTCATTACGTATTCTGTCTTTAATACAATCAATTTCGCTTAGACTTTCAAACTGTATTCTGTATAAGGTGCAAATAATTGCAAGTGCAAATAATAATTCGACGCCATCGCATTAAATGGAAATATTTTGTACAATCATGATTTGTACGAAAGAAGTGAAGACATGAAGTTTGATGGAACTGCGACTAATGGATCAGGAATATCTTTACTTATTGTCATTTATAAACATGTTAGCCATGTCACTATTTTTTTTAATAAACATGCATAAAAATGCACCACTGTGGAAAGAACCCAAACATGCGATTTTTTCTGCTGCATACGATAAATAATTTAGAGGAAATAGAAACTAAAACAACGGCAGCCGATGACAATGGATGTTCGAATTCCATCCACATAACTGTCGTGAAACTGAGGACTACATTCTCACCGTTGAGCTGAGAGCCTATTAATAATTCCAGGTCGCAGATTCATTTGAGTCCTGAGGGAATGCTCCCAATAGTGAATATATAAGTAACAGACGATTACGATACAAATTGAGATTTAAATTCAGTTCAATTGTATTTATTAAGGTTTTTATAGTTATAACTGATTTTAAACACTATGATAGCCATTGAATTAATATTAAAACTATTATTTTATTTACTTGTATTAGTTTTATGTTCATTACTAACAACTACTACATTTATTCTTAAAATTAAACGCTCATTTTCTCTTATTCAAAGATAGGATCCTGACATGCATTATACTGTCTAGTTCTAACAGTAATTCAAATAACATGGATCGAGCATATCTTTTACCAGATTTAAGTTAAATTTCTCTGGATCAGGACCACCGCTTCATTGTCGTATGTAGATACCTTTCTCATTGTTGAACTGAGATAAAGATAGAGTACTTTTAAAGAATGAATATCGTATATTTAAGCTATTATTAACTTCCATTCCAACCCTTATATGACTTGTCAGTGTTATTTTTGAGTATATTATCTAATATTGTTTATTATAAGAGTTACATAAAATATGAACACAATCCGTATATTTATATTATTATTGTCATTGTATAGTCCCAATTAAGACGATAATTTGTTTATTATTTAGATTGAAAGAAACACTTTTATTATATTCGAAAATACTATTTTGGTAGCTACTCTGCCACCGGTTAGTAATAGGGCAAGTTAATAATATTGTTAAAGCTTTTGTGACAACAGCAATATATCGCGATGCTTGGATATGTTACGAAAAGAAATTAATATAGATAATCCGCAAATCTGCCACAAAGTTAAGGAGTACTCGCTAAATTATACACGGTACGAGGCTTACGGCGCGGATCTCACAATCGATCTGTTAAGTGTTCTTAAAAGCTTTTTAAAAACTTATTGTACAAAATATGATACAAAGCCGTTCACGATTAATGTCGATCAATTTCAAAAAAGTTAAATTATGAATTCTAAAGAGTTGAATTTAAAAGTGACTCTTTTTTTATCTGATCCATTATATTGTATTTTAAGGTAGTTATGAATATGGAGAGCTAAGAAGTTTAATTATTATATTTCAATTGAACTATTTCGGTTATACATATATTAGAAAATATTTCTGATGACTTATTTTGTTTGCCGGTCTGGTCTCCGAAATAAATATCATGTGGATTTAGTTTCATCAGAGCGCAGTGGATACGTTTTGTGATGACGAAAACCTATATAGGATGATAATTTATCAGAAACACTTAATTTTACCTTCAAGTAGGACAGCCCTTAGACAGTTGAAGTTATAATAGATAAAGTTATATTTGATATACAGCCTAAAATAAAACACTTTGTATGAAAGTTAAAACTAATCGGGAGAGTGAAAGCAATCAATTTGATGCAATCTCATAAAATCCCACTTCAAAGTTTTGAATTTTAAACAAAGACGACGTTAGCGAATAAAATAATAAATGCTCGCTTAATTTCACAGCGAAGTTTTATTAATGTTCATATTACGTAACATATCAAAATGAAGTGGTGATAAATTTTAATTAATAATATTTAAAGATCTTATAATGATGATGATGATGGTATAAACTAAAGTATGTGAAAAATATTATAATTGTAAATATTATAAAAAAGTAAGTGAACTCATTAACTCTTAGCTACATATTTGTTATAATATGACATCCACATTGTATATTATATATTACAATTTCTAATTTTTTATAGTATATATTAAGTAGATATTATGTACATAATAAAATATAAACTCTTCGAACCAAAAATTTTATATCCACAGAAACAAAGTCAACGTTGAAACTGTAACAAAAATACAAATTTGTAAAAAGTAACTAAAAAACAAAAAGTAAAATATATTTTTACCAAAGTGAAATAGTTTTAAAAAGTACCTATCGCGGTCATGGTGGCGGGATAGTACGGCGGACGTGTAGCACCCGCTACGGTCGCTACGATACTGACGCGCGGTAAAAGAAAAATGGGATTCTGTAAAAAGATTCGTAATTCTAAACTTAATTCGTTCTTCCGGTACCTTATATTTTTATTTTCCTTATACATATGTACTTAGTCTGGCCATCAATACTGTTCCAATTAAATATAATCAAAACGTTACTTTTTAATTAGGATCTGCCATTTTTACACGATTGCTCATTGTGTTTTCTTATTTTCAGCCAATATATTGTAAAATATTTGTGATAATAAAATGGAATGGGGTTATAAAATTGCTGTGATTGCGTTACATAAAATAGGTATGGAGTCAAATACAATTTTGAAAAACTTTCATACGCTTGGTATTAGTCAAATGTTTGTTTACTTGGTTATTGATAGGTACAATGAAACCTCCTCTGTTTGCGACGGAAAAAATCTGGCCGTCCACGTAGTATTCGTACGAAAAAGGTGATCAACGCTGTAAGGGAAAGCATTCGAAGAAATCCTGTCCGAAAGCAAAAGATTTTATCGCGGGTGATGATTATAGCACCTAAAACCTTGTCGCCTATTCTAAAAGATGACTTAGGAATCGCAGCCTATGAGAAATGTCATTTGTTAACTGATAATTTAATAAAGTTTAGGGTAGTATAAAGTGAAGTGGTAGTAACTATAAAAATAGGGTGGTATAAAAATTATAACAATTATTTAAGCAGGTCACAGAATAATGTTGTTTAAGGATCAGTTTTTTTTACAATTCTGTAATATTTTAACAAACAAAATAAATAATAATTACTATTAATAAATTACCAAAACCAATTGCCTAAAATTGAGTTTTGTGCAGTCAGTAGCTTTTTTTATAGTTATTTACAATAACTGTTTACGTTCTTCTTCATTCTCACCGTGACATCTTCGCTAGCACCTGCCATTCTGTGGATCTCTTCATTGCGGATTCGATCAGCTAGACTGACTTCGCATATTCTGCGAAGAGATCGCATCTCCACAGCACTCATCTTTCTTACATTCATCTTCTGTGTTACCCACGTTTGGCTGCCATATAACAGCGTCGGTAGAATACTTTCCAAATATACCACTTCATTCACTTGTTCTATTATCTTATCATTCACATTGATCTTACATTCTGTTATTTCTTCATTTCTTTCAAATATCAGAACCTTCGACTTATCTACATTCAGGTTTAGACCATTAATTTCACACCCATCATTTAGGGTGGTGACCAATGCCTGCAAATTGCATTCTGATGATGCAATGAACACTGCATCATCTACATTTAGCAAGCAATTGATCTTAAGGTCACCCACTTTCACTCCCATGTCATTGTCTTTCACGCCTTGGAGACAACTTATTACTTATTATTATTTATTTAGCTTCACGCCATATCCCTTAAGGGGTAGTCATAGACGACGGAGCGCCAAACGCCAAACGCGCTTGCGGCGTTGGGGACCGCCAACCAACACGCCATGTTCTGAACGGCGGAAGGTGGAGGACGGAGCTACAAATAGTATTTATTTAATTATCAAAATCCTTTTTACTCCAATCTTTTTGATATTATTTGTTCTTCTCTATAAGTATAGTGAGTGTAAGCACAGTTTTATATATTGTATATGTATTGGGATTCGAGAGTTTAATAAAGCTAATGATGATATCACCATTTAAAGACATTGAGTCATTAAATATAAACGATTTAAGTAGCAAGTTTTAATTTTTCTAGAACATTTAACGAAATAATAAGATATCCTAAATAAAGCTGTATAATGAAATTTGGAAAATATATGCCATAAGTCATTTAATATTAAATATTATTACATAATTTAAAACTAAAAATAAACGCCCTTTAAACGTAAATTAAGAAATATTTATTTATTATTTATTTAGATTCTTATGCATAAAATTATTACCGTTATGTAACTTAATTCGGTCGAACATTTACTACTGTTATGTATTAACTGTGATATCTCGAGATACGCACAATCACGTTTTAGGGATGACAACAATATCTCACAGAAAAGAGTGATGTCCAATTTATTTCATTGGCTTTTATTTTGATAACATTTTCCTCGTAAACTTGATAAAAAAAATTTACAATAAAACTTTTTTTTGGCGTTGTAATTTTTATTTTATCAATTCAATTGCCTTAATTATGTTTTGACCATAAATTCGCATATAATATCAATGTTCAAAAAGTCTATAATATGTAGTATTATTAAAAATATATATTTTTTTGTTATATAGTTAGTCAGTTATGCGATCATTTAGCAATTTAGTTGTAGATTAAAATTGAGTTGAATAAACAATGTGAACTGTTTGCGAAACAAATTTATCCTCAAATTTTTCATTTTAAAGGCATTTACTGTAATCGCTTTTAACTCAGTGAGTCGATTGCTCTTTACCTGAATATATATTTTGACAAGTGTTCACTTTTTTTTCATGTTGTGTGTGGTTGGTTCCATTATCACACTAGATTCGAAATCATCGGCGTTTTGATTCTTTTTAAATTAAATTGCACTTTAAATTAAATACTGGTTATAATTCTAAGGGTCGGTCCTTTGCTGACAAATCCTTTCAACCATCGTTTACGTATCTCTCGTCGAAAAAGCTTTAGTCTTTTGACATTATTCTCAAATAATTTAGTCCATCTTCACTACTTTATATACCCGAAGGAACTGATTGGTAATTCAAAAACACAGACATTGCAGACATGTAGGGATTATATTCCTTATACTTACCTCATCTATCCTTTTTAAATCCGTCATAAGCGATGTAATCAGACCTGTTTATAATTCTACTTAGTCCATGTTTTTATTTCATAAGACACTCATTAATGCTTTTATTGAACAGTCTGTTCATCAATGGCTATCGTAGTACAATGGATAATATACTACCCGCTTTTCCAGAGTGGTTTGATTTTCGATATTATAGAAAACCTTCCATTTATTTGCATTTTGTTCAAAGAGGCTGCCGAGCGCCTCTTTTCATCCTTTTTTGTACATACGACACGACGTGTGCGTACGATAAGTTTTAGATGTGTAGAATTGCGTTAGTTGACGATTAATATTAAGTAATATTAGTAACAATATAAATCCTAATTTTTTATTATGTAAACGGAGCAGTCAATTACTTTCATTGACTGTTAGGTACTCTTTAAAGGTTATTTAATACCAAACCAGCTTCATAAAATCAAAAGAATTAAATAATTTATTGCACATGAGAAAAAAAACCAATACTGAAAACAACTATACTCAAAATTAGTTTATTTTTAATTTCAAGATTATTTCACTTACTGTATGAATTATTCATTTCCAGATTCCGATTCAGTCAGTATTTCTAGTTTTATATACCATATTGGATAATTTCGTTTTATCGACCTGTTGCATCACACCGATTCCTTAGAAGTCATTACTTGCGGTAGCGTCGGGAGTCGGGTTGCGCTCGTCCCTCAAATATGTGCGAAGGGGGTGATGGCTGACTCTTGCGTTATGCTCGTGAACGGGTGCTGCTTGCGGTGACTGGTTGTGTAGCAGGCCTATTTTTATTTTTTATTATTGTTATCATTATTATTAATTTTTTTTTTGCTATTATTATAATTATTGTAATAATAATTATTATTTTTTTCATTATATTGCGACGGTTCTAGTTGTTCCAAAATAGCTTTTAAGATTGACATTTGTGAAACAGTGATCACAATATAAAAAAAATATATATCCGGCTGAGTTTGTTGTGTGGTTCTTCTCAGACTTGGACGCGTTTGGAACCCTCATAGCTTTAACATTAAGTTGGACAGTGCTTTTACAGAAGGGCTTATTACGATAAATCTGGTATCGAAATAGGCCCTCCTGACACTTCCATTTTGACGTACACAAGTGATCACTGATAATGATTCAAAGTGGAAAAGATATAAATAAATAAAAATAAATAAATAAATTGCGATAAAACTATAAACATACAAACTTTTATTTAAAAAGTATCAAGATAAGTGATATGAGTTATCACCAGTTCGACCTCGTAACGATTAATGATGTCTTGTATAAAGTCCACTTTAATTTTCCATTCATCAATTTATCTAATAAATGAACTGCATTCAGATAGATATCTACGAGTACAGCTAACGAGTTTGTTTTTGTATTTCATACGAGTATAATCCCATGTCCATAATTTATAGTTAAAGTGTAAATTATATAGTAAAGTATAAGGTGTCTAAGAAAAATAAATGGAATACGTGAATATTTTTCGTTACTTTTTCGTTTATTTTGCAGACTCGATCTAATTCCGAACTAATTTACAGAACATGTAGACGACCGTCTGTAATCCACAGACAGTGCCGTAATCAAAAAGAAAGTAAATAATAAACAAAAAGATAATTAAAAATTAGTTTCTATATTCATAACACGTAACATGTATTTTAAATACAATTATACTTACAATTATAATTACAATTATAATTACTTAGCATGTGAATAAGATTGTTCGATATTACTAGAATTTAATATTTTTAATATAACACGGGTTCTTGTAAAGTAAATGTTCCCTTGAATTACCAACACATTGTTTGAGAGAATTTTATACAAACAATGAAAAAAAATGTAATAACCGCTTTATTCTTCATCCAAACCTTATGATAGCTATATGCAGCATTGATTAACAGAGGGAATATGTCGTTCTCTTATATATGGGATTAATAAAATGTTATATTGTATATTAAGATATATATTGTAAGTATATATTGAGAATATAAAAAATTACACAGTATAATTAAAATATTGCGCTTTTAATCATAAACCCACACATCCGAAATAAATTCTCAACACATGAATAAATATGTTATCGCAAATGTCTGCAGTAAAAATATTTGAAATTGTCTTTATAATTTATTTCATTCATTTGGAAAATTATAGAATAGAAGAATATCTCTTGTTTATTTTATGAAGCAATACATGAATCCCAAGATACAAAAGAAATAAATATGCAGCTAGAATAAGTAAGTCCTTATCAGCTGTACAGACAAAGGCGGAATGAAACTAAATAAAGATCCACTTCTAAAGTTCAACTCTTAAGATGTAAACATTTTAATGATGTTCTTGCGATGTTTCCTCTTCTAAAATATAAGACATGACTTAATTTTTTTAATTTATACTATACATTAAAATTCCATTATAAAATATTTATCAAAAGGTTGGAATGCGAAGTTTCAGCGTTTTACCAAATAAAGATCAAGTTAACAGATAAGTAAAAAACAATAATTTGAAACCAGGAGAATTATCACTAATACGATAGTCTTCTATCATATACATAACAAGTTAATTTAATATTGCCAGCGATGGATTATTATTTCTTTTATTTTATTGTCAAAATTATAACTTGCGTAGTTAATCAGTCAAAATTGAACTATGTATTTAGTTAGCTGTGTTGAGATGTAGTTTTCCCATTGTATTACTTCTATCTTGAACTAATTAACTTATTTAGAATTCTGTATATATTATTTCGTATTATGTTGAGTCATAACTATGCACACAATACTTACTGAATATTACTTTAAAACTACATAGTTATTTATAATAAAAGAGTATTTGTAATGATTTGGATGAATCCAAAAATGTTATTATTTTAATTAAAAGAAAATATTTTTTTCTCCAGAAATAATTTGTTTTGTAATATTATATATATTTAACCGGCTCTCTTCACACTCACACTCCACTACGCCTCATGACTAAGGACCCCAAATAGGTTTAAATCCACTCCTGCAAATTCCAATAAAATTGAAAAACATGAGTGAGTAGATCATGAAAGTTTAAATACAAAAATTGTTTTCAAATAATTATACGAAACTATATCATGTACTATACCTATTTTGATACCATACTTATCGAAATAAACCAATTTATAAAGGCACGCTATGATTTAAAATAAGGCTACGAGGGTTCCAAACGCGCACTGGTCTGAGAAGAATCACTCAACAAACTCAGACTAGTATTTTTTTTTGTTGTGATTACTGTTTCATAAACGTTAATATATTTAGTGAGCAATGTACGAACTAGAACCATAGCACAGGAAACACATATTTGACCAACTCTATATACTTATCCTTTAAATCCATCCTCATTGCAAAACCACTGGTAAAACGTGGATATACAAAACCGCCCTCTTCCTCCAAATGATCAATTAATGTGCAAAGATGTATTATTGAAGGTTCATTATCACTCAGAGGATAACCTATCCACATTGTATCCTGCAAAATTATGGTGAGATTATAAACATTTTTCTCTATGATGAAATACTAATTGTCGTATCGAATTGATCGGAAATTTATATTCTTTTGTTCAAATCCAGTACCTTTTGTAGGTAGCTACCACAAAGCTAAGGCCTTAATAAGGTTTTTAAACGCACTGCAGTATGAAATTCCAAGAACAGAACCCATCGGAGATCACTGTCCCTTCACTTAGTTATTAAATGAAGAAGCAAAGGTATGGTCGTCCATACTCCAGGTACGGAGAAATCTTTGTGAAAAATTAAGATATTAAACAGGAATACTGAATCTAACGAAAAATATCTGCAGTTACAGTTGACTACTTTTTTGTTATTAAAAGATAAAATCAACAGCTGGGGATAATGAGAACGGTCATCAATGGGTAAGAAATTAATGTATTTTTAATTAATAAGTCCGATATACTTGCTAATGTTTTTTGAAGTTATGAAATTTTTTTTTGAGATAAAAATTAATAAAATACTTCCTCTAGTTGGAACACTTGTAGATCGCGTACACTCGCTCGATATGGTAAATGATGGGTTGATTATTATAATTATTACATCAGGTGAATTTGTGTGAAATAAATATAATTACTTATCAAACTCCGTAACTGCATATAAAAAAGAACGTTTTAAATTAGTTCATAAATATGAGACAACATATACACACATCACTTATAATGTAATATATCATTATGTTTATGATTAACGTGTTCATCTGATATGATAACGGGATCGACGTAACATTATCATTAAATTATGACAAATAGCTTTGCGCGAGTATCATCAATCATTAGATCGTCAGGTTTCATACAACGGCATTATTCAGGTGTACGAGGGGTAACCTTTATTGATCGTTTAAGTTTTAAGCTGTTTCAGAAAATATCTTTAGTAAGATATGATATTTTTATTAAATGAATACCATATAGGTTTTTTAAGTAGTAGGCAAAGTAGGTATAAAATCAAAACCCAACTTTTTTTTTCGAAATAACATTCAATAGTTTAGTAAATTTGATTTAATTTTGTTAATTTTGTCGGCATTCGTTTTAGGTGATGGATGGATAAATTTCACAATAAAAATTTCACCATTCATTTTCAAATCAAGAGCACTGTATATAATATGTAACACCAAATCTAAGAGTGTCTCATAATTTCGGAGAAAGTCGATAATAACAGTTTATATTGTCATGAATAATCCTATTAGACTAGTAATTTTAAATATAACCATCTATGATTATGTAATAGGAATCGGACTTTTTCACTTGAAGATAAGCAGAGCCGTTAATGCTTGATAAAAAACGGATGAAAAATTCTGAAACTAATAATATCGACTTAGTTCGGTGCAATCTAACTTCGAAAAAGATTTATGAGTTGGAGATCGCGAGTAGAAGTTTGAAGAAGTGTCAATAAATCAGTTGTTCGAGGGTTTTGCGCAGTTTTAAAATCTAAAAAATTACCGTATCTACGTAGATGATGTGCTTTGGAGGTTACTTCCTGAATAAATATCTATTTAGATATAATTACATGAATTGCAAAGTTTTAACGTACTAAGACATTATTTCATTTCACGATAAGTATTTTGATAAAATTCTTATAGCGCAGACGAGCAACTAACAATAATTACATTTCATTATTAAACACAATATGTATTGGTAAGAGATAACAAATAGACATCATTAAGTAATAACGCACTGCCCCAATACCAATAGAAATACCAACATTCATGAAGCATAAGTCAATTAAAAGACATTTACCAAATTATGGATTACGTATTAGTTATTTAAAACTCCATTACCGCCAAAAGCTACATTTTCAAATGTTATAAATTCCACGATGAGATTTTAATGTGTCATGCTCAGGTGATCGTTTACATTATTCATGGAGGCTAAGTTGTGCCTTCTCGAATTTATTTGCAGATTTCCCTTTCAAAGTGAGAGAGGCAGACAACGGATAAGCGAATGAACGTAATGTTTTGTGAGTGATAAAGTGACTACTGATTTTATTCGAACTAAAATTTATTTAGCCATTTACAAATGAATTTCCTAATTTTTTTTAAAATGATTGATGCTTTGCACGTAAGCGGGAATCAAAGCTTATGCTGTGATAAATGTTAAAAAAATTATCGTCAGTTATTCCGTATTTAATTACTTTAAAAAATCTATTTCCCCCATTTTCATGAAAAAATCACCATTATAGACAGAACTGGAACATGCGATTTTGGGTGTCCGTCTGTGTCGTTGTTCCAACTAAGCTACCGTGTCGTTAACCGCTTAAATGATAAAAAAATAGCACAATAAATTATCTTAAATAGATAAATAGTCATAATCTACTGCATACGATAAATAATTTGGAGGAAACAGAATCTAAAACAACAGCAGCCCCGACAATGAAACCTCAAATTCTTCCCTCCACATAAATGTCATGAAAATGAGGATTACATCCTCACCGTCGGGCTGATGGCATAATAATAATTTCATATCTCGAATTCAGTTGAGTCCTGAGGGAATGCACTCGATAGCGAATTTATAAGGAACAGAGGATTTCGATACTAATTGAGATATAAATTCAGTTCAATTGTATTTAATAAGGTTTCTATAGTTATAAATGATTTTTATAACATTGATGGTTATTGAATTAATATTGAAATTATAAAAAAAAAAATATTTTACATATATTAATTACTCTATTTTATTCTTTAAGTAAAACGTTTAAACGACCATTTTCTTCTATTCAAAGCTTACGTCCCAACATGCGGTAGAGCTTCTAATTCTAAAGCAATTTAAATAAGATGAATCGAATTCTATCTTTTAGCGGATTTAAGTTTGAGTTCTCTGAATCAGGAGCGCTGCTTCGTTCATTTACGAGTCCGTGGATAGGGATCCACGTACTTAGAGAGAGGGCTCTCGTTGTTGAACTGAGATAAAAGTGGAGTACTTTTAAAAAATGAATATCGCATATTTAAGCTATTACTAGTTATTTTTAAAATGATATATTTATTTTTTATATTATGTATTGTTATTTAATTGCAATAAAAAAAACGTGAAATTGTAACAAAAACACAAATAGGTAAAAGAAAAAAAAGTTATATACACCTAAGTCTTTTTTTACACGGAAATTGGTTCCAGAAAAAACCGTGTAAAAAAAGACATTGATCGTATGCAAAAATAGGTGATTGGTTCCTAATCTCTAAAACCTATTAAAATTAGTGAAAAACAAGGATTTTTTAAGAACAAGTATTCATATTTATTTAATTAAATCACATATACAATGTTTATTTTTACAAGCATACTTATTGAAGATTATTCACAAAATATTAACACATTTCAATTGCTCTCACCAGTAAATTTGCTTGTATGCACAAAAAGGGAATTCCCCTAAATTTGTATGTTGTATACGAACATATTTCGCAGAAATTAAATTTGCCAAAAAAAAATTAAGCCCAAAAAATCTTAAATCGTGCTAAATGGAATAAAATCGTGTAAAAAAAGACCGTGTAAAAACAGATTTAGGTGTATATATATATATATATTATAAATGAAACCAATACTAATGTAAAATAATATTAGTGAAGTACCTATCGCGATCATAGTGGCGGGATATATTTAGGCGTACGTGCAACACCCTCTATGGTCAATACGATACTGACGCGCGGAAAAAGAAAATCGTATTCGGTAAAAGGTAAACTTAATTCATTATTCCGATACTTCAATTTTATTTTCATTATACATATTTATACTGTCGAATAGGTTTCTGCTCTGAAAGAAATTGAACACTTTCACACACACATTGGCAATTCATTTATCGAATTAATTAAAGCCTTCCACAAGTTGGTAAAATTTTGACAAAGTTCATATTAATATAATTTAAATTGCTGTTATTCTGAACAGCGTAACTAAATATTGTGTCTAAGTTTAATAATAATTAAAAAAATATAAATATATGTCGAAGTTGTTTGGTAAACAATTTGGGAGAACTACAGTTTTCATAATAGTAATGTCATTGCATAAATAATTAACATTGACAGAAAGATAGCGTGAATTTATAACGTTTCCGTTTTTGCATTTACCTTCACAATAATAAAAGGGGACATTTATTATTAAAATATATTTCATTTACCTAATAAAGCCTTTAACAATATATATTTAATTTACCTAAAATAGTATTTAACAATATGAGCCTTTGCAAAATAGCGAATATTCACCTATTGATTTGTCCTCAATATTTTTAATGCGTAGATTTTCACAAGACGGTATTTGTAATAACTATTAGACAATTAAGAGAACAGACCGACAAATTATTTTAAAATGTGTATTATTTGTTTTACCATTATTTGTTTGTGACCATTATTTGTTTTACCCACGCGACGTTTTAGCCGTATCCAAAAATTATGTTTTGCTATTTCAGTTTTAATAATAAATAATGATATATCCAATATAATGAAAACCAATTGTCTAAGAAATGTGTTTTCTGCAAAGAGTAGCCATATACAATAATTGTTTACGATACACAGTACTTACTTCAATATTTTTATTTGACATCAACCACAGTTTACGAAACAATAAAAAACATTTGAATATAGGTTCAGTATCTTCTTGCATGTGAAATCAAAACAGACAAATTATTGGTTTTTGATTATGTTATTAATTATTAAGGTCTTCATACAAAGAAGACAGTTGCTATTTCTCATAGAGGCTGTACGTAAAATCCAGCTTGCACTGACAATTGTAATTTCATAGTTTCATACATGTTTATATAATTTCGTAGTGTTCTAATCAAGTGCTTGGAATATTTGAAAAGCGGCGTATCATGTATAGCGTATTTATGATAGCTGTGTTCTTAATGTTATTTGATCTGACTCGTCTTATGAGCTAAAGTATGAGCTAAACTACATATTTTGTCAGCTGCGATGTACTGGTGTCGACGATTTAACGACTGATAATTACTTATTTAAATTAATCAATCAATACATAACTACCTGGTGTGAGATATATTTTTGCATATTAATTCAATTATTTTTCAATTAACGAAACATCTGTTATCAGGATTAACTGTCTTTCTTTTTAAATCTTTTGCAATAATTAACTTACTAACAATTATGCACATCTCATTCCGCGTCATGTTCAATCATAACATTGCCTGAGGTTTGTTGGAACGGCTTTCTAAATAATTGCTATGCAAATCAAAGAATACACCTATCAAATGACTGAAAATGAGATTACAAAATTAACTCCAATATTTTTTTTATTGATATAATATATTGCAATATTAAAATATGAATAACCGTTATAAAGTTTTTACAAACATATTCAAAACATACCACAAATTAAAGTTACTCCTAACTACCGCAAAACTAAGCTCCGCCAATAAATCAGACGTCGAACTTTCAAACAATAATGCCAAAAAGACCCTTACTCCTACGGGATAAGGGTCATATCCTAAACCGTATTTTCAGAACATGTGCAGTTCATACTCCATTGACAGGCGTAGTTAATAAAGCCTACAGAAGTTTGTATTGTTTCATAAGCAAGTCTCAACTTGCACCGCTTTAAGTGATATAGAGCTGAATGCAAGTTTGACAGTTTGTAAGGCTGCTAGTCCATTAGCATGGATATAGCTGTAACTATATTATTATTATTCTCTAAAATATATATATAACAGGTAACTTTTACAGCAATGGTATTCAATAATAATACTCAGAGTGATCTAAAGAATTAGATATATATTTGTAGTTTATTACTTATATTAAGCAAACACAGGAAATGAACACTAATAAATCTATAGTACGTGCTGCACGTATTCTGTAAGCGTTCATCCATCATTGCTTTCCCTCGGAACTACATTATGATACTTGACCTGAATGTGTGGGGAATAATTAACTAACATATATAGAGTTATAAAGTAAATAGTCTAAAATAAAAAACTTTTGTATGAAAACTAAAACCAATCGGGAGAGTGGAAGCAAACATTTTGATGCAATCTCATATATTCTTAATTCAAAGTTTTGCATTTTAAACAAATACAATGTTAGCGAATAAAATAATAAAGTGCTGGCTTAATTTCATAGCGAAGTTTTATTTATGTTCATATTACGTAACATACAGTACAATTAAGTAGTTAATATTTTAAATAATAATATACACCTGTGATGGTTTAAACTAAACTATGGTGGACATTATAAAGAAAAAGTAATAAACGTAACAGCTTTATACCACAAACAATGAGTGATACTGTGCGCAAATATATCGTGTCGGACGTACATATTAACGATATGATACTGACTAGGATGTACGTTAGTGACATTAATTCCGTAGTTATATAGTATAGTTGTTCACTTACAAAGTAAGGAATGAAAGTTTATATATAATTCAGTCAAATGTGGTGACTAATAGAAAATTGTAAAATTTATTATTACATAACATATTTGTCAATAACATATAGAAGCATACTCGTACGTATTTAATATTATTGCGCTTTATACTATAGCTCTGTTTGATTGATTGGATTAACTAAGTAATAATCAGTCGCTCATCGTCCACAAAACAGCTGACAAATTATGCTACACATACTAGCTATGAATAATGAGTTTACTTACGTATATTTCACTCCGCTTGAGTTATTTCTTGATAATAAGTTATTTAAAAGTAATATTGAACTTAAGGCCATGAACTAAAGAAGCAATCTTCAATATACGTATATACTAAAAGTTTAAAAAATAAATAAAAATATATAACTAATTAACAAACAAATTTATTCAAATATCAGTATTGTGCAAATATGCATTTTAATATTAGTAATATTTAGGAATTATCTTTTATATATATGCGAGTGATATGTACGAAAATAAAACTGATTGTAAATGTGTAATAAATATATGTAATTTTCAATTAGTCCACATTTGACTAAATTAAATTATGAACATTTGCTTTGCACGGGTATCGGCAATCAATAGATCGTCAGGTTTCATACTACGCTATTAATCAGGTATAAGAGGAGTTTGTTTATTGATCGTTTAGGTTTTGGGCTGTTTTAGATAAGACCTTAATATAATTATGATATACTTTGGTTAATGAAGACTAAATACATTATTTTTATTAAATAGCATTCAAATAAAAGGGGAAAAATTGAACTTGTTCAGGTGAACATGAAGGGAAAAGTAACATAATTAAGGCTAATAACATATTCCTATAAAAAGGCGTAGATTGCGAATATATATTATTTAAAGCACAACAATAACAAATCACAGCATAATACCGTTAGTTACAATTTAGATATTTCATACTATATTATTAGATATTAAACCTTATTTGATTTTTCGATGTTACTTCTAAATAAAGCTTGAAAATCTAGCCCTAAATATTATTATTGTGTGGATTTTCTTAATGTGCTGTTTGTAATAACCATTAGACAATTAGACAATTAGACGAATAGAGTGAAAATTAAAATATCTATTTATACTAAAAACTAGTAAAATTTATATCAAAGTTGCTCCTGTAAATATTCAAGAACCTCGTCGAAAATTATACTATCTATTATATATATTTATTCTTTCAACTTAATTTTTTATTTCAACTAATTGCCTTGCTTTTTAGTTAAATGATAATTCTGCATAGATTAAATCATAATAATGTATTGGTAAATAACAACCGCGTTTGTAGATAATTGAGATCGTATGCTTATCAGATGATTTGACAGTGACGGGACTGTTTAAAATAAGTTTACAAAATTATTCTGTGTAAATTTTAATATGCTAATACATTACCTATAAGTATAAGACCCTACTACAGTTTTTACTAATATATTCCGAACAACAAACTATGAAGTTAGTTGGAACCACGTTTGTACTGCAAAACTAAGCCATCCCTATTCCTAACTATTCCAGTAAACTAGACTCAAACTCAAACTTTAGACCAATATATTCCAAAAAGACCCTTACTCAAAAGCAATAATCCTAAACACTATTTTTAAATCATGCTCAAATTAATACTGCATTGACAGGCGTAGTTAATAAAGCCTACCGAAGTTGGTATGGTTTCATATGCAAGTTTCAACTTGCACCGCTGTCAGTGATGTAAAGCAGAATGCAAGTTTGGCAGTTGATAAGGCTGTTAGTTCATTACCCTTAATATAACTATAGATTACTATATTATCTACAAACTTAAGAACTAAGTCGATTTATGATAGAAATAAAATCTTATATTCAGATAATAAAATAAACTTGGGATGTTTTATCTAGAGTCACTGGGAAAACTAGGGCTGTCAATGGACTTAAAAAGTAAAATAAATGATAATATTAAAATAAATTAAGATGTAAATGTTGCGGATATATTTGAGGCTCCTTTTTAACTAAAATTTCAATAACAGCCACGTTATTTAAATTCTTATTAAAATTTTTCATGATCCGATGCAAACGTCGAAATGACTGTTAGAGGCAGTAATAAAGGTTTTGCTATTAAACCTATCCCATCAAATGAAATAGTTCAAACATTTAAAAAATTTAATTTGAAAAAACGGGTAATTATGCTTAATTTTTAAGAAATTTATTGAAACCATGTTCATAGATTTAATGTAAAATAGTAAATTCTTCTTTGTTTAAAAGTAAGCGAATTAACGGACTTTACTACGGCTCGACTCGTACACAAAAATTACGCGAATGATGGAGTGCTAAAATTAAAGGAAGGTAGTTTATATTACTAAAGTTGATTACAAAACATATTAACTCGTTTGACACGATAATAAATAAATTTAAAGTTAACTTTGTTAATGTCAAATATATAATTTATCACAGATCAGATTATCTTCTAATGCAAGAGAGTAAAATACAAAACATAAATACATACAATGATTACAGAAATGTATCCCTTTAAATTATTCCAGAAATGTAAACCTTCATAAATACCCAAAGCTGGAATTGCGGTCGAGTTTCGGCCACTTGGCGATCACTAGTAATGATAAAATAGAAACGAGACCAAATCTATAACGTCAATATTAAACAAAACTAATGGTTATTTGTTCAGGACATGATATTGAACTCAATATAATGGTTTTATTTTTTTATCCGTGCGACAGGCAAAATGTGTTGGACCGATTTAAAAAAAACTTGTGTAATGTTATAAGTTTCCCCGGCCAAGATTGTCTGTTACTATTTTTTTAATTTACTACCCCGGCAAATGTTTGAATTTTCACGAAAATCCTACATTTGGTTTAATTTGCTTTGACTGCATAGAGCAAAACTACTAAACAGATTTATATAAAATTATTTGCATAACTAAGTTGACATATAAGACACTTTTTGGATAATTCTCTGAGTCAGAGGATGTCGTCGGCAAAAACTAATCGCTAATAATATTAATACATAAAATTTGAATCTCAATATTCACTAGTAATTCCAACTTTTTCATGAATATTTGATTCCAACTACTCTCAATCATCAATATCCTTTTAACTCCAATGGGCTTTGATATTATTTGTCCTTTTTATAAGTATAGTCCGCATAAGCAGCGCTTTATCCGTTTTATATCCTTATATAACCTCCGATCCGGGGTTTCATGAAGTCAATTATGGTCTCACCATTCAAAGATATAGTACCGTGAAATAAAAATGTGTTATGTATTTATTTAAAAAAAAATAGAACATTGGAACCGAAACATTTTTTTTAATATTCGAAATACATTTTTTCTCTTGATTAAATCATGAATATTGCTAAATAATTTAAGCATAACAGTTTATATCGTCGAACGCTAAATTACCAATTATTATATAAAAGCTATTTGTGTATAAAATAATAACCAATGTGTTACTTCATTTGGTCGAACATTTAGTACTTTTATGTATTTATACAAATATCATGAGATAAGCACATAAGATAAGGATGATCCGACGACATTATAATATTGCCACTGTACCGGGTCGCTTCCAATTTATTTTTATTTCCCTTTATATATCTGTTCCGTAGCAGATTTCTCATAAACTTCATATCTATATTTTTACCAAATTATGGAGTAGCTCGTAGGCTGGGATTGAGGATTTTGATCTTTGTTTACTCGTGGAATGCCTTCTAGCGTCATAACTTATTATTTACCTGCTATAGTCACACACAATTATCATTGTTCTAATAAAAAATAAATAATAGGAGGTATTAATGAAACATAATTAATTCTTTATTTCGTAGTTTGTTAGTCATTGAATAGTTTAACGTTTTGATAGACCAATATAAAACTAGCCTTTTGACATTATCCAGGAATCAATCCAAGCATGACCTGGTTGGCAATGCAAACTCATTAATGAATATATTCCTCATAATGAATTTGCATAAAAGATGTAAGTACAATAGATCTTCTATCTCTTTTAATGCCATCATAAGTGATGTATTTCAAGTCTATATCCATGTCATATTTAATAATTAACACTGTTCTTGTAGAGAATCTTCTTCAATAGAGTAGTCATAGTATAACGGATAATACACCCCAGGGTGCCCTGATTTATGATTCCGTAGAAAATCTTCCTATTATTAGCATTTTGTTCAAAATTATTTCATTTCCAGTATTCTTCATGTTCCATAGTTTGACAATCAGTATTATTTGTCTTTGTTAACATACTGCTAGTTATAAAAATGTTAAATTATAATTAAGAATTAGCAAGACAGTAAATAATAAAAATTATCATCTGTTCGATGCCATAACGCAAACTGAAACTGAACAAAGTAATGTAACAAATACGGAATACACATTTCCGTTAAAGCTCAGAGCTCGGAGTTAGTAATAGCATCAAACATGTGTTGTATTAAACAGAGATTGCCTTTCAAAAGATTTACTCTCGACACATAACGCGCTTATGGAATTGATGTCAGAAAGTATTTTGAATTCTATATACTACAGCTTTTTAACTAGTTACCTTGGACGTAACGTAATTAAATACGACATTAAAAATATATATCTTCTGATGTGTATTGCATAGGTGTACCAAATTGAAACATTATTAAAATCAGTATTCTATGTAATAAAGGAGCAGTATTTAATGAATATTACACTCTAAGTGGTTATCAGATGATTAATGATATCTATTGTAATGTCCATTTAAATATCCATTCATTAATTTAGTAAACTTGGACCAAGGGTTATAAATACCAAAACAGAACTGGTGTGCGATTCTACTTTGGTAGATGGTATTTTAAGAACTTACTAAGGATATATTTTTTAAATATTGTTCTATTTTTTTGCGGGTCTGCGTGTGTGTGTGTCTATAAATATGTAAAAAAGATACTGAAGACTATTTCATAATAACTTACACTGGAGAATTCCATATTTATAGAATGTTATTGGATTTGATAGCCCAATTATAAATCCTAAGAATGTAAGTTACATAACATAAATATAACATAGATAAAAATATATCAGAAACGTGAATAATAGTATTTGTTTTTCGTGCTCGATCAGTAATTCTGAAATAATTTACCGAGCATGTAGACTACCGTGCGTAATCCACGGACAGAGCCGCGTCAACAGAAAGTAAATAATAGACGAAAAAACAATTAAAATTCATGCATTCATGAAACGACGTATCATGTTTTTTTGAACAACAATTAAAGTATAATAATATAGTCATGTATTTCTTTTTATGCAAGATTTACTTTCAAAATTCAAAATTCAAAATTCAAAATATCTTTATTCAAGTAGGCATTTACACGCACTTTTGAATCGTCAATTATTACAATACAAAAAAAGGTCAGTGTAGTCCGTCCGTAAGCAAGCTACCACCGGCTCGGAATACTGCTCTGTTGAGAAGAGCCGGCCAGAAACTCAACAGTTGCTCTTTTCAAAAGAAATATAACAATAGGTGATGTATATTATAATATAATATAAATCCTGCAAATGATTCAACTACTTAAGTTCCACATATTTCGATCCACTAAAAACTCTTGAAAGTTATAATAAGCTTTATTTAACAACAAACTTTTGATTTTAGATTTAAAACTAAGAAATGGAAGGTCTAAGATATCTTGTGGAACTTTATTATATATGCGTATACTCAAACCCATAAAGGATTTATTAACTTTTTGAAGCCGAAACTTTGGCGTTACGAGTTTGTTTTTATTTCTTGTATTTATCGCGTGTCTGTCACTGTTTTTTATATAACTATTTAAATTTTGACGTATATATAAAATGTTATTAAATATGTATTGGGAAGCGACTGTAAGAATACCTATTTCTTTAAAAACATCTCTCAGAGAATCTCTAGCTTTTAAGTTATAAATAGCCCGCACAGCTCTTTTTTGTAAAATAAATATAGAATTAATTTCGACAGCACTGCCCCATAATAAAATACCGTAAGATAAAATACTGTGAAAATAACTGAAATAAACAAGTCGAGCCGTATTAATGTCCGTTAATTGTCTAACTTTTCTAATTGCAAAGACGGCGGAGCTGAGTTTGGCTGCGAGTTTTGAGAGATGGGGGTTCCACTGGAGCTTTTTATCTAATGTTAAACCTAAGAATTTTGTTGAGTCAATCAATTCTAACACTTCATTGTTAAGGAGCAAGTTACAATTTTTACTTTTTACATTAGGAAGTGTAAACTCTACGCATTTAGTTTTCTTAGCATTTAACACTAAATTATTAATTTCGAACCAATACAGGACTCGTGACAAAGTACTGTTTACTTCGTCATAATTAATCCTATCACGCTCAACTTTAAAAATAAGCGAGGTGTCATCAGCAAAGAGTACAATGTCACACAGACCCTTAACAAAAAAAGGCAAGTCATTAATATAAAGTAAAAACAAAAAGGGGCCCAGAATAGATCCTTGTGGAACACCCATCTTTAGGTGAGAACCAGACGATTTAGAATTATTTACGTAAACTGTCTGGATTCTTTGATTCAGGTAAGAGGCAATAAGATCAATACTTAATGAATCTACTTGATATGTAGTTGAAAGTCTATACTACGTAGCATCTGAATAAGATTTTTCGTTATTAATAGAATGTTACGAGATGTCTTTCATATTCCCGTAACTTGCACATAATAATTAGATTCGATAATTGACATTTTTTATAAGGACCTGAATAGAACTGCTAATTGATCCTAGGCAGACATTTTTGTCAAAAACTTCATGACATTTGTGTGTTATATGTATATAACATGATATTTTTTTTAATTGTTATAGTTAGTTGATAGAAATAATACAAATATAAAAATATATTAAAATGTATTTCATAGTTACAAGTGTTATATACTTTGTTAACTGGAGTAGATTCTGTTTAATTAAATATTATGTACTTATGTATCGTTAATCCATCTTTTTACGCTATTATTATATGGCATCAATTAATGCACTTACAATAATAAAAATATTTGTACATTTAAGTAAAAATATCATTGAAATCATTCGACATATATAGAATTTTCATATAAAAAGTTATATACTAACAAATATTTAAATTACCAAAATTTAATATTATTAATATTATAAAGAAACTGTTTGTTCTGGTAACCAGATGTTCTAAATGCAATATAAATCTTAAAAGGTAAAGGATTGGATAAACTAGCAATGTACTCAACTTTGTTATTCACCTATAGGTAAAAGTTTAATGTCTCCAACTATCACGCGATTTCTTGGCAGCATTCGATCTTGGTGTTGGAACCAGGTCCCGTACAGACGGTCAGGTAGGCGGAAAGGCGGTGGAAGGACAAGGGGTGATCCCGGGCCAATAACTTCGTGGGGATAATCTTGAGGAAGAGCCTGTGATAGCAGAATATAACCTAAGATGTTATTGCTCTTCAGTTTTAGCGATATCAGAGCTATAGGCATGCACAGTAATACAAATCCAGTTCCATCGCTGAGGTGACCAGTACCTGCTAGAACAGGCTCTAAGCGCCATATCGTCGGGCTGTGCAGAGCTGGCACACAGGCATTGCGCCAGTGCATCGCCGACATACTTAGTGCAATACCTATGCCACCCGTAAGGTAGTCGTACCCTACATGAATTACGACCACTACAGATAAACGTTTATATTGTCGGTACAGTTATACATGGAATTGATATAATCTGTTAACTAATTGCTTCATAGAATTGGGAGGTAAGAGTGTAGTTTGCCCATCTATCACTGACAAAAATGAGGATGCAAGATATTAGGAAAACAGTAAGGTAGTAGAATACTAGGACACACAGAAAGATGGTAGTAGTAGAGTGTTTGGGCACCCAGTTCTCTCCGTCTCTGTGCGGTAATTGGACAGCAGAAGTACTTGTTAGTTTATGGGTTACAGACAAGTGATTACAGCTAAACTCACCTTAATACTTACCTTTTCGCGGAGTGAACTTCTTCCTGTATCCGTATCCATATCTTTCTCCAATAATGGTGTCATCATTACCGCCGCGGTAGTAACTTAAGACCTCACACCCGTTGTACCCTAAAACATAGTAGTTAATGTCACGTTAGTAATATTCTACTTAATTAAACAAAACAATTCTTCAATTTTCTATCTCACACCCCAGTATATTGCCATCATCCGCTAAAAATATCCACTTAATATTTGGCAATTTTTCAATTATTTTAACAATCTATTGAAGAATTGTCAGTACACAATTCTGACAATGACCAGTTTTAATATTAGGTATTCCAATATCATTAGATGGGAGACTCAAATCTGTCGAAAAATATTTAGGTGACATAAAATGGGACTAACTAATCAATACATATACACACATAAGCCAAATCACCAAATGATGCGCCCCACGTTTTCAGTTTTCAGCGTAGTACAAGATTACGAGTGACACAAATTAAGGCAACAGCTGCAGGAGGGGTGATGGAGTGAGGCAGACGTGGAGCGCAGAGCTGCCATAGGGCAAAATTATTTTCTTCTTTTGAGTGCATTTGTAAGACGTAGGTTTAAATTTTTTTTATTATTTAATTATTGATTACATAGTCACACATATATCAAACTGACGTGGGTATGTAACACAACTGTCTCCTGAGACAACACAAAACTTAAGTTAGGTATCAATAAATGTCCAGAGTTATTTTCCCCCCATACACAAGTTGAGCCAGTTCAAATGCTGGGTCTATTGAGAAGTCTGCTTCTGACTTCTTTTCGCAACTCTCAATCTGTTTTATTATACTAGAACAATAGAAAAAGATCAGCAAAAAAAATATGTAGAAGAAATGAGAAACGGATATGCGACCACAATTCGAAATACAAAACAACCTCCTTCGTCCAACCAGTCATCGTGAAATGATGGATTATTGTAGGCTAGTTATCACCCCGAGGATAATCTATCCAAACTTTTTATTTATAATGAAATACTTACTGTCATACTGTATTGACTGAGATCTTAGGCCACTTGTTCAAAACCAAGTACCTTCTGTCGGTTTTCTGCAGTTAAATCCTTAACAAGGTTTCCATATAACACCGCAATATGAGTTCCAAGAACATAACCTATCGGACATCAATGTTCTTGTTCTCGGTTATAAATAGGCGAAGAAAGGGTGTAATAAATTGGAACACTTGTAGCTCAATATCTTCTTGGCAACACTCGCGTGATATGTTCTGGTTGACTGACTATTGTAAATTTCACATTCCGTAAATCGAAGAAAAATATAAATATACTAATTTATAAAGCTCTATAACTACATATAGAAAGAACCTTTAAACGTCTGACTATGGCGTGTAATATAATTCATAAAATAAATATGAAACGTCATATAAACTTTTCACTCATAATGTAATGTATCGTTAATGTGCATATCTGATATTATAACCCGATCGTCAACATTATCTTTAAATTATGATAAATAGCTTTGCAAGGGTATCATCAATCAATTATTCGTCAGGTTCCATACACCGCCCTTAGTGAGGTATACGAGTACAACCTTTAATGATCATGTTATTGATGTTTTAGAAGCGATCTTAATCAAAATATATCATAACGATATTTTGATTTATAAATGCAACACAATTTTTTTAGGTGGAAAAATAAATATATAAGATAAAAAACCTGAACACGAATTAAAAGGTTTCTTATAAAAAGTTTATATTAACATTTGAACTTGAGGATAGGCACAATTGTTAATGCTTGATAAGCAGAGGCTGAAGAATAATTCAGTAGCTAATAACATCGGCTAAGTTCAATGCAATGTAACTTCGAGAAAGATTTATGGCGTTGGAGATCGTTTGTGGAAGTTTGACGGAGTGTCAATAAATGTTAAGCGATGTGGTTGTTCGAGGGTTTTGTTTTTACTTTTAATTTAGCTTTTTATATCTACATAGATGATGTGCTTTTCAGGTTGCTTCCGGAATAAATAACTATTTGGATATAAACAAATGAATTTGAAAAGGTTTGAAAATACTTGGATATTACTTAATTTCATAATAAGTATTCAATATAATTTTTATTGAGCAGCCGAGTACTACTAAACTAACTAAAGAAACTTAAACTAATTAATTTTTATTAAACTTATAATATATAGATGTAAGTGTTAACAAATACACATGATTGAGTAATAACTTATTACCCCAATACCAATAAAAATGTCAAAATGTATGAAGCATAAGTCTATTTATAGACACATCAAATTATGGAGTTCATATAAGTTATTAAAAACTTCATTACCGCCAAAAGCCATATTTACAAATGCTATAAAATTCGTAATGAGATTTTAATGTGTCGCACCTCAGGTGATTGTCTAAATTATTCATTATTCATGGCCACTTAATACATCCGAGAAGGTACAACACCTTCTAGGATTTATTTGCACATCTTTCTTTCAAACTGAGATAGGCAGAGTACCGAACACGAATAAACGTAATGTTTTGTGAGTAATAATATGATTACTGATTTAATTCTTATTTATAATTTACTTTGTTAGTAATTTTGATGGATAAATACCTTTTATTGTATCCTATAGTCATTTTTGTAAGAAATTGTAGGTTTAATATTATAAAGTCAAAAACATGTATTGAGTTTAATCGACGATGGAACTACGAGTATGTAGTTACTCTCAAACTAGTCAAATAGTAAAACAGTTAAGACATTTGTCAATAATTTTTTCACGTGATTCATTACGTATGCTATTGCTTTAGTCAAATAAATTTCGCCCGAATTAGTTCCGACTTTTCAAACTGAATTTGGTATAAGATGCAAATAGCATTGAAAGCATTAATAATTTGAAGTCATCACATCAAATTGAGGGATTTCGAACAAATCTATCGAAATTACGTAAAGTTTAATTGAACAGAAGCAGATTGATATATCAAGAGTACTCCGTCAGGTTCAAAAAAAAGCAATGTTGTTTGACAACATAAATTGTTTTAGAGAGATAACATTATTAAAAATTTACATCGTCATAATTTGCTATATACGAGAAAAAACTTGTTGAAACCAGAAAAAAGGAAAACTGAAAGCTCTAATTCATTCATCTACACAGCTGTCGTGAAACTGAGGACAATATTGACACCGTCGAGCTGAGAGCACATTATTAATTCCAGTTCGCAGATTCAGTTGTCCTGAGAAATGTCCCGTAGATTTCTCAGGACACGCTATGAATTTATAAGAAACAAAAGATTTCAATGCGAATGCGAACGACTTCAATGCAATTGTACTAAATATGGTGTTTACCAAAGTGTGGCGTATTGCCACTATTGTTAGAATAATTAATTTTTATTACTGAATTAAATTTTAGTTTATATAGTATAAAAGTTTTTAAAAGTGTAAATTTCATTATTATCCACATTTTTATCAAACCTTAGACCATTGTAACTAACGACCGGCTGGCCGCCTATTGTCTTCGCTGGACACGGGCGCACATCTGTCGACCGGCTGGTTGTTTATTGTGTCGCCGGTCTCCCCACCCACTACGGTTCTCCTGCGAGTTCCTACGGATCCTCAGTCAGGATTGCAGCGCTCAGCTCTCGACTTGTATTCGCGTGGCTACGTTTATTAATTAATTTTATATCTCATCTACTTGTTTCTATTGTTCTTCTCACTACTTCTATACTTTAATTTTTGTCATTGTTATTTTTGTGTGTTTGGACAAAATAAAAAATATCTATTGAAATAACTGTGTTTCGCTGAACTATTAATTCCTACCCTCCTCAAAACCGAAGGTAGGACACAACAATAACCACCACATTGCTGACATCACAACTATTTACATTAGTGACCCACTACAACCACATTGATGACCCACTACACTACATTGGTGACCCACAGACTACCATAGTTATTTCTCATTGAACCGATTATAATATTATTATTTTTACCTAATTCAAATTAAAATATTATTCCATTCTTCAAACTTAAAGTTAAACGTACATTTTCTCCTATTTAAATATTGGGTCTCACAAGCAGACTAGTTTCTGGTTCTAACATAAATTCAAATAAGATGAATCGAGTCCTATCTTTTATCAGATTTAACTTTGAGTTCTCTGGACTGAAAACGGCGCTTCATTCGCTTATTCCTTTCTCATTGTTGAACTGAGATAAAGGTTGAGTACCTTTAAGGAATGAACATCGCATATTTAGACGCCATTATTAAATTCAAATGGTAAATATTATTTTTAACGCAAAATTGCGCGATAAATAGATTATTTAATTCTTTGACGACATTTTATTTGATGAACATCAAACGTCCTTGATGACTTTAAAACTCAATTAATAATAATTAATAATAGTCAAAGTGTTTGGTTTATATTGTTTAGTTTAAGGGTTCGCGGTACTTCCTATAATTTAAACTGTTTCTTGGTTAGTTAGATCATAAATATTTAATACTACATTAATAGATAGCTTTGTTTGACTCAATGGTGTTATTTTTGAATAAAGTTTCATAATCTAAGCTATATTGTTTATTTCGAGAATTTTCTCTTTGTCTTACTAACTATTTTCGTCTGCTAAGAAAATTTTTCATTACAAATAATATGAACATAGGCCTTAAGCAAAATCTTACATTTTTCCATGAAACATTTTTCTTTTTTAAATAAGAGTACTTCACAAAATTTCTATACGTAATCACCCAATGCTATTATTTTATTGCTTAGACTTAAAAACTGACAGTGTTTAGTAAAACATCTTAATGATATTGTCTGATTTTGTGACAAAAATATCGTCAAGAAAGTAAGTTGATATCGTCAAGAAATTAACATACACGATCCGCAAACTTTGAACAAAGTTGAGAAAGTACTCGCTAAATTATACACAATATGGCTTAATTTGCGAACCTCAGAAGTACTGGATCTGTTCAGTGTTCTTAAAAGCTTTCTAAAAACTTATTGTAAAAAGTATGGTCGTTATGGAGTAATCTCAGGATCAAAGCTGCAGATTAAATTGTGAAACTAATTCTTTTTTTAAGTATCTGATCGAATACATTGCAATTTGTATGAAAATTAAAACCAATCGAGAGAGTGGAAGCAATCAATTTGATGCAATTTCACAAGTTTTGAATTTTAAACAAAGATAATTAACAATGCTACTTGTTTATTCTATCATTTTGGGCAAATAAATATATTATAATCAATTATATTTATTGCTTCGTATTTACGGTTTACCATACCATTGATGTATAAATAATGACTACTCAATTATTCGCATATAAAATTTGTACTAGACGAGAGGTTACTGAATATTATTTTTATGTTTTTTAATGTTTTCTTAACTTATTGCCTCAGAATAATATAAGGTGAATAAACTGTGTCTTTTATATACTATATTTGTAAACCACAAGCAAGTACATCATTGGTTTTGATATAATAATTATAATCGAATACAAGAAATAATGTCATTTTAATGCATTATATTACCTCGATCGATTAATTGATAAATAGATTTTTAAGATAAAAAACATTCTCTTTTGGATTGGTTTTTATTAGTGGATCGAAAGTGTAAATTGGCCTTAAGATTTAAAACCGATGTTCGATGTTTTACATTTTTATTTTGATAGGAATGTAATAATAGAGTAACCATATAGTAATAATTATTCAAATTGTTTACATTTATCAACTGAAGTTGACATGTGCTTACGTAGTTCCTAACATAAGAAACAGTTTTTAAATAATTAAGTTTTATAACTTAATAAATAAATATAACTATTACATACAGTAATTGTTTGTTAATATATTACTATCTCACACCTCTTAACTTTAAAGGCTAAGCCTTTTTACAACTTTGTAACTAAAGATTAAAGTTGTAAAAGACCGATTATTTTAGCAAATAAAGGAATGTTAAAATCGATATTTTACACGATATGTTTGAAAAGAGTCGCATCACTAATTAGCACCGAAATACAAAGACTGTAACCTTCAGAGGGCGGAGCCAAGCAGCGACGCTCTTCTTTCAAGTTCTTTGAACTGAGCCGCTGCAAAAATAAGAGATACAAATAGTGAAGTGGATTTTTGTTTTTATATTTAAATGCATAAATTTGTGAATTAAATGTTATTATTATTTTATGTACTCAGATGTTGGGGACCGCCAACCAACACGCCATGTTCCGAACGGCGGGAAGTGGAGAACTGAGCTACAAATAGCTACGTGGAATGTAAGAGGAGGAATGGAACAGAAGATGAATGAATTATTAGATGTGATGGATGAAAAGGATCTGGATGTTATTCGTGTGTCTGAGACCAATCGAAAAGGCAATGATACGACCGATTTGCCTGGCAACCGGGTCGCTTTCTGGGCTGGGGTTTCAGAGGGTGAGCGAGGTTGCCAAGGTGTAGGTGTGTTGTTGTCTTCTCGAATGGTTAATGCAATGGTAGAAAGCCATTCCATCAACCCGAGGCTTCTTTGGGTTCGCTCTAAGCTGGGGATAACAAGAGTATTCTTGTTGGCCGCTTACGCACCAGTATCCTCAGCTCCAGTGAACGAGCTCGAGGAGTTTTGGGAGAGTATCAGGGATGTTCTAAGTAGTGTGAGAGATAATGAAAAGTTGATAGTATGTGGAGATATGAATGGATGGGTTGGAACCGCGCGAAGTGGTTACGAAAGCGTGCTAGGCAAGTACGGTGATAAGAGAGTAAATGAGGCTGGAAAGTTTATTTTGGAATATTGTAAGGAGAAGAATTTGTTAGTGGCAAACACGATGTTTGATCACAAACAAATTCACATGTACACATGGGAGCGAACGGAAGTAAGAAGTATGATTGATTTATTCCTAGATTCCTGGATCAGCGTATTCGAAGCCAAGTTATGGACACGCGGGTGTTTAGGGGTGCTGATCTGGGAACGGACCATTATCTAGTCGTTGCTAGAATAAGAGGTCTGTTTGCAGGTTGGCGCAGCCGCACAACGTGTCCTGGCTTGGAGTCGAATTATCGCATAAGAAGCTGGAAGCTTCAAGATCCACCGATCAGAGAGGAATATCAAGAAAGGGTTTCCAAGAAGCTTGAAAGCTGTGATTCTGGAAATGAAAGTGTTGAAGTATGCTGGCAGAACCTTAGGAATGGTATGGTGGAAGTAGCGACAGAGGTATGTGGTAAAAGGAAAACAGGTTTTAGTAAAAAGCGCGATGAATGGTGGGATGATGAAGTGAAAGACGCTGTAGAGTTAAAGAAGAAAGCATGGCTGGATTATAAAGCCTCGGGTAAAGATAAAAGTATGAGAGAGATAAGAAAAAGAGAATACAAGCTGCAAAAGCACAAAACGAAAGCACTTATATAGATGAATCGTGAAAATTCTGAGAGAGAAAGGGATGACAGGTTGACGAACAACTTCCGCGAAAACACAAAACTTTTCTGGCGAGAAGTTAGTGATTCCCGGGGTTGTTCGGTAACTTGTAGAATGAAAGGGGTGCTTTCGAAGAGTAGTGAAGTTTTAACAGAGCCAGCACACGTTTTGCAGCGGTGGGCGGAATTCTACAAGGAGACGTATGAATGTGAGGACGCCTCGGCCTTGAGTACCAGCGAAATGCTGAGTTCGGATGTAGCCGATGGCGAAATCAGTTTGGAAGAAGTGGAGAGCGCGATTCGAAGTCTGAAATGTGGTAAGGCTGCGGGAGCAGATGAAGTTACTGCCGAGATGATCAAATATGGTGGGCCACGCGTCTGGGACTTGTTCTGGTTTTTGTGCAATTTATGCTGGAAATCGGGGGAGGTCCCTGGCGATTGCCGAGGTGCAATCATCGTACCTTTGTATAAAGGCAAAGGTTCACAGATAGACTGTGCAAGCTATAGGGCTATCAGTTTGATCAGCTTGGGCGGTAAAGTTTATGCTAAAATATTAGCGAGAAGAATGCAAGAGAGATCTGAAAGGCTGTTGTGGGAGGCCCAAGGAGGTTTTAGACCTGAAAGAGGGTGTATAGATCAGATCTTTTCCCTCCGCATGATCACGGAGAAGTTTTTGGCCCCAAACCAAAAGGTTGTCTGTGCTTTTGTGGATTTGGAAAAGGCGTTTGACAGGGTTGTGAGAAAGAGATTATGGGAGATACTGCCCCGATACAATGTGAGCGGACCCTTGCTACAGGCTGTAAAGTCTCTTTACAGAGATCACTCAGCCTGTGTGCGAGTAGGAGCTGACATGTCGCCCAGGTTTGACATCCAATCGGGTGTTAAGCAAGGTTGCGCTATGTCAGCTTGGTTGTTCAACTTGTATTTGGATAGTTGTCTCCAAGGCGTGAAAGACAGTGACATGGGAGTGAAAGTAGGTGACCTTAAGGTCAATTGCTTGCTTTATGCAGATGATGCAGTGCTCATTGTATCATCAGAATGCGATTTGCAGGCATTGGTCACCACTCTGAAAGATGGGTGTGAAAATAATGGTCTAAACCTGAATGCAAATAAGACGAAGGTTCTGTATTTGAAAGAAATGAAGAAAGAACAGAATGTAAGATCAACGTGAATGGTAAGATAATATAGCAAGTGAATGAAGTGGTATATTTGGGAAGTATGTTTAGCAGAGACGGAAGATACGAAATGGATGTGGAAAGGCGTATTGCTGCCGGTAACAGAGTCAACGGTGCTTTGGCTGCATTGTTGAGACGGCGAAACGTCAGCATAGCTGCACGTTTGGCTGTACACAATGCAGTTTTGCTGCCGACGCTGTTATACGGCAGCCAAACGTGGGTAACACAGAAGAAGAATGTAAGAAAGATGAATGCTGTGGAGATGCGATCTCTTCGTCGAATATGCGGAGTCAGTTTAGCTGACCGAATCCGCAATGAAGAGATCCACAGAATGGCAAGTACTAGCGAAGTTGTTACGGTAAGAATGAAGAAGAACGTGCTCAGGTGGTTTGGGCACGTCGAACAAATGAGTGATGAAAGAATGGTATAAAAGATTTATAAAGGAAAAGTGAGCGGTAAGAGAGACAGGGGGAGGCCTCGAGTGACCTTCGAAAACACAGTAGCTACGATACTGGAGGAAGGTCACGTAAAAAGCATGAGGACCCCCCCGGAGGGCATGTATGAAGAGGTTAATGTCTGTGGTCGAGGCGAAAGAGGTATGCAGGTACCGTAGCGTTTGGCGCTCCGTCGTCTCTGGCTACCCCACAAGGGCTATGGCGTGAAGATAAGTAAGTACTCAGATGTAACTTCTTGGTTAAAAACATTGTGTAATTGAAAGTTTAATGATGACTTTTCACATTCTATTATTACATATTTTATTAAAACACCGTTACTGGTGGTATATGTGACCGTTGTACTAATTTATTTTTCTATAGACACTAATATAGTTTAGTCGTCTTGTTACTTATAACTATAATTCCATTTATTGATATTCAAAAGTATTAGTAGACAGTTTTGCAATGATAAACATTTTATTAAGGTAATAAATAATATAACATTAACATTGTCAATAGTGGTCCAAATCTATTCGTTAAATTATTATTGTTATGTCCATACAACAACAAATCGAAATAGAAACAGAAACCATTTCTTATCTCTTTTACACTTATTACATTTTATATTCAAGTGATGGCGTAAGACGTATGTTAGTCGTTGTCTAATAATTAATTGCGGCAAAACTTTTGGATTTTTTTATTGCAAGTGTACTCAGAACGTAATAAGCAATTTGAAATTTATATTCTTGGAGCATTGTTTTTAACACTTTGTATGTATTCTGCTTATTATATAATATACTCAATATATGTGCAAGTTCATACTCCAGTGACGCAGTTAATAAGCCTATAGAAGTATGTAAATTTGACTGTTGGTAGTGATGCTAATCAAATATCATAGATAAAGGTGTAGCTATAGACTACATTATAATTATTATTCATACAATATATTCATTTTAGGTAAGTCACGTAGCAACTCTATTCAACTATAATATTCTAACAGGAATCAGTGTTCCTTTTAGATGCTACAATTCTCATTAATATTAGAATGGAAATAATCTCAATCGTTTAGTTATTTGATATTATTTGTCCTTCTCTATAAATATAGTCAGCGTAAGCAGCGGTTTATCTGTTTTATATCCTAATGTATGTATTTCCGGATTCGAGGGTTTTATAAAGCCAATTATGGTATCACCATTCAGAGATATATAGTCGTAGGACTATAAACGTATAAGGTAGAAATATTTAAACAAAATAATGAGGCATTCTAACCGAAGCAATTTCATCGAATGTTTGAAAATATATTTATTTAGGCCATTAAATAGTATAGATTTTGATATGATACAGGAGTTCAAAATTCATTTTCTCCAATTAACACCGATTATATTAAAAATAACTATGTGGAATATGATAATCGATGTGTAAGTTCATTCGGTCGAACATTTAGTACTTACATAAGAATATCACGAGATCGCATATACGCATACGTTATAAGTGTGATCGGACGACAGAACAATATCTCGACTGAACCGAGTCGCGTCCAATTTATTTTCATTGCCCTATATATATCTGCTCCGTAGCTGGTTTCTCGTAAACTTGATATCTAATTTTTGACCAATTTGCGGAACAGCTCATAAGCTAGGAATGAAGAGTTTGTTCCTTGTTTCCTCGTCCATCTACTTAGTGTCTTCTGATGTCGTATTTTTTTTTTTTTTATTATTTGCTTTTATTATTATGTGAAACGATCAAATTTTGCGTTTTTTTTAGTTTGCGATAATTTAACGTCTGCATAATAAAATAGAATTGAATTGAATGAAAAATATGAATTGTCTGTTAAACAAATTTATTCTCTTGTTTTCCTGAAAGGCATTTACAGTAATCGCGTTTAGCTCAATAAGTCGATTTCTTTTTACATGAATACATATTTTGATAAGTGTTCACTTTTCTATCACACGTGTTTGGTTCCAAGATCACACCAGATACGAGATGATCTGCATTTTGATTCTTTTTTATTTAATTTAATTGCTGATAGTGATCAGTATGTAAGTAGTAGTGACTTTACCTCATCTTTCATATGAAATACGGATTTTTCGTCGAAAAACTTTGTTTATTTTACATTATTCACCAGTCAATCAATTCCATCTTCACCACTTCATGTGCACGAATTACCTGGTTGGCAATGCAAAACACAGACATTGCACACGTATAGGGTATATATTCCTTATTCTTACATCTTCTGTAGCTTTTAAGACCGTCATAAGCAGTGTATTCTTGCCAGTTCTAATTCTACTTAATCCATGAGTATTTTTTTATAAAACACTCATTAAAAAAATCAAATATACACAATATGCATATTTAATTAATACTGTTCTTATACAGTCTATTCGTCAATGGAGTAGTCGTAGTACAATGGATAATACACCCCCGCTTCGACCGAGTGGCTTGATTTACGATGTCGTGGAAAATCTTCTTTTATTTGCGTTTTGCTCAAAGAGGCTGCCGAGCGCCTCATCTTTGCATCCTATTTTATACATACGATACGACTAATGCATACGACAAGATATATTAGTTTTTGTTGTATAATTATTTTGTTGACGATTAATATTTAGTAATGTCTATTTGTCCATTAGTACTATTTTAGTTTGTAGTTTAGTTTTATGTACTATGTTGTAATAAAATTATAAAAACAAACTTGTTACAAAAAATAACAAGACAAATAAATAAATAATAAAAGTTATTATCTGATCGGTGTTCAAACGTAAATACGGATAACAACTATAATAACATATACCCAATACACATTTCCGTTGAAGCTCGGAGTTCGGGGTTAATAATAGCACCACGCATGTGTTGTATTAAACAGAGATTGCCTTCAAAAAGATTTACTCTCGACACATAACGCGCTTACGAAGTTGATTTTAGATGTCAGGAAGTAGTTTTATTTTATATTTTATAGCGTTTACACATGTTTACTTTAATTTAACGTGATTAAATACGACAAATATCTGGTAATGAGTATTTCATAAGTGTATCGAATTTAAACATTATTAAGGAGAGTATTTAGTATGTAATAATTGGAAAGTATTCAATTAATATTGGACTCTAAGTGGTTATTAAGTGATTAATGATATATATTATAAACTCCCCTTGAAATTTCTGTTCATTAATTTAGTGTTCTTGAATAAAGGGATATAATACAAAGTGGGAATGGATTCTGGTACATGATATTTTAAGAACCTACTAAGGATATTTTTGCATAAGTATTGGTATTTTTTTAAAAATATTTTTGTGTTTGTGTTTTTGTTTGCGAATACCATAATTAAAGAATTTTGTTGGGTTTCATAACCTAACATTAAATCCAGAAATTAATTGATCCTAACATCTTGTGGTTATATAACATTAAACACATATCAAAGTAGGCAGTATCTTGAAATATATGAAAAATATGAGTAACAGTAATTCCTCTTCGTGCTTGATCAATAATTTTGAGCTAATTTACTGCAATTGCAGAGGACTTTTTATACGCGTCAACAAGAATGTAAATAATAAAAGACAGCTAAAATTGGTTGATTTATTCATAATAATGTGTAACAAGTATTTTAACAACAATTTAAGTATTAAATTGTTGTATTTCTTTTTCTAGAAGATTTAGTGAATCCATTTATATATGTAGGTGAAATTTTGTATTACATATAGTATCTGAATAAGGATATTATATTGTATATTGAGATGAAATAGTAGGTAAATGTTTGAACATAAGCCTTTTACAAAAATAATAATATAACTTACGCACTTCTTGATTTTCATAAACATTCACATATAACATAAGTTCCGTACACACGAATATGAATGTGAACAAAAAGAATTGTAGTTAATAAGATTATGTTAAAATGTATTTCAGAACTTGACACTACATTCTTTGTATACATCTACGAAGTCTTTACTTATTCAAAGAAATAATATGATCTTGTTTTCTTAGAGCGAGAAAGAAGACTATTTTAGAACCCAAATTCTTCCTTCCTTATTTTTATTTTTTAACCAATCTTCTTAATTTACAATTTCTTTAGATCACTTTCTGCACAAATTAAGACTCAATGTTATTTTAAAATAAAGCCTATTAATATGTCTGTAACAAAGTGTATGAATTCCCGTTCGGTCATAAAAATATATCATAGTAACAAATTGATAAAACCTTTAAGCTCCGGGGTCTTCAGTCACCTTTCAAAAGTTACTAAGTTCGAGGGACGAACTTATAAGTTGTAGCTATGAAAAATGTTCCCTCTGTACCTACTTAGTAAAGTATCGCGCGTAAGTGTGCCTGTGATGAATAGTAGTAGTAGAAAGTTTTATAAATTTAGTTTTACTAGATGTTTCCGTTACGGTATTGAATAATAATGTAAATTTTCACAGAGCGCAACGTTATCCGAAAAGTCAAATAACGCTGCATACAATATTAACGTTGTGTAGAGTTAACAACAGTGTGGCAGCCATACAGGAATTGATTATTTTTTTACTATACATCATAGCTCTTTTAAAAATGATTTATCGAAAATTTTAAATGCGAAGATTCAGTGTTTCACCGAATAAAGATCAAGTTTAAATTTGTTACTTTTTTGTAACTCCAACAGATGCATATCAAGTTAATCGGCATATAACAATTTGACGTTTTTATTGGTCATTGTCGGGTGATAGAAATAATACAAAAAAATAATATATGTAATATGTATATAGTTCATAGTTACAAGTGATATGTATTTGGCATAGAATAACTAAACTAAATCGTTTTTACTTATGTTTCGTTTCATTATTTATAATTACACTATCATTATATATCATTTTAAGTATGTGGCTCATGATTACGTGATCGACGTGATTTAGTGAAACATCGACGTTGCTTGAGATACGTTTATTCACACATAATTACATTGTGCGACTGAATAAATTACTGATGTGTGACTCAATGTGGCTGAGTGTGACTGAGTGTGTCAGTGTGACTGAGTGTGGTGCGTTCATCGCACCTCACTTATATACATTTAATATTGCTTACTTGCACAATATATCCCCTACAATATGGGGAATATAAAAAAAAAACAAAATACAATTAATAACATAACAAAAATAATATCTTATTATCCCCTACAACATCAATAGTGCACTCAAAATAGTGAAAGAACAATTAACTCATCGAAATATTAACATTTTGTAAAATTTTTATTTAAAAAAAATAATTAAATTACGAAAATTAAATAATATTAAACTCTTCATATTAATATACATCTGTTTGTTTTGTTAGCAATATATTCATAATGCAAAATAAGTCTTAAAAGGTAAGGGTGAACTAGAAAGGCTAAATGCACTGAACTTCACTTATAGATAAAGGTCAGGTCTGGCCTGGTCTGGTCTGTTCTGGTCTGGTCAGGCCTCTAACTCTCACACGATTTCCTGGCGGGTCGGCTCTGTGCTGGAACCAATCCCCGAACACGGTCGGGTATGGAAGAAAGGAGGTGGAAAAACACTGGGTATTCCTGGGCCAAAACTTGGCGAGGATAATTTTTGGGGGCCGGCCTGTAAGAACGGTATATAATCTAGGATAACATAACGTTATTTTTCCACAATATTCGCGAGACCAAATGAAATCGATGAAGTTATAGGCTTGCACAGTTATGAAAATCCAGTTCCTACATTCGAGTACGCCTCAGCTGAAGGAACAGTGGTGAGTGTGGGTGAGTGCAATACGTCGGATGCGCGCTCAGGTTCAAGCGCATTGCGCCAGCGCATTCACTGCTGACATACTTAGCGCAACGCCTGTATGAGATGCGAATACTACAGACATGCCTTAACCTGTCGGTAGAAATAGTAACGACTTACGGTATTGGTTTATTATTTGCTTCAAGAAATTGGGAGTTAATAGAGTAGATTGTCCAACTGGTAATAAGTAACTGGCTCATTATAGGCTCGTTAGAGTATAACCTATCCACATCTATCCTGCAAGGTTATAATAAGGAAATATTTTTAGTTATTTACAATGAAATACTATTTGTCATATTAAATTGATCAATAATTTATACACTTCTGTCCCAATCCAGTACCTTTTGGTGGGTCAGCAACAGCTAAGGCACCGTAATGCACCGTAATGCACCGTAGTATGAAGATCCATGAATAGAACCCCTCTAACATAGTTCCTGTATTTGATTATTAATGGACAAAGCAAGGGTATGATCGTCCATGCTCCAGGTACGAGGAAGTCTTTGTTTACACAATGGATTTATTGGAATATAATATAATTAACGAACTACTTATTGCAATTTTACTATAATTTGGAAGACGAAGATTAGCGAGAAGTACTAAGACTTAATCTGACGAACAGTGTTTTCATATCTGCAGTTAGAATAGGCTGTATTTTGTCATTAAAGGATAAAAACAACAGCTATGGACAGATAAAATGTTATTATAAACGCTTATCAATACATAAGTTACATAATGTAATTTGAAAAGCCAATATGTTTGTGATAAATAGAATATATACCTACTCTAGTAAGAAGACTTGCTGAATATCTTCTTTAAGTCGACTGGCAACACTAGCGTGATAATGTAATATATTATGTGTATTATAATGTATTTCTTAGATATGTTAATTCAATCAGGGTATCATTATTATTAAATTATTGAGCACTTTGTAATATATGTAACACAAATATAAGAGAAGCACTCATTATATCTACGTAATTACAGATTCATAACTATACATCGAGGAGAAAGCCGCCGTTTACATAGCCATGACAATCCTATTAGATTAGTATTTATATTTTAAAATACAACAATCCATGATTATGTAATAGGAATCCGACATTTTCACTTGAAGATAAACAGAGCCGTTAATGCTTGGTAAGAAGCAGATGAATAATTCAGAAGCTAATAACGTCCGCTAAGTTCAGTGCATTTTATTTCTAAAAAGGTTGTGCGTTGGAGGCCGCGTGTGAAAGTTTGACGGAGTGTCAATAAATCGGTATCTTATATAAGCGAAGGGTTGTTTGAAGGCTTTACATAATTTTAAAATCTAGGTTACCGTGTCTATATTGATGTGCGTTTGAGGTTGAATAAATGAACTATAACTGAATAAATAACTATTTAGATATAATTACATTAATTGCAAAGGTTTCAAACTACATTTCACAATAATTATTCTTGTGGCACAGCCGGGTACTAACAATAAATACGTTTAAGTATTAAACAAATTATGTATGGATGTAACAGGTAAGATATATTTGTATATTTCTATGTTATCATTATATTTCTCAATGTTGTCATTGAGTAATAACTTACTGCCCCAATATCAATGAAAATACCAAAATTCCTGAAGCATAAGTCCATTTAAAGGCACTTATCGAATTATGGATTTCGTATTAGTTATTAAAACTCCATTTCAGCCAAAAGCCATATTTTCAAATGCTATAAAATGCGCGATGAGATTTTAATGTGTCGTACCTCAGGTGATCGTCTACATTATTCATAGCGGCTAAAATTTGCCTTTTCGAATTTATTTTGCAGATTTCTCTTTCAGTCCGAGATAGGGAGAGAACTGATAAGCGAATAAACGTAATGTTTTGTGAGTGATAAAGTGACTACTGATTTTATTTAGATTTATTTACTTATAGCTAATTCAAAATGGACATTCATTTTTTAATCTTTTTTTGTCATTTTCTATGGTAATAAATATAATTTGATTCTACTTATAGTAAAATAAGATAAAGTTGTGGGATGTCTTGATCTTGGATTGAACTCTGTGGTAATACTTATAAGAAATTTTATATTTATATTTCTACATAAGAAAGACATAACAACAGACGTAAGTTAGCTCAAACAGACTGTTCCTTAACTAATACAAATAATTTAAAGTAAAAAACAAGTATAGAATTTAGTCGAACCAAAAAACTATTGGTTTTAAATTATAAGTGTCATTAAAGTATTCAGAAAAAAATAAGTAATTTAGCATAGAAAATGTAGGTAAAAGCCAGCTTTTATTATACATTAATACAATAAAAAAAATCAAAATCGTTTTTTCATTGTCAATAACTACCACTAGCTCGAAAATGTTATTTGCCACAGACCTAGTAAAAGCTGGGATCCTTAATTTTTTTTTAATTTGTTATGTTTTAACATCTTAAAGTTTACTGGGAGATCGGTGAAAAGTGTATATTGTCCAATAAACCAATTACTAACTTTTTGTTTCTACTAACAGGTAAACCAAGCTTGTGTTCGATTCTTGTATTTATATGATACTTAAGAAATATATTTTTGAAAATGATATATCATTATAAGATAATATATTTTTGAAAATCTAAATACGTATTTGTGCTATATATTATGCGACTGTAACTACATTACACCGCTTAAACTTATATCGTAAAAAAAACCTAGGACTCAAATTTCAGTTATGTCAGCAGAGCAGTAGGATAAAATGAGCTATTTAGAAGTTCAGTCCTTCCAAGTGGCACCGTTGATTTGCTGTACGAGAATAATATTATTATTGTGATTAGTCCAAATAAAACTAGTATGATTACTACATCTATTAATTATTTGAGACTTACGCTGTGGTTCATGTACTAGAAGACTCCATTAATAAAACGAAAATTACGATGTTTATGAAATTTATTTTAAACCGACATGAGCGTACTTCTAGGGTTTTAATTAAAAATAGAAGAAGACTTGTAAAGAAAGAAAAAAAAAGGAAAATATACCCCAATAATGTTCCTGTTTTTTGGTCATTTTTATTGAAAATAGAGCACTGAATTATACTTGGATAGTGACTATTATTGTGGATAGAATTAATTACTGAAAGAAAATACATAATATTTTGAATACTTAAAAACGTATTTATTGTTAGTATTGAACTGCGCCAAAAGATCTTTGTCAAATTGCTTATTTTGAAATAAAGCATTCGTTAAGTATAATACCTTTATAATTAATTTGATTATATCTGTCATTTGTTAAGGAAATAATCCCAAAATCACATCATCTATGTAAATATAGTAACCTATATTTTGAAATCACCCTAAACTTTCAAACAGCCACGTCGTTTATATAACGTAACATTTTATTGAGACTGCCTCAAACTTCCACACGCGATCTCCTACGCCATAAATCTTTCTCGAAGGTAGATTGTATCGTACTTACTGATGTCATAAGGTTCTGAAATATTCATCAACTCCGGCTTATTAAGCAGTGAGTGGTTTAATAACTGGTTTATCTTCAACTGAAAATATTAGATTCCTATTATATATTCATCATAGGATTAATCATTGCATTATAGATTAGCTTTTGTCAGCGGCTTTGTTTGTGTAGTTTATTATTATTGGAACAGTTATTACGTAGGAGTTATGAGTGTTTTTCAGACCATTATCATAGACCAGGGCTTCTTAAACTGTGGGTCGCGACCCCCAGGGGGGTTGACAGGAATGCGCCCCACCCCGATAGTCGGCTAGTTTTGTCACGAGGAGCTCCCCTGCCCCCCGCCCAAGCTGTCCGAGCCGGATCATTCTTCTTCATCGAGCCGATAGCAAGCAGCCGCACTCAGAATCAAGGAGGCCCGATCCGATTCATTCCCACTTGAGCCCAGGACCGTAAACAGGACCGCGAGTGGCACACTTTGCAGTCCACCACCCGGAGTCTATGAGTGAAACGACTACGCCTTACCCTTTTCGGCGCATCGGAAGAGCGGCTCCGTCCTCCTCCCTGAGTCACTCCGCCACTTCCTTCTGCGACATCACATCTTCGCAGAAGGAGTGCACCGTACTCCAAACCTCTTCGCTCGTGGCGTTGACCACGGTCGCGAACGAACGCTCAATGCGGGCACACTACCTGCATGTACAGCGCCGTTCTTGGTGCAGCCACACTCGTGACACTCCATCGTGCTTTCTCGACCCGCCACCTTACACAGGTACCTCTCTGAAACAACTGTGTCCCGAGAGGAACTACGTCAGGTGGAAGGTCAACACCCCGTGCTTGCGACTGACCTAATTCTTAATACAAGGGCCAATAGCCGTACAACTCTGCCTTCGCGCTAGGCCAAACACCTTGAATTGCTGAATCGCTGAGTCTGAAAAACCCTTTTGCAATATCGGAACTTGGTTGCCATCCTCACCGAAACTGACTTTGTTATTATAATCATTAATCACTTGATAACTACTTTATACAATTCTCTTACTCTTCTTAATTGTGTTTATATTCAACAAACTAATAAACTATACATTAGAAGATATATTTTTAATGAGGTATTTAACCGCGTTACGTTCAAGAAAACATATTTAAACGTTGTAGAATATAGAATCAAAAATACTTCCTGACATCTAAATCAACTTCGTAAGCGCGTAATGCATCAAGAGTAAATCTTTTGGAAAGCAATCTCTATTGAATACACATGCCTGATGCTATTCCCAACCCCGATCTCGGAGCTTTAACGGAAATATGTAGTCTGCGTAAGTCATTATATTTTGTTCAGTTCGCGTTTTACATTCTGCGTTAGGACTTTGAACTGATGATAACTCATATTATTTATTGTCTTAAACGTTCTTAACTGTGAGTTTATATTTATATAATTATAGTAGCACACTACACAAGATTCTACTTTATATACAGTAAACTAATACTAAGAATTTTATTTGCTAATAAATTTTAATGAGATGTATAAAATAAAGTATTTAATAGTTTTTGATGAATATGGTCGTTGAAAGAAAATATCGTTAGAAAAAACCTATTACGACATTATTTTATAAAATGTGTTAAAATGTAATATACTGGTATCGGATATAGAATCGTAAAGTCGTGTCGTTTATACAAAACAGAAAATAAAAATGAGACGCTTGGCAGCCTTTTTGAGCAAAATGCAAATAAAAGGAAAGTTTTCTACGAAATCATAAATCAATCTGTGTTTTTAAAAAAACATAGAAACAAAGAACAAAGGATAGAAAAGAAAATCATTACTATTAATACCAAAAAATATATTAACAATTATATATAATAGTTATGTATATGGAGGTATATGGTGAGTGAATATATTCCGATGCCTACTCTCTGTATCTATACAATGCCTGGGTTATTGCATGCCAAGCCAGACCTTTCTGTCTGATGAAGTATTGAAGTATTTTCTATTTTGCTTGAAAGACTGGGGGAAATAAAGGTTATAAAATACGAAACCATTGAAGCGTAAAATTATTAAAAGCTTTCAAATAAATATTTCTCTCTTATATCTAATACACACCAATAGCTTACAATATTAACAATTAGTATTCATTTATTTATTTTATTTATGTACTAAGAAAATTATGTATACATTAGATAAAAAACCTGATATGTACGAACCTGATACTGTATTCAGCATATTCTACAAATTGTCGGACCGATACATTATCATATATATTAATTATTGTCTTACTTAAATGATCAGAAATATCTGAAAATATTATTAACGACTAAATTGAGTCACTGCCCTCTCCTCGCATTCCTGCCAACTCAAATAATAGACAAAGATATTGGAACACACACACAAAATAAATAATTAAAATTATTGTTTTGAGTTCTGTGTCATGTACTGAACACGTATCTGCAGATTCTTAATATTTAATATATTGATTTTATCTCATTACTATTTTTAATATAAAAATGTGAGTAGATTGAATTTTTAAGTAAAAATTGAATGATTAAATATATTGATAATAAAATTTGCTTCTGCAACTTCGAAAAATTTGAAGTTGGTAATGCTTTGAGAGGGTTACAAATATTATTGACTTAAATATACGGTACTATGTATTGTTTAATATTACCCATACATTACAAGTATTATCCAACATAAGATGTAAACTAGCAAGAATCATAATATAACTCCGACAGGACGCAGTGATGGATGAACGCTGCTTACATTCAGAATACTGAAAGCCATTACAATAGATTCATCGTTGTTTATGTCCTGTGTTTGCTATAATATTAAAAGCGATTAATATATATTAAATTTCACATATCTATTTTATTTAGCAAGCACGTTTGACTACTGTAGTTGAATAGATTTCCTATGGGAGTTAGCTACAATATATACAACTTATGAATGAATATATAGCACTCGATAGTTACAGCTTTATCCATGTTAGTGGACTAGCAGACTTACCAACTGTCAAAGTTGCATTCTGCTCCATATCACTTAAAGCTATGTAAGTTGAGACTTGTTCACGTAACCCTACGAACTGTAGACTTTATTAACTACGCCAGTCAATGAAGTATGAACTTGCACTTGCTTTGAAAATATTGTTCAGGATTATAAGCCTTATTGCCTGTGAGTAAGACTTTTTGGAATATATTCATGCTTGAAAGTTTGACGTCTAGTTCATTGGCGTATTTTAGTTTGGCAGCAGTTAGGATGAACTTTAGCAGCGTATGTAGTGTTTTGAATATATTGGTAAAAACTTTACTAGGGCTCTATATAATTATGGTTATCGGAATATTCAAATGAGGTTAATTTTTAGACAGTCTCGCATCTTTTTATAACAAATGCGATAGTTTTTTTTTTTTTTAATTTTCATCGCAATTACTTCATCCAACTAAATCCATATATTGAGTTATTGAGAACTATATGTCTTTTATACAGTAAATACATAGTAAATAAAGGTTTGTTTTAAAGAAAATTGTAACGCAAGAAACGTTATTAATATTTTCCAACTTAAGAATAAATTATATATGAAGATCTCTCGAGATATTCTACAGTTTCCCTCCTTCTGTGTCTGTACGGCTGATAAGGACTTACTTTATTCCCGCTGCATGTTTATCTTGCTTGTATTTTATGAGTCATTTATTGTATTTTAAATAGACAAAAAATAATCTCTTCTTATTACTATTAAATACTAACAATACAGCAATGAATTTATTTATATTTGTAATTCTTACTCGACAATATCTTTGAATGGAAATTATTGTCTATGACACAGGTCATATTTAAAATATGACTTCAAATTATAATCGTAAAAGTAACTAAGTATGCGGTCTAACATAACCGATAGGTACTTATTGAAACTAACTTGAAAAACTTAGCGACTATTCATCACGGGCACACTAACACGCGATAGTTCGCTAAGTAGGTACAAAAGGAACATTTTTCATAGCCACAATTTCTAAGTGCCATTCTCGAAGTTTGTAGCTTGGGAAAGGTGACTGAATACTCTGGAGCTTAAAGGGTTTATCAATTTGTTATTATGATACATTTTTGTGACCAAGCAAAAAATAAAACATTTTTCTACAGACAGGCTAATATTGTTTATTTTAAACTTAACTCAAATCTGTACCCCTTAATACAATAAAAATAACTAATATACTTGTATATAATACTATTCCCTTGTGTGTAAATGCATACACAGAATCTGGTGTCATGTTTTGAGCTACGTTCGAACAAAAAAATCTTATTAACTAATAACTATAAAAACTTGTGTAAACATATTTACTCAAATGCAGTAGACTTACATCGTAAACAAGAACCTCTTCTTGACGTTTATGAAAAACAAGTTTTATAATTAAGATATTTCGTAAATTAAAGAAGGTAGGTACTCGGGAACTAGTTAGATAGGAATCATGAAATAGTGTATTAGATAAAACCAGATGTTAGTAATAAGAACCGAAGGCAGTGTTCGTGTTGACTTTTGACGCGCCTGCTGATGACAATGTATCTATTACACAGTGTTAGTCACTACTAGCGATTCATAGAGCAATCGACTTACTGAGCTAAGGGCGATGACAAATTTATATTTTGCAGACACTTCACAAACTTCAATAAATATTCTTCTTGTAGTCTATAATTCAAAAGACACAATCACGCTACAAGACAAGATAATCTAAAAAGCAAAAAAAATATTCTAAAAACACTTATGTTATGGATTTTTTCTTCAAACATTAAGATTAAGGCAAATGAATTGAACTCGTAAAAATTATGACGACTGAAGACAGTCAAAACATCGTCAACAGGCAAAGATCAAACTCCTCACACCTAACTTACGAGCTATTCCATAAATTAGTCAAAAATTCTATATAAAATTTACGGGAAACCAGCTACGGAACAGTAATATAAAAAGCAATAAAAATAAGTTGGACGCAGTGCAGTCAAGATATTGTTATGTCGTCTGATCTCGTGATTATCGTATTAATACATAAAAGCACTAAATGTTCGACTGAATGAAGTTACAAATCGGTTATCATTTTTTTTACACAATAAACTTATTTTTGATCTTTATTAATTTAGTATCGAATTAACTTTTAAATTATTTAATAATTACTATTTAATAACGTAAGAAATATATTTTCCAAAATTCGAAAAAAGTTGAATAATTTGGTTAGGATGTCCTAATGTTTCTTTTAATGTTAAATATTTATATTTCATGAATATCTTTTACTGGTGATAGCGTAATAGGTTTTGTAAAATCTTCAGATCCCAAGATAGTTAAAAATATAAAATATTTCTAATTTGCAATCTGAAAAGAAAATATTTTTACATTGCAAACAGATTAATTGTAACAAAAATACAATTAATACTTTGTCAACATACCTATAAATATGTTTAAAAAAAACGTAAAAAATATTTATAAATACAATATTAATTATTATAATTAATAGCGAAGTTCAAATCTAGTTCACAGCTTTTAATACACCGGTGTAACTAAAAATATTTAAGCATTTATTGTATTTGTATTTGGAAGATAAATTATTTATTTGAAAAGCCCTCGCCAGCATGACGCTTTACAATATTAAAAGATCATTATTTACAACATACTAACAAATATACACATACTTGTTATTATTGTTAGTAGCTTCATATTAACGATAAACAATAGAACAAATAATAAAGTGCTCTTTGGTAAGATTAAGGACCTTGCTCTAATGTTTTAGATTAAATTTCGTAACGAGATAGACCTACGTCGGCCCGATCTCACCGATTAAATTAGCTTTCTTATTAGGTACAGACTGCAAAAATATATCATAATCTGTATTATTTATATGCCACCTACATTTTGAATATATTTCGTTGCGTTTTGTTATATATAATATTACAAAATGTGATAAGAATCTGAACGTAAATATATTACCAGTTAATAGTTAAATGGCTTTCAACTTGAATTCGAATTCTTTTTTCTAAAATATTATAAACGACGAGTTTGAATTAAAATTAATAGTTTACGCTTTCATTGTAATCATTTATAATTCAAATGGTGTAAATATTTTCAGACAGATACCAAATAGGTAAATCTTAGTTCGCTGCATCTTTATCAAGCGTCTGTCTGTCTCATCGACTTTAACTACGGAGCGGAAATGAAATAAACATTGTGAACTATTCCATCTATTTCTGTGTTTTGCTTCTTATATTTATCTAATTTTATTAATTTATTTTTAATTAACGAAAGAGAAAAAAAATTATAAGCAAAATACACGAAAAGAATTACTTAATTAAATTCCAACCATTGTAATGCGAAATAAATTTGATACAATTTTTTTTTATATTGTATAATTAATACCAAATAAAAAGCTGCAAAACAATGACTTTACACAATCTTATTAAGTTTAATAATTGAAAACAGGACTATGGAAGAGGAGCAAACGTCTTCCTTTCTACTTGACCAAAAAAGATTTCGGATATCTTTCCGGTCCACAGGTTGCATTTCCATAGAAAAGGATTAGGAAGTTATTTTATCTTCCTGGATCTTGTAACATTTTAAAAAAAACATATATTTAGATATAAAATGTACAATATTAGATAACTTTTTTGTGTGTGAACAATTTTTTCTTGCAATATACTTTAAATAGTCGAGGGCGGAAAATAAATCAAAATGCCTACATTTTATAAACAAACATTGCGAATATCAAATTCTTAACAATTATATGAACCTTTACTTTCCTAAAAAATATTGTATTACAGAATCAATCCGAAAAATTAAAATTATTGAACAATTCACTAAGCTATTAAAAAATATTATATTTGTAGTATACTATACAACTAAATTAGTTTAAAAATATTATGAAAAATCACCAACACGCTACTCAAGCCTGCGGCCTGTTAAAATCCGTAACCGCCACTTTGTCAACTGAGCTACCGTGTCCTCACCAAACTTAAAACCATTATACAGCTGTCATGTTTATAGACAATTATATATAAAGTAATCATAAACAAACACGTAGTGTGTATACAGTGTATGGCGACGTCGCGACGATCTCGACTGAAACAAAGGGCATGTGAACATAACTGTCACATAAATGGCACCGTTTTAAACACGAAATCACATAAATCATACATCGAAAACTTATTCTTAGACATTTATTGTTGACGGCTTTTGAAAAGTCACAGTTCAATTGCAATTTATGTTGCTTTCAGAATACGTTTAATATGTATTAGAACAGTTTATTGTAGTTATTTTAATTGGCAATAGCTTTATAATAATTATTTTGAGCTTAAATAAATATTTTTTTATAAATGGATTCAATATTTTATAAATCATTACAAAAATCTTATCATCGTAAAGTGTAAATTTAATAATGATGTCTTTTAACTGACATTTGTTAAAACACGCCTTACTTAAACCCCATTTACAAAGTTCTGCTAGCATCCTGAATAAATTACTTACATAACTGAACAACGGATAACTTATGATCGTATAAAATATTATTATTTTCAAATAACAATAGAAACATTAAGCTGTTAAGTAAACTTATCTACACATATCACGTATTTTATGTCTAATTATCTCACATTCATATAACATGATTGTATTTAAATTAATACGAGGATATTTGAAAATTAAGATTCCATTCCATGAATATTGTACAAGACAATATTAAAATCTGAAATATAATTTTAATATTTTTAATAAAACTTTTAGAAATATATTTTTTTATTACTTTCCGAGAGTTGTCCAGCATCTCGACAGTGAATTTAATTTCTCGACACTTTCAATTACAAAATAATTTACATCGCAAATTGGACTAAATTGCATGGCCTTTTATAATTCTATCACAATTTAAATACAATTCAAACTACAATACATTTTCGGTATCGTGTATATCTAAATGTAAAACAATATATAACATCACGATGGTAAATGAGAGTAATTTTAAAGACAATAGAGAACAGACAATAAAGCATGATGATACTTATCTCGTTCGACTAACAAAGACTGGTCGCATCCAATTTAGCGAGACTAACACCATTGTCAACACGACTGTGAAATGCAAACAGAAAGTAATTAATATTGCAAGACAGCAGTAATGAGGACTGACCCCTTTGGTCAGTCCTCATTACTGCTGTCTTACCTGCTGTCAATACCGTAGGTATACACATTGCCATCAATCGCGTAGGTATACACATTGCCATCAATACCGTTGGTATCCACATTGCCATGAATACCGTAGGTATATACATTGCCATCAATCGCGTAGGTATACACATTGCCATCAATCGCGTAGGTATACACATTGCCATCAATACCGTAGGTATACACGTTGACATCCATCGCGTAGGTATACACATTGCCATCAATCGCGTAGGTATACACATTGCCATCAATCGCGTAGGTATACACATTGCCATCAATCGCGTAGGTATACACATTGCCATCAATACCGTTGGTATACACATTGCCATGAATACCGTAGGTATACACATTGCCATCAATACCGTAGGTATACACATTGCCATCAATACCGTTGGTATACACATTGCCATGAATACCGTAGGTATATATATTGCCATCAATCGCGTAGGTATACACATTGCCATCAATACCGTAGGTATACACATTGCCATCAATAGCGTAGGTATACACATTGCCATCAACCGCGTAGGTATACACATTGCCATCAATACCGTAGGTATACACATTGCCATCAATCGCGTAGGTATACACATTGCCATCAATAGCGTTGGTATACACATTGCCATCAATAGCGTAGGTATACACATTGCCATCAATAGCGTAGGTATACACGTTGACATCCATCGCGTAGGTATACACATTGCCATCAATCGCGTAGGTATACACATTGCCATCAATACCGTAGGTATACACATTGCCAGCAATCGCGTAGGTATACACATTGCCATCAATCGCGTAGGTATACACATTGCCATCAATACCGTAGGTATACACATTGCCATCAATAGAGTTGGTATACACATTGCCATCAATAGCGTAGGTATACACATTGCCATCAATCGCATAGGTATACACATTGCCATCATATATATTAATATAATAATATATTACAAATATGAAAATAATACAGCTTTTGCAATACTTTTAATTTAAGTAATTTAATTACTAGATTGCTTCAGATGATACAGGCTGTGTGATAAATTATTTTCATCGTTCCGTACCTATGGTAAGTGTCAGCTTAATGTTATTTTGCCTATAGCCTTCTTCAATAAATAGTCTTTAAAGTGCATTAAGATTTATTTTATATTTCTAGGACTTAATATTTTAATGTATGCAATGCAATGTATTATTTTTAATAAATAAGAGCCACTATTTGTCACAAAAATCTTGATTAAGATAATAATCAAATTGTATTACTTTCACTACTTAAGAAGAACTACACGGTTATATATTGTTAATATTCTAAAACCAATCTTGTCGGAAAATGGATTTATTACCTCAATCGTTGAAAAATTACGTATTTTTAATAAGCTCATTAAATGTATAAACACCCTGAATACTATTGTAAATATAAACGTATATAACTTACAAGATAAATTGTAAAGCAATAATTTATTACATAAATAATACACAGATAGCGATACTTTGTTCAAGTGAAGCTTAATTACTACACGAGTTCTAATAAAGGACGTAGAAAAACCAATTTCAAAGCAACAAACTCGTTTAAACTGGTTATATTAGAGCCGAGATATACTCCAAAATTCAATTTTTCTACACACATACATCCACTTGAAAATAGACCTTGAAGTCTGAATACAAAGATGAAGTTGTAATGGCTGTTGTATTCTGAAACAAGTAAGCAAACCATTCAGCAACAGTGTGGCGATATGATAGAAAGCATTATTAAGAGCTCGTTTGGGATTCCCCTCATGTTATGTTCTCATATAGTGTTCGGTTCCATTGTACATTTTTAACTGACGATGTAGAATTAATATTTAAATTACCAATACATCCAAACCTTAAAGTATCATTTTTTAATTTTATTACATCCAAGTATGTCGTGTCAGAAGTGACGGACTAAGAATATTCATAATAATTAGTGTTTTAGAAATTATTTGCATTAATAAGTAACTCCTGATGAGTGACACACGTCAGTGGGGAATTAATTAAAAACAACAACATCTAGATACCATCATCGTTTATTTAACAGGATATCAGTTAATAAACAAAAACAGACAATGCTTTTTACATAATATGATTGATTAATTATTGTTAATTTGTTACGATTATTTGAACTAGACAATCGATATAGATTATTATATAACAAAATTTTTCCTTTCTATCCAGTAAGTGAACAAAGACCACGGAGCCGCGCTCCGGCATCTAATATTCAGGTCCAGTGCAGGCGACCGCCGGTAGTTATTGTGTCAATATTCTTTATCGCCGTCCGAGCACAGATTATACCACAAGTAAGGAACGCTAATTAATTTCCTTATTTTATCTGGTGGGTAGATGAGGTCCAATAAGAGATTTATTAGTAACGCGTTTTTCTAAATCAATTATAGGGGTAAGTGATTACAGAGACAAAAGGTATGGATTAGGACTAATTTATATTTATTAAGCATGTATATAAGCACTAAGTATATACGCGGTAAGTATATAAGCGGTAAGTATATAAGAGGTAAGTATATAAGAGGTAAGTATATAAGCGATAAGTATATAAGCGGTAAATATATAAGCGATAAGTATATAAGCGCTAAATATAAAAGCGCTAAGTATATAAGCACTAAGTATATAAGTGGCAAGTGTATGAGGGATAAGTATGTAAGCAGTAAGTATATAAGCGATAAGTGTATAAGCCGCAAGTAAATAAGCACTAAGTATATAAGGGGTAAGTACATAAGTGGTAAGTATATAAGGGGTAAGTATATAAGCGGTAAGTGTATAAGCGCTAAGTATATAAGCACTATGTATATAAGCACTAAGTATATAGGCGGTAAGTATATAAGCACTAAGTATATAAGAGGAAAGTTTATAAGCACTAGGTATATAATCGGTAAGTATATAAGCAGTAACTAAATAAGATGCAAATATATAACAAGCAAGTAAATAAAGAGTATACTTAAGGCTTATATACTTAATCACCGCACTAACTACCCCAAAACTAGCCATGTCAATACACTAGTTGTACATTTTTTTAATTTGCATCGCTTTAAGTGCTATAGAGCAGAAAGCAAATCTGGCAAATGGTAAGACTCCCAGTTCACCAAAATGGATAAAGTGCAGATTGCTATATTATTATTATTAATAAAATATATATTTTTAGGTAACTTATACATAATAACTTTATTCAACTATAATATTCAAGGTAACCTGCTGAATGAACTATATAGTTGTAATTTAAATTACAATCCCTTTTAATATTGTAGCAAACAAAGGACGTAAGCGCCAATAAATTTATTGTACGTGATGCCAGTATTCTGAATATAAGCAGCGTTCATCCATCAGTGTCCACCCGGCACTATTTTATGATACTTGAGAGTTTAGAGATGTAAACATAAGATTATGTTGAATATTATTTGGTATGTGTGGGGAATACTAAACAGTACAAAGTGGTTTAATTTTTTACGTGCTCAATTTTCGTAACTTCCTTAAGGAATTTAATTTATATTTAACATTCTTTTTTGTCCGTAAAAAAGGCAGACGAGGTCGCTGGCACCAGCTTGTTTGTTATAATATTAGACCAATTATGGTATCTTCATGAAAAAATATGAAGCCCTAAAATATTTCATTTTTAAATACAAATTATTTAAAAAAATATTAGGATATCCTAACCAAGATTACTTTAGACTTTTAGCAAAATATAGTTTTTAGTGTTTATTGCATTTGCACACCTCTAATTTTAAATAATAGTATCTTGAACAGGATAAAAAAAAGAAAAATCGATAGGTCTTTTCTTTCACATGCAAATCTTACATTTTCATATTGACCAAATATTATCAAATTTATCATTGCTGACGAGAGTATTGCAAAAAGTTTCTAATTGTATTCCTCACTTACAACTAACTGAGCCACACTTGGAGTATCTGATAGAAATTTATAAATACTTAAAACCATCTGAACCATCATATTTATTTTAAAAAATACTTAAAGTAATATACTTTTCATTATAATATTGACACCAAGAGTATTTAAACATCACCTAAGAAACACAAACAAAACGGATATCTGACAGCATCTGACGAAAACTATGGTAACAAAAATATAACAGTCTTATGCAACAATTGAATTGAAGACATTAATAATTGTGACAATATTATGCAATAAAAAAAAATGTGTAGGATAATATTGTATAGCTAACTTTAGTAACATTAACGACCTTATTGATGCATAAATTACTTAATACTCAAGGAAATTACTCATTTAAATGGTATAGACTATAATGCATGCGACATAACTAAAATGTATATACTTAATCATTTGTTCCATTGCTAAACTTGATTTAAAAATTGTATCAATTTAAGGAATAACTCGTAAGCTGGGGATGAGGATTTTGTTCTTTATTTACTCGTTCACGATTTTATATTTTAAAATCATTATCCCTTTGTTGTATAGTTACTTACTCATGTGATAATTTAATGCCTGAATTGTAGATTAAAGTTGAATGAATAATGTTAATTGTCAGCGAAACAATTTTATCCTCAAGTTTTTTGTTTTAAAAGGCATTTCCTGTAATCGACTTTAGCTCAGTAAGTCGATTGCTCTTTGCATGAACATATAGTTTAAAAAGTGTTTAGTTTCTATCAAATGGAGTGTGTGATTCCATTATCACACTATACACGAGATATCTTGCTCTTAAATTCTAAATGATATCTTACTAAGATTTCCACCATTAACTTTTATATTTTTCTTTTATGTGTATACCATTAGTTCTGATCGTTTATGTAATACAATAACCACTATGACATGGCTATTTGAGTAACGAAATAGCAAATAACGGTGTTTATAAGTTTATTTAATATATATTATTTTTATGAATATGTATAATTATATAGATATTATATAGATATTTTGTAGAATATAGGAGAAAAAAGAAATAGAAAGAAATATCTATTGTTAATAGGATTTTGTTGTTACAGCATACCTCAGAAGTTGACATTCAAATCTAAGTATCCACGAAGCTTAGATTTACTTAAGGAAAGAATATTATATTTGTATTATCCAAATATATCTTTAATTGTATTTATTTTCTTTTTTTCTTATATTACTTTTATTTTTAATGGTGGTAATAGTAAAAGTAACACAAATATTCATCATATACTGAAGTAACAAATGGATAAAGCCTTTAAGCTCCGGAGTCTTCAGTTACCTTTCGCAAGATATAAACTTAGAGGGTATTATTTTAAATTTAAAATAATTAAATAAATATTTAATTTATTAAAGAATAAAAACGACAAAGTAATATTAAGAAAAAACAAAAAAAAAATATTTTTGTAGTCAATTCATTTCTTAAATTTGGGTAATTCATACTTAGAAGGAAAGATTAAATCTTATTTCTTTTAACAAAAAATATACAAAATCTCTTAATATAAGAGAGATAAACAAACAGCTGATGTAATAAAATTAAGATAAGATGTGAAAATTTAATGTTCTTCTTGCAATGAATTCCTTCTAAAATTATAAAACAAGACGATTGTTTTTTTACTATTCAGTATAATTCTTTTATAAAATATTTATCAGAACGTAATAAAATTCAGGTTTACATATAAGTTCAAAGCAATTTAATTTTAAAGTTCCCCAGGTTTTCTTGACGGTACAGGCGCGGATGAAAAGAAAATATTATATTGTATTTATAGGTTACTTCATAATAACTCAATATATTCTTCATATTAAGCTATTTTTATCAAGTGATATTTATTTCAACACATAAAAAACAATGTTGACATTAACGATAGTTTCAGGCCGTGAAACATTCAAAATTCCTACGTAAAATCAGGTTTATAACTATACCATGGACATAGTCGCTTGCAAATCTAGTCCATAATGCAATTGGTGTCAATATTGTTTGATTGTTGAATGATAAAAACGTTTTTTTTTAATTATAATTTTGGCGCCAATGAATTTTTTTTGAGAATCTGATAGCTGTACTATTAGACGCTCCAGGATTATACATTCTTTCCAGGATGCTGTACAATATAAATCTGAATTATTTCTTGAAGATAATCACAATCCTTAATGCTTGATAGGCAGGAGCAGATGAATAATTCAGAAGCCAATAACTTCGACTAAGTTGAAAGTGATATATGGCGTTTGTGATCGCGTGTGGAAATTTGACAGTGTCAATAAAATATTATATAAGCAGTGTGGTTGTTTAAAGGATTTGCGTGATTTCAAAATGTAGGTTATCATATTTATATTGATGATGTGCTTTTGACGTTACTTCCGGAATAAATACCTGTTTTGGTAATTAAACGAATTATAAAGGTTTAAAATAATTGAATAAGTAAATAAGTACATTTAATTACTCAAAATATAATGTATTTTTATTAGTAATGAAAATGCCCAGTACAAATAAACGCCATGAAGTAATAACTCACTTTTATTATATTAAAAAAAAGCGTAAACGTGCACATAAGTTTTTTAAAATACATTTCATTAAACTCTTAATTTTTGCTCATCTATTAATCTTAAAACCTCAATTCTACGTAGTGATAACGACTTTTACCTTACTTATTGTTCAGGTTTCACTACTTTGGAACGGATAGACTAGAAACTAAAACAAATAAACATCCACAAACAGTTTTTTCAAGAAAATTTTTCGTTGGTTTCGTACCGCTTCAATAGTTGTTTTGATTTTACCACCCTATTCTTTTTTACATTATCAAATAAGAAATGATCAGTGCGTCTCTTATAGGCTACAAGTCCTAAGTCATCCTTTAAAATATGCGATGGTTCTAGGTACTATCTTCATCTCCCTACATAAACTCTTTTGCTTTCAAATAGGATATTTTCAAATTCTTTCCTTTATTGCTTACCTTTTTTGTACAAACACTACGTCTTTTTATACAAACATTTAACTAATACCAAGCGAATGCATATAATAATGCGTACCCGCTTTATGTAATGCAATTACAGCGATATCACATTTATTGCAGTATATTGGCATAAAAATAAGAAAACGCAATGAACAATCAATCAATATAATAATGATAAATAAATAAACTACTACATAGGAAGAATAACCCCATTTAAAGACAGTTATCAAATTATGGACTTCAACTTATTAGAGATTCATTTCCGATAAAATTAATACGCTGTGAGATTTTAATGTCTTGTATAACCTTCGGTGATCGTTTGTATTATTCGTGGCGGCTAAAATTCGCCTTCTCGGAATATTTTGCAGATTTTCTTTTCAAACTAAGATAGACAGAGTACGGATATGGGAATGAACGTAATGTTTTGTGAGTGATAAAGTGATTGCTGACTTTAATCGAACTCAAATTTATTTGTTATAGCTATTTCCAAATCTGGATAGTCTGATTCTAATTTAACGTTCAGTTGGGTTCTAAAATAAATAGATTGTCTGTATCTTTTCATAAAACATATAATGTCTATCGTAAGTCAGATAAAAGATAGAGATTATTCTTTAACAAATATAGTTAATTTGAAGATAAATATAGAAAATTTTGTCAACGTTGCAAATCTATCTTATTCATAAAACTAGTTTAATAATGTCCCAAGTTAGTTCACGTTTCAATAAATTTTTCACGAGATTCATTCCGTATTCATTGCTTTAGTAAAATCAATTTCTCCAAATTTTGTCCAAACTTTTCAAACTGAATTCTGTATGAGGTGCAAATTGAATTGGGAGCATTAATAATTCGACGCCATCGCGTCAAATGGACGGATTTCGACAATTCTATCGGGATTACGTGAAGTTTGTTGGAACTGAGACTGATGCATCAGGAATACCTTTGCATAGTAATACTTTGGGGTCCGTTTTTTTATTTACGAAATAACGCATAAACAATAGTATTTGTCTATAAATGTGTTAGTCTTAATGCTTACATTTTTTATACATATATTTAAAAAAATACCACCATGGGCAGAACTCGAACATGCAATCTTTGAGTATCAACCACCTTTTTAAGGAAACTAAGCTACAGAATCGTTACCCGTTATAAGTTTCTATAGTTATAAATGTTTTATCTTTTATCAGATATTAGTTTGAGTTTTCTGGATCAGGACGCTTCATTGTCGTATGTATATACCTTTCTCATTGTTGAAAGGTGGACTACTTTTAAAGAATGAACATCGCATATTTAGAAACCATTACTTATTTGAACCATTATGTTTATGGTACATATTATTATTATATTACCTAATACTAATTAAATTACATCCATTCGGGATGATTAAATCTTTGTACACATTTTATTTGTTTAACTTTAAAAAGTGTTCGATTTACATTATTTAGTTTAAGGGGTTCATATTTCACTCTATAGTTTTGTTTGTCGGTCAGTTAGATTTTTAATATTTAATAGATACCAACCCTAATTTGACTTGTCGCTGACATTTGAATACAGTTCACAAATCTAGTCAAATATTATTTTTAGTTATATATTACTTTTACTAACTATAGTTCCATTTTATAACAAAGATGGAACTGACGGTTTTAGTAAGTAAGTAAGTAAGAGTAAGATTGTTAATACTTTTATCACAACAGCAATATATCGCAACGCTTGAGTTGTTACCGACAAGATTTTAATAAAGACAATCCGCAAACTTGCAACAAAGTTAAAAAGTAAATTATTCACGTTAGGTGAATTAAAGTGAGTCTTTTTAAAATATCTGACAGATTACTTTGATTTTATAAAAGTTACGAAAGAATATAAGCAAATATGTCACACCAGAGAGCTAAAGCTAAAGCTAAAGTGTGTAATGATTACATTTCAAGTGATGGATCCTAGTTTAAACCTGGGAGAGGAGGAACTATTTCTGATTATTAATACATACTAATAGTCACGAAATGGTAGAAATCAAACCATATTTACAAGTTTGAATGCTAATATTCAAACATATTATTATATATTTTTTTTTTGAGGAAAAATGCACCTCTATATTCATTGTATGTATCTTTTTTACTCGACAATGACAATCGACTCTGCGTCATATCATATTTTTGATATTTACAGTAGAAACGTAAATAATTAATCTATAAATCGTTTTGTGTGTCTTAAACGTACGGTAGTGGTGTACTTTATTTTTTAATAATTTCATGTATATGTAATTCATTATTTTTAAATATATTAACTTTCTGCACTCCATCTCCATATAAATTATAATTGTGCCAAATTTTATACTCCTCCAACCGCATAATTGTCATAAAAACGGGTGAAAAGTTTTTTTATTCACGTATAATGAGTTTATTTTTAAATTTGGTCTGTGAAATAAATATCGTGATTATATAGTAATTTCTGGGCGCAGAGGATACATTTTGTGATAATATTCGCAAGGCGTTTTAAAGCTATCACCGCAGATACAAAGGCTCATATCTTTAAGATTTTAGGCTAAATTTTATTTGCTATCTGTTATATCTTCAAGTTGGAGTTAAATAAACAAACGCCAGATAATTGAAGTTGTAATAGATAAAGTTATATTTTAGTATTGTAGAGTAACCAACCTAAAATAAAACACTTGTATGAAAGTTAAAACCAATTGGGAGAGTGGAAGCAATCACTTTGGTGCAATCACTTTAAAGTTTTGAATTTTACACGAAAATATTAGCTAACAGCACTCGCTTAATATTATCGCGAAGTTTTATGAATCTTCATATTAGCGCTATAGCCCTTCAACATTTTAATTCGTACTTATATTTTTAAAGTATTCTACGGACTATAGAATGCTATCTATTAATTCTACCTTTAAAAAAATAATTAAAGCAAGGGCAAGAACAATGAAAAATAAATAAATCTATTATAGATTTTAATACATTGTATTTCTATTTTTGTTTTAGTAGTTGATGTATGGATAGAAACCGTACCAAATTATTCCTACATTAAATTCTCATGAGCTAAGAAAACACCGAACTATACTACATTCATATATACTACATCCTTTAGTATATTATTCATTGATTTTTTTAATTTTTAGCTTTCATAGATACGTATATTATGGATAAAACTGTTTCTTTATATCAATAAATATCTTAAATTCAATATTTGTTATAAAATAATCATAATTATCAAATTAAAATTAAATAAATAATTTAATTTGCAAGAATTATACATAAGTAGACTCATCAGCGATGGCTCCTAGCTACCGACATTGTAATCCACATTATGTATTATATATTGTATATGTTGAAGTGAATATTATTTAAGTAATATAATATAATGTCACCGGAACAAATTGTTGTTTGCACAGAAACAACATAAATGTTAAAATTGTGACAAATATAAAACATTTAAATGAAGAACTAAAAAATATAAAAATAAAATTTATATAAACAAATAAAAACAATACCGAAATAAAATAGTTTCAAAGTAGCACCCATCGTGATCATAGTCGAGTCAAATATTAGAGCGGACGTGTAGCACCCTCTACGCTCGGTAATATACTGACGAGCAGTAAAAGGAAAATGCGCCTGCATACGTCTCGACAGACATACATATAATATATACAAATCTGTTATGTTCATTATACATATATGGAACAATTTATTTCTTTGTTATACTAATATTGTAGTTTATTTATACCAAGTCAGACATTCCCAGCCCTTAATAAGTTCACGCCTTCGAGCATCAAAAGCAACTGTCGAATGAGCTTCTAAAATCTATATATAACATTAAAATTAAAAATCTCTTCATATAACACACCAAACATATTTACACAATATGCATATTTACGTCATATATAATCTGTTCCTCAATGGGGTAGTCGTAGTACAATGGATAATATACCCCTCGCTTTGCCCGAGTGGCTTGATTTACGATAGTAGAAAACCTTCCTCTTATTTGCGTTTTGTTCAAAGAGGCTGCCGAGCGCTTCATCTTTGTATCCTGTTTTGTACATACGACACGAGTTAGTAATTTTGGATGTATAATTATGTTTTGACAATTAATATACATTAGTGTTCAAAGCTGATTTTTCAATAATGCAAATGGAACACAGTCAATTACTTTACACTTTGTAGGTTATATAATATTAAAGGATGTCGTCTGACATTTTCGTACCATATTTTATAGCAACGACCAGATCCATTACAACAAAATATAATAATTAAATACATTATTTTGCATAAGTGTTAAAAAAAATTACTAAAAAGAAATAAAATAAAAAAATAATATAAGATTATCAAATAAAATACTAAATAGTTGTTTATATTTTCATTACAAGATAATTTGACCTACTGTATTCTTCGTTCGTTCGTTTTTCATTCTTCTTATTATTATATTAATCGATGTCTATAATTAATGATAAAAATACCTAATTAAGAATTATCAAAACAATAAATAATAAAAGTTATCATCTGTTCGATGCCATGACGCAGAATGTAAAACGCGAACTAAGCAAAGTACGAGTATAATAACATATACAGAACACACATTTCCGTTAAAGCTCGGAGCTCGGGGTTAGTAATAGCACCACGCATGTGTTGTATTAAACAGAGATTGCCTTCCAAAAGATTTACTCTCGACACATAACGGGCTTACAAAGTTGATTTTAGATGTAAGGAAATATTTTAGAATTTATGTTCTATAACTTTTAAACATGTTTTCCTGAACGTAACGTCATTAAATACGACATATAAAAATATATCTTTAATTTCTTTTTCGTGTTCGATCGGTACTTCTGAAATAATTAACTAAGAACTTCATAGGGATCTATAGACAGAGTCGCGTCAAAAGACAGTAAATAATAATAATAATGTATAAAAGTATTCTGAAATATTTGAAGAAACCATTTAATATGTAGTTGAAATTACGTATCCCATTTAACATCTAAAAAAGGTTATTAGTAAAATTTTCATGAATAGTTTTTAGTATAACTACATTCCATTCTTCTCAGCCACATACAACACTAGTGTTTTTGTAGTGTCAGAGACTTGAAGTTTAAATTAAAACCAATATTTTTGATACAACGAACATTTTAATCTCAGCATTAATCTTTGAGCAAAATTCATTGAGGCAATATTCGCCGTTGATTAACAAAATGAAATATATGGAATTGATATATTATTATATTGTATATTGAGATATAATTGGTAGTAAATGTAAATCATAAAATTACATGGTAGATAATAAGAAATAAGCAATGAAAGTAGTGTGTATTCGGGGGTTCTGCCTCATTGGTATTGGGGGATGTTCTGGCTCAGCGGGGGTCTCGCTCAAGTTTGGGTCTGACTCAGCCTAAAAAAAAAAAAAAAAAAAAAAAAAAAAAAAAGGTTTTGCTATCATCTAAATCGTTTGCTGCTATCCCCGTTGCGCTAGCTCTTACGGTTACGGAGATAGCTTTTTGAATTCGACTACCTGGCCGAAGGCTGATAAGACCATTCATTCCCTACTCAACTCGCCCGGCGTTATCGCCGCAGGCCGATAAGGCCCACCGACACTAATTACTACAGTATTTGTTTATATACATGTTTGTTTTATGCAATAATACCACAAATTAAAATTTATATTTTATTTAAAATCATACTTGATTAAATTATCAATTATTACATCCTAACCAAATAATCTATTTTATATAGATTTTTATTTTATGCAATAATTATTACATCATTGTACAGGGTTTCATCTTCATCGAATATCCTAAACATAATCTATACAACCTAACATAACCTAACCAAATATAATTAAAATTTTACATTTTATTTAAAATAACACTTGAATAAATTATCAACTATTATATCATTGCACAGGGTTTCATCTTCATCGAATATCCTCACGAAGTTCTGCATGCTTTGACCGTAGAACATATGATGTAGGTATACCAAGCAGTATTCACCACACACCGAAGTCCACTCGTTTTGTATTTTCTTACTATTAAAATACCATATTTTACAGTTTCTATTAAGAAATGCTTTATGGAAGCCTTTCGGTGCTCGACCAAATGAATCAAAATATTGGCCGATTTTGTTTTTGTCTACATGTATGGCTACCCAGTGAGAACCTGGCTGAGTATCATAATCTAGATTGCTTACTAAAAATGTAGGGGCTTCAATATGTATCGGCAATCTGTTTGCAGGAAATACATTCATTTGTAACAATGGATTAATCCTATTTAAGCATTCCTGAATTTGTAGGGTATTCATATTTTAGAATAGATATGTGTACACGTGCTCTATCATGCATAGACATGTAGTGAATAGTTAGGCATCTTAAAACATGTCTTTATAGTAAGGAGATTATGTACAGCAAGCAATGCATACGCTAAATCGTTGGAATTTATAAACTAGTGACTAACGTTGAAATACCAAAGAAATAGTTTTAAGGAATTTTGAATAGACAAACCATTACTTATCAGGTTTTACTCATAAGTCAACAATGTAAATGTTTCGTTTAGAGTTATCGTTTTACGATAATAGTAAGCACTTACTATCGCTATATAAGTCCAAAACGAAAGAGGACCACCACATAACAATATTCGTCTACGTGCAGTACAGTGTATCCAAGTTACAAGTTATTGTGTGGTTAAATTAAATTTCTTTGGGGTCACCATGGAGGTAAGCTAACTATTTTTAAATATTTATTCGTGTTGTACTTCTTTCAATATGTCTTACATGGATGTAATCACTTTTAATCTAGTGCGTGTGCTATGTTTGTGCTTAAAATGAATGTTATTGTTACAGAATACATTTAAAAAAAATACCTTCAAAGATTATTATTACAAAAACCAATCGGATGATAGCAACGATAGTCTTATGATTACCAGAGATTCGTCAAAACTTAAAGCGAAACGTGGAGAAGAAGACCGGCTTGACGACTTGTTCAAGTTAGCTACTAACAAAAGGAAAAAGCAGTGCTCGTCTGTATCGCGAGCGCAAGCAAATGGAGGCGTAGCATTCATATCAACAAACAGAGAAGATGCGGCCTCATCATCTCACTTGATAAAAATAGAAGTGTATGATATGAAGAAACTTGCCAACGTGCCACAAGAACAACATTGGAAGAATGCAAATATTAGATTGAAATATTTTACCAACGATACTAACCAACACATGGAATCTATCAATAAGATAATTTACAGTATAACGAAAGAAATAACACAGTCAGATATTGAGAGGTAAGTACTTAGTGAAATCAGTGACTAATCGGTTTAGTAGTGTAAATAATGTATTTTGGTGTATTAAAAGTAATCAATATAGTTCATCCACAGTCAGCCACCATTATTACTATGTCAGGCGGGTTGTGGAGCAAAAAAATTAATGGATGACTCCGGACAAAGCAGCAGTCAAGACAAGAGACCACGACACCAGGAACCGTCAACTTCAACCGAAGATGGGAATAAGGTACTCTGTGAAACTTGTAACACTTACGTTAATAGAAGATATTTTGTAAATCATACCAAGAGTAATTTACACAAAAATAATGTTTTAAAATCACACTGCTCCCTTGCCAATGTGTCTGTTGTAGGTTCCGCTTTTGGACAGCGCATAATATCTTTTAAAATTGAAAGTAAAAAAGAATCTGACATAACATTCCAAACACCAGAATTATTTTTGCAATCTATCAAAAGTGATATTATTTTTTTAATCAATGAAGTCATCAAACAACATAGATCTTTAAAGATTAACTTTGTTCTACATGCTGATTTTGTGCATGAAACAAAACAAATAAATAACTCCTTTGATTTTCAAACAAGTAATTTTATAATAACTGAAGCTGACGATTTAAACATTTTTATGATATCGTTGAAAGATATGCTGTCAAATAAAATTAGTTCTTTTGAAAGAAAAGATAGTGGTTGGAGTTTAAAACATATAAATTACATAGAATTAAATATAAACAAATTTACGCCATTTCGTAGTGGTTCATACATTGACTTACCAAAAGATATAAAACTTAAAAAAGCTGTTATAAGTGTTAAAAACTCAGATCAGTTATGCTTAAAGTGGTCTATACTTTCGGCTTTATACCCCGTGAACAAAAATTCCGATCGACCATCATCTTACACTTTAAATTCTCATAGAATTAAACTTAATGGGATATCCTTCCCAGTCAAATTGAATGATATACCTAAAGTAGAAAAACAAAATAATATTAGTATAAATGTCTTTGGTTTAGAATGGGATATCAAGACGAAAAAGCATTCCGTAGTTGGACCACTTTATTTTAGTAAATGTCGTAAAACTAATCATATTAATTTATTACTCTTGCAAAATGGTAGTAATTATCACTACTGTTATATTAAAAACTTATCTCGTTTAGTAAGCGCACAATTAATAAAGAAAAAAGTAGCTGTACATATATGTGATGGGTGTTTAGTACATTTTACTACCAAAGAAAAATTATGTAACCATCAACTTCACGATTGCTCTCATGTCACTGCTAATTTACCTAGCAGTGATAAGCTAACTAAAAATTGGTTCGGAAAGTTTGTACCTAGTGATTATTTAGAATTTGATAAATTTCACAAGAAAATTAAAGTCCCGTTCGTAGTTTATGCTGATTTTGAAGCATTCTTATACCCAATACAAACATGTGCTAATGATCCATCAAAACCATTTACAAATAACATACAAAAACATGAACCTTACAGTTTTGGTTATTATATAAAATGTTCCTTTGATAATACTTTGAGTAAATATGAGTCATACAGTGGTCCAAATTGTTCAGAAGTGTTTATGAAACGATTATACAATGATGTAAAATTAATATATGAAAAGAATAATTTTCGACGATCTCCAAAACCATTGTCAGACGTAGATAATTATAAAATAAGTAACGCCAAACTTTGTCACATTTGTGAAACAGATTTGAATAACAAAAACTCCTTAGATTTTGACTGGCAAACTGGTGATTTTAAAGGTGTTGTACATGAAATCTGTATAAATAAATGTCATGTCCCGCGATACATCCCTATTTTTTTACATAATTTGAGCAATTACGATGCTCATTTCATTGTTCATGCTCTTAATTTTGTAGAAGGTGGAATAGACTTAATACCACAAAATAAAGAAAAATATATTTCATTTTCTAAAAGCATTTGCATTAACAATCAAAAAGTTAGTTTAAGATTTGTAGATTCGTTTAGATTTTTGTCATGTAGTCTTGATAAATTAGCTCAAAATTTAAAAGATGAAGAATTTCATGATCTTAAAAAAAACTTTCCAAAGATAGAAGATTTCAATCGCCTACGAAAGAAAGGAGTCTATCCTTATGAGTTCATGAAATCATTTGACTTATTAAACTGTACACAATTACCAAGTAAAGATGAATTTTATGACTCATTGAATGATACAAACATAACGGCAGACGATTACCATCGAGCTCAAGACGTTTGGCAACATTTTGGTTGTCGCAATATGTTAGACTATTCAAACTTATATTTAAAGACAGATGTTTTATTGTTAGTCGATATTTTTGAAAATTTCAGAAATCTTTGTCTTAAAACGTATGATTTAGATGCTGCTCACTATTATACAGCACCAGGACTTAGTTGGGATGCAATGTTAAAATTAACAAAAGTTAGATTAGAGTTATTGACGGACATAGATCAAATATCATTCATTAAATCAGGGATTCGAGGAGGTGTATCTCAATGTAGTAATCGTCATGCAAAAGCTAATAATAAGTACTTAAACGATTTTAATAAAAACGAACCCTCATCTTATATAACTTACTTTGATGCTAATAACCTTTATGGATGGGCTATGTCACAATACCTTCCTCTAGATAAATTTGAGTGGACTAGTCCAGAGACCAATTTTGAAGTTGAAAACACATCTGAGTTTGGTTTCATTTTAGAAGTTGATTTGGAATATCCTGAACACCTTCATGATTTGCATTCAGATTTACCATTATGTCCAGAAAATATATCCATAGGTAGATCGGAGGACAAAAAACTCATCCCAAATTTAAACAACAAAGAAAAATATAAAATTCACTATAGAAATTTAAAACAATATTTAAAATTAGGTCTTAAATTAACAAAAGTACATAGAGTTTTAAAATTTAGACAGAGTCCATGTCTAAAAAAATATATTGATTTAAATACAGATTTAAGGAAAAAAGCAGAATCTAACTTCGAAAAAGATTTCTTTAAATTAATGAATAATTCTGTATTCGGTAAAACCATGGAAAATGTTGAAAAAAGAGTAAATGTTAAGTTAATAACTCATTGGGAAAATGTAGGAAAAAGTTTAGGTGTCCAAGATTTAATAGCTAAACCTGAATTTAAAACTTTATCGATATTTTCAGAAAATTTAGTAGCTGTTCAGTTACAAAAGACTAAAATCAGTTATGACAAACCAATATACTTAGGATTTTCCATTTTGGATATGTCGAAAACCCTCATGTACGAATTTCATTATGATTACATGTTACCAAAATTTGAAAACAAAACTAAATTATTATATACCGATACTGATAGCTTAATATATCAAATTTTTACTGAGGATTTTTATGATGATATAAAACCTGATCTTGCTTTGCGATTTGATACATCCGATTATCCCTTAAATAATTTATTTGATTATCCGCTAATAAATAAAAAACAGTTAGGATTTTTTAAAGATGAAAACAACGGAAATATTGTTAAGGAATTCGTTGGTTTAAGATCAAAAATGTATGCAATAGAAACGAATGCAAAATTAACAACTAAAGCAAAAGGTGTTAACAAAAGCGTTACAAAAAGAATGACGATGGAGAGTTATAAATCTTGTCTTTATAATAAAAATATTAAATATGATAAAATGTTAAGATTCAGATCAATTAAACACGCCATTTTTACACAGCAAGTTAATAAAGTATGTTTATCCTATAATGATACGAAAAGGCACATTTTACCAAATAACGTGGACACATTGGCTTGGGGTCACTATAAATTGAAATAGCGATGTTTATGTAAGCGACGCTTTAATATTTTTTGTTGATTGTCAATTATTATTATCATTGTTATTCAGACATGTATTATCTTTAAATTGTAAGGTTGTTAATATTAAGATATAAAAAATGTTATGTTCTAGACTAAATGTAATAAAATAAAATTATTATATGTATAGTATGTTAAGTTCTTTATGAAATAAAATAAAATGGTTGTTATCCAATAAAAGTCTTCACTTCTAATTTACTCTTTTAATAATTCACACGTATTACAAAATGTTTCATTTTGTACATCCATTCACCGCAATAGTAGCGGGGCCAAGTGGCTGTGGAAAATCGAATTTTGTAAAAAACTTTTTAAAGTCTACAAATGATATTTGTAATACTTCATTTGCTCAGATAATGTGGTGTTTTGATGAAATGCAACCTTTGTACAATAATTTACAGAATGTAAATTTTTATCAGGGCATTCCAGATCTAAATATGTTTGATGGTAAAAAACCAAATCTTATCATAATTGATGATCTCATGAGGGAATCCGATGGTCGAATTGTCGATATATTCACTAAGGGTAGTCATCATAGAAACTTAAGCGTATTTTACATAACACAAAATCTCTTTCATCAAGGGAAGGGACAAAGAGATATTTCTTTAAACTCTAGTTATATGATTTATTTCAAAAATCCTCGAGACAAAACTCAAATCCGACATTTGGCACGACAAATATTACCAGAAAATACAAAATTCCTTGAAGATGCTTACAGAGATGCAACAAAAGAAGCTCATGGATACTTAATGATCGATTTAAAGCAAGGTACAAGCGATATATGTCGTATAAAAACAAATATTTTTCCTTCGGATGGTTACTGTCAAGTATACGTACCTACAAAGGGTTTTAAATACGCTGATAACCAACAAATTCCAATCATTTATAAATAATGTCCCGAAGTGTCAACACGCATAAAGACTTATTGTTAGCATTGCATAAGCTCAAACCAAAATATAGAGCAGCTTTGTTAAAATCTTGTGATGAAGATGAGATAAACTGTATTTGTGAGTGTATTCATAACGTTTTGCAAGGGAAAGTACCCCTCGAAGATAAACATAAGAAAAAGTTACAAAAATATAAATCTGTTCTACGCAAGTTAGTCAAAAAAGGCGCAAATAAATTAAGGAAGAGGATAATTATTCAAAAAGGTGGTGCATTTTTACCAATAATATTAGGTTCAATTTTGAGTGTAATTGTTCAATCGCTTCTGTAAACTAACAGATTGTAAAATGCAACATGCTAAGAAAATGATACTAATTGAACCAAGTGTTATTGAAAAGTTAAATCACCATAATAATGATGATAATCCAACATCTAGATTAGATGGTGAGATGAAAACTATTTTAAATAGCAATATGGATGACAGAAAGAAATGTATTCTTTACTTACAAATTTTACAAAGATATTTACATTTCAATGAAGAAAATCGACGACCTATTGAATTACCAATAATGGCTAATAATGAAATAAACATGGAAACGAATATAAATGATGGAATTGATACTAAAGATTCAGTCTCGAACCAAGCATTGAAGGATAAAAAGCTGGAATTTAAACCAGCATCGGAAATTGATCCTCTTTATTCAACAAATCAAATACTGAGTCATATACCAAAAACGTATGTGAAAAAAGGTGAAACTCTGTTACGTTTAATATCTTTAAGTAAAAATAAAATTCGTTGGAATGAAAATGGTACGATTATCATAGATAACAAGAGTATTTCGGGAAGCAATATTGTAGACTTGGTTAATGATTTACTAAGACCACTTAAAAGAGATGATCCAATAGGTTGGGAACACTTTGCAAAGGCGTTACATGAAATAAAAATCCCACTCACATACTTAGGCAATCCAAAGAGAGTTGAATTTATAAACAAATTGAAATTAAGACACCTTGGCGATCTCTCACCGGATGAAGAATATTCTACTCCTTCAAACAAACTTGTGAATAAAAAAATCCATAAAAAACTTGACTGGGAAAAATGGACTCCCTACTAGATAATGGTAGAATCAATCCACTAGAACGGATTAACGAAATTTATTATAATCCATCGCACCCTGCTAGTTATAGTAGCATTGAAAAATTAACTAAAGCTATGAATAAATATATGAATAAAAATGAAGTAAGAAATTGGTTGCAGTCTCAAGAAACATATACGCTCCATAGACCCGTTAATAGAAAATTTCCTAGAAATAAGTATGTTTTATCAAATTTTAACGAACTCTGGCAAGTTGATTTAAGTGATATGAGAACTTATGTGAAATATAATGACAACTATAATTACATACTTTGTGTTATTGATGTTTTTTCTAAGTATGCTTATGCTAGACCAATAAAAAATAAAAATTCTCAAACTATAAAAAAATCTTTTGAAAGTATATTTGAAGAAGCGAACAGTACCCCTACTCATATACAGTCCGACAAAGGTACGGAGTTCGTTTCCAAAGATTTACAACGTTACTTTAAAACCAAGAATATTAATTATTATACTACAAACAACCCTGACATTAAGGCTAGTGTTGTTGAGAGATTTCAAAGGACTTTAAAAATGAAAATGTGGCGATATTTTACTCACAGGAACACTTACAGGTACATAGATGTTTTACAAGATTTAATGTCATTCGGACTTGTCTGATGGGATTGGAAGCGGTACGGGCCGGTGCTCCCTGGGAGACGGTTAACTCGGTCTTTCGGGATCGCGTTAGCCGTCTGCTAATGTCCAGCGCGGGGGTCAGCTATGGGACTTATACCCGATACATAGCTGACAATAGGGGGGGGATGTGTTGTTTTGTCTTTGTTTCGTTTGGTCCTTAGTCATAGTTGTTTGTGTCGAGAGTGTCTTGTTTTTGTCTTAGGAGAAGTCGGTTTATTTGTTTTGTGTCAACCCCAAGGTTTGACGCCTGCCGAGGGGTTGGGTAATGGCGAGGGCGTCCTCCGGGGACCGCACCCCTTAAAGGATCAAAAAAATAAATTATGGTGAATCTTAAAGAGAAACTACCCCAGGAGGGTTCCGGCTGCTCAGCAGCCGGGCAATCCCTCACGGACGCTTCGGCCTCCGTCTTCCCCTCGTATTCTGGGGGGGGAAAAGACCACCAAACTACGACTACAGCAGAGTCTGATCATTCAGATACCAGCATGATAACGGCTGGTTCAAGGGAGTCCCCGACACCGTTATCATGCTCAAAGACACGGCCCTGCTCTGAGGAGAGGAGCCGTTCCAGCTCGATCGAGCGTTCGAGTGGAGACAAGGTGCTTACAGTTAAGAAGATCGTAACACCAAAGAGAGGGAGAGGTCGTCCGCCTACAACCGGCCAGTATGTAGGCCTCAAAAAGGCCAAGGAGGACTATCTCAGACTCCAAAGGAGAGAAATGGAGATCGAAGCAGAAAGGGAGCTACAAGAGCGTATAAGAGAGCGTCACCAGACGAATTGTACCCGGAGGATTTCACCTGAGGTGGAAGCCATTATCGATCTTAAGAAACGAGCGGAGGAGCAGTTAGATCTCGTTTGCAGTATAGCAACGAGGTCTAAAAATCTAAAGGGCACATTCCAAAAAGCTCTTAAAGATGCTGCTTCTTCTATAAGAGCTTGTGTCGAAATTCTGGCCGAGAAAAATACTACGGAGGAGATGCGAGAGTTGCAAGAGGCGAATGCACGACTAAAGTCCGAGTTGTTGGGACTTAAGCAAGAAGTGGCCCAGCTGCGGATTGACAGTGAGACGAATGCCAAGGGGAACTTAAACAATCGCAACTCTGAAAATCAGAGCATTGACGTAGAGCAGCTATCTCACTCCATAATGGTGCAGGTTGGAACCATAATGAACTCTAGGTTTGAAGCGCTGGAGGAAAGGCTACTAGCAGAAAAGCGTATCGGTCCGCCTTTAAATTCTGACGATGCAATTATGGAACCAGCAGTCCTACCCGTTTCGGAACAATTGATTGTGCCCACAACGTCTGGAGATCACAATCGAGAACCTGAAAACGTCCAGCAAATACCTAAAAGAAAGGTTAAAAAGAAGACGAATGTCTTACCAAAGGCAGCAAACTCCAATGTATTGCCGACAAAGCCAAGCCAACTTCCAACGGTCTTCCCGGCTGAGGATGGAGGTTGGGTGAAGGTGACGAGACGCAAGGGTAAGCCTCAAAAAAACCAACGAGACAGGAGAAAGAATGTGGTTAAAAAGAAAAAGCCAACGATTGGACGGCCACCCCGAACAGCTGCGATAGTCCTAACTTTGCAGCCGGGAGCTGCGGAGAGAGGAGTGTCCTACGCCAGCATTCTACGACAGGCCAAATCAGCGGACCTTTCTGGATGTGGACTCACCGCAATTAGAATCAAAAAGGCCGCCACAGGAGCAAGAATCCTGGAAATATCCGGTGAATCAAATGGCGAAAAAGCGGACGAAATGGCAAAGCGGCTGGGCAACACCCTTGACAAGGCTGATGTTCGAGTGTCCAGGGTAACGAAATGTGCTGAAATGCGCATTTCGGAGCTGGACGACTCCATCACCAAAGAGGAAGTGGTTTTGGCCATTTCCCGTTCGGGTGGCTGCTCTGTCAGCCAAGTTATTACGGGAGAGGTGCGGAAAGACTTCAGAGGTCTATTCACAATCTGGGTGAGGTGTCCAGTGCTAGCAGCCAAAACAATTGCTGAAAGCGGGAGAATTATGATCGGTTGGGTTTCGGCTAGGGCGAAATTATTAGCGGGACGAACACGACGTTGCTGGCGTTGTCTGGAGGAAGGACACGTGAGGGAAAGCTGCACTTCAGCGATAGATCGAGGTGGTCTATGTTTTCGTTGCTCCATGCCCGGCCACAAGTCAAACACTTGCTCAGCAGCACCGCACTGCATACTTTGTCACGACCGCAAAAAGCCAGCGAATCATATCGTGGGCAGCAGAGCATGCCTTGTTAACGCTCCCAGAAAAGGGAGAGCAACAGCACAAAACGACAGTCAAGTGCAGCTACAACGGAGGCCCCAATCGCCTAATGTAAGGTCACGGGAAACGGTGGTACTAAAGAATACCCAATAATGGCTAAGTTTGGTGTTCTCCAAAGTAACCGCAACCATTGCGCCAGAGCCCAGGACTTGCTTCTCCAGAGCCTGGCACAGTGGATGATTCCAGTAGCGGTATTATGTGAACCATACGTCATCCCTTCCAGACCGAACTGGGTTGGTGATAGAGATGCCCTAGTCGCTATTGTCAGCCTTGGTAGAAATGGGTCACTATCCAATGGAAAGATCTTTCGAGGAAGGGGATATGTCGCAGCCTTAGTGGATGAGATGGCAATTATTGGCGCCTACTTTTCACCCAACAGAAGTCTAGCCGAATTTGAAGTCTTCATGACCGAAATTCTGGCCACTATAGGGCAGTTTCTTCCGTGCCCTATATTGGTGGTTGGAGACTTCAACGCCAAATCGACAACTTGGGGATGCCCCGCTACCGATGCCCGCGGCGAAGTAATGGAAGAGTGGTTGTCGAGTGCTGGTCTAGTTGTGCTGAACAGAGGGTCTGTACATACATGCGTGCGGTCGCAGGGCGGATCTATCGTCGATGTTTCTTTCGCGAGCCCTGCGTTGGCGCGCCGTGTGGTACGGTGGAGAGTCCTCGAGGATGTGGAAACCTTGTCGGACCACCGATACATCCGGTTCGAGGTTCTCTCCCCCTCCAATAGACAACATGTTCCAATGCGGTCTTCCCACGAGTTAGGGCCTAGGTGGCAATTAAAGCGGCTAGATAAAGACATGCTGATGGAGGCAGCGATCGTCCAATCCTGGGTGCCCATGCCCGAAGGACCAATTGAGGTCGAGGAAGAAGCGAACTGGTTCCGTGGTGCGATGACGCATATATGCGATGCCTCGATGCCTCGGGCCAGGCTGAATCCTCCCTTAAAACAGGTGTACTGGTGGTCATCGGAAATATCGCAGCTACGCGAAGCCTGTGTGCTGGCTAGACGTCAATACACCCGCAGTCGGAGAAGAAGACGACGGAACCTTCAACTTGAGGCAGACTTCTATTCCATTTACGTTTCTGCCAAAGATGCGTTAAAGATCTGCATCTTGAGAGCAAAAGATGAAGCCAGAAGTAAATTGTTAGAGTCTGTTAACAGAGACCCATGGGGGCGGCCATACATGATGGTGAGAGGGAAACTTCTACCCTGGACCCTCCCACTGACGCAGACTCTCCAACCCGACTTAATAGACCGCGTTGTGGCTGCATTATTTCCTCGAAGGGAAGAGTACATGCCGCCGCCGATGGCGGGTTCTACAAGAACGGAGGAGGAGTCCGATATACCCGGGGTGACCGATATGGAATTCGGTGTAGTGGTGGAGAGGCTTAAGGCCAAGAACACTGCTCCCGGTCCAGACGGAATACCCGGTCGGGTATTAGGGCTTGCTCTAGAGGAACTCGAGCAAAGACTGAGGAGTCTTTTGGACATGTGCCTGTTGCAGTCGCAATTTCCACAGCAGTGGAAGACGGGCCGTCTAGTGCTCCTTAGTAAGGAGGGACGTTCGCCGGAGTGTGCCTCGTCATACCGTCCGATTGTCTTGCTGGACGAAGTGGGAAAACTGTTTGAGCGACTATTAGCTGCTAGAATAGTGACCCACCTTCGAGCTACCGGTCCTGACCTCTCAGAAAACCAGTTCGGTTACCGACCTGGCAAGTCGACGGTTGATGCTGTCCTGCGAATAAAAACCATTGCTCAGGAGGCGGTGAAAAGAGGCGAAGTCGTCTTGGCGGTGTCCCTCGACATCGCCAATGCGTTTAACACTCTGCCTTGGAGCTGTATCAGAGAGGCGCTAAGGTACCATCGGGTGCCTCCTTACCTTCGTCGCATTATCGGTGCATACCTCTCCGATCGTCATGTTGTGTACCCGGTCAAAAGGGGTTTGCAGAAGAGAGACATGACGTGTGGTGTTCCACAGGGGTCAGTCCTCGGGCCGCTCCTGTGGAACATCGGATATGATTGGGTCCTGCGAGGAGGTAACATCTCAGGTATCGATGTTACCTGTTACGCCGATGACACTCTGGTCACAGCTCGGGCAAAAACCCCGAGACAGGCGGCAATGCTTGCCACGGTTGGAGTGGAACATGTTGTGGGGCGAATTCGTCGTCTTGGGCTCGAGGTGGCCCTTAACAAATCCGAGGCGCTGTGCTTCCATGGGCCTCGGAACACGCCATCTTCGCAACTCGGCATCACAGTGGACGGTACTCGCATCTGCATCGGGTCGACGATGAGATATCTCGGTCTCGTCCTCGATAGCAGATGGAAGTTTACCGCCCACTTCGAGCGACTAACGCCGAAATTGCTCAAAGCAACAGCGGCTTTCGGGTGGTTATTGCCGAATGCTCACGCTAATGCCGTATGGGCGGAAAGGCTGACGGAGCCTCGTGCAGGTGCCAGGGCTATTAACGCAGTTGCTCCCGTCCTAAAACAGTGGTTGAACAGACGCTTTGGTTCCCTTAGCTTCCGGCTGACGCAGGTACTCACGGGACATGGTTGTTTCGGCGAGTACTTGTGTCGGGTTGCCGGAAGGGAACCAAATGCAGTCTGTCACCACTGCAACGACTGTCCCATCGAGACGGCTCAGCATGCTCTGGAGGAATGTTCAGCCTGGGGACGGGAGAGAGAGGCCCTCAGAACAGCTATAGGGCAAGACCTTTCACTATCCACTGTGGTTTTAAAGATGACCGAGAGCAGGGGGTCGTGGAACGCAGTACAAGCTTTCTGTGAGCAAGTAATGCTCCAGAAGGAATGTGCGGAGCGGGAAAGGGAGGAAACAACTTCTTTGGCTATCCGTCGCCGAAGAATGGGTCGTCGAAGAGAGGCACACATTCGCCATCTTCCGCCCTAACAGTAGCTAGAGGGTGGTGGACTCGGGGGAGTCCTTCACTCAATTAATCTAGCCCGAGTAGGCGTGGGCGTGTTCTTTCACGCCACTCTGACCAGTTGTTGTTGTTGCGTAGTGGATGGACGACCATCTGTCCTCCACTCCAACTGAGCAGGGGTCTGCTGAGACCGCCTCGTCGCCGGGTCGCGGACGATTGCCAGCTGGATGTTCCCGTGACCCCGGCATATGGCGACGAGAAGGACACCGTGGGGTTTTAGCCGGTTAGAGTCCGGCATAACCAGGTCGTCTCCCCCGAGGCGCAGGGTATCCGTACTGGATTTCCCCACGTAAAAAAAAAAAAAAAAAAAAAAAAAAAAAAAAAAAAAAAAAAAAAAAAAAAAAAAGGTTAGGTTAGGTTAGGTTAGGTTAGGTTAGGTTAGGTTAGGTTAGGTTAGGTTAGGTTAGGTTAGGTTAGGTTAGGTTAGGTTAGGTTGAAGGTTGAAGAGAGGAGAGTCCTATGCGAGTATTCTTCGCCAAGCAAAGAAAACGGATCTTTCGGGATTAGGGCCCACCGCAATCCGAGTGAGAAAGACTGCCATAGGAGCAAGGCTCTTGGAAATCTCCGGTTCTGGTAGCAACGAAAAAGCCGATGAGATTGCGAAGCGTCTGGGCACTACTCTCAAAATCGATGACGTTCGAGTGACCAGGGTTAGGAAATGCGTAGAAGTGCGCATTTCCGATCTGGATGACTCGGTTACCAAGGAGGAAGTGGTCTTGGCGATTTCCCGCGTTGGTCGTTGTCCCGAAAGCCATATTATAAGCGGAGAAATACGGAAAGATTTCAGAGGCCTATACACAATCTGGGTACGATGTCCGGTAGCTGCCGCTAAAGAAATCGTTGGTTGTGGTCGGATACTGATTGGATGGGTTTCTGCAAAAGTGAAGTTGCTGGCGACTAGGTCCAGACGTTGTTGGCGGTGCCTCGAAGAAGGGCACTTAAAAGAAAGTTGCCCTTCCCCGAAAGATCGCAGTGGACTATGTTTTCGGTGCTCAAGAACTGGCCACAAGGCAAACACTTGCACTGCAGCACCGCATTGCCTGCTTTGTGCTGACTTCAATAGACCTGCCAATCACACGGTGGGTAGCAAATCCTGTTCCATCAAGCCCATTAGAAAAGTTCGGTTGACAAGGTGCGCGACTAGTGTCCAGCCTCAACGACAGACAATAACACCTAGTGGGGGATCAGAGAAAGAGGTTGTACCAATAAATAAAGATAATGGCTAAGTTCTCTTTTCTTCAAGCCAACATCAACCACTGTGCCAGGGCTCAGGACTTGTTTCTCCAGAGCCTGGCAGAGTGGTTGATACAGGTAGCGGTTGTAACGGAACCCTACTTTATTCCATCCAGGCCGAACTGGATCGGTGACAGGGATGACTTGGTAGCTATCGTTAGTTCTGGTGTATTAAATTCTGCAAAAGTTATTAAGGGCAAAGGATGTGTAGCAGTTCTGCTGGGTGACATCCTTATTGTCGGTGCTTATTTCTCACCCAACAAAACCTTTGCAGAATTCGAAGCGTTTCTGACGGAGATTACAGCGATTATAGGGCAATTCCTTCCCTGTCCGGTATTAGTGATCGGTGACTTAAATGCAAAATCAACAGCATGGGGATCTCCAGCTACAGATGCCCGCGGAGAATTGCTAGAAGAGTGGCTGCCGAGCGCTGGGCTAGTGGTTTTAAATAGAGGGTCTGTACACACGTGCGTGCGACCGCAAGGCGGATCTATCGTCGATGTGTCATTCGCAAGCCCTGCAGTGGCGAGCCGTGTAAGACGCTGGAGAGTCCTCGAGGACGTGGAAACCTTATCGGACCACAGATATATCCGGTTCGAGGTTCTCTCCCCCTCTGATAGACGACAAGAATCCTTACGATCTTCTAACGACGATAGACCAAGGTGGCAGATGAAGAAGTTAGATAAGGAGATGCTTCTGGAGGCTGCAGTGGTCCAAAGCTGGGTGCCCATGCCCGAAGGATCTTTTCAGGTTGAGGAAGAGGTGAATTGGTTCCGTGATGCAATGACAAACATATGCGATGCTTCCATGCCTCGGGCCAGGCTGAACCCTCCCTTCAAACAAGTGTATTGGTGGTCCTTGGAGATATCGCAGCTACGTGCAGCATGCGTGTCGGCTAGGCGACAATACACACGTAGCCGCAGAAGAAGGAGAAGAAACCAAGATGTCGAGGCTGAGCTGTACTCTTCTTACACGGCCGCAAAAGACGCGCTTAAAAGGTGCATCGCGCGCGAGAAGGAAACAGCTAGGAGGGAAATGTTAGAGTCAATAAACAGAGACCCATGGGGGCGGCCGTACTTGATGGTTAGAGGTAAACTTCGCTCCTGGACCCCCCCATTAACACAGACTCTGCATCCTGAACTAACGGACCAGGTTGTTAGTTCTCTATTTCCTCGTAGAAGTGTATTTTCTCCGCCGCCGATGGCTGCTCGCAGGGATGTGACGGAGGAGCTTGATGTACCTCTTATAACCGAAATGGAATTCGGTGCAGCTGTGGGAAGGCTAATGACCAAGAACACCGCTCCCGGTCCCGATGGAATTCCAGGACGGATACTAGGGTTTGCTCTGAGTGAACTCGGACTAAGGCTGAGGAGTCTTTTGGATGCGTGTCTGTTGCAGTCGCAGTTTCCACAACAGTGGAAAACAGGCCGTCTAGTGCTCCTCAGTAAGGAAGGTCGTTCTCCAGACTCATTCTCATCTTACCGACCCATTGTTCTGCTAGACGAGGCGGGAAAGTTATTCGAGCGCATACTAGCCGGTAGAATTGTGACCCACCTCCAAATTACCGGTCCAAACATATCGGATAACCAATTTGGATTTCGATCTGGCAAGTCAACGGTGGACGCAATTTTGCGAGTGAAGACCGCTGCGCAGGAAGCCGTGAGTCGCGGCGAAGTCGTCCTGGCGATATCTCTTGACATCGCCAATGCATTCAATACCCTGCCTTGGAGCTGCATCAGAGAGGCGCTAAGGTATCATCGAGTACCTCCTTATCTCCGTCGTATAGTCGCTTCATACCTCTCCAATCGCTTCGTCACGTACCCGGTACAAGGGGGTTGGCGTAAGAGAGAGATGACCTGCGGAGTTCCCCAGGGGTCAGTCCTTGGACCACTCTTGTGGAACATCGGGTACGATTGGGTTCTGCGCGGAGGTAACATCACAGGTATCGATATCACCTGTTATGCCGATGATACTCTGGTGACAGCCCGGGCCAAGACTCCCAGGAGGGCCGTTATTCTTGCCACGGTTGGTGTGGAGCATGTGGTTGGTCGTATTCGTCGCCTTGGCCTAGAGGTGGCCCTCAACAAGTCCGAGGCTCTATGTTTCCATGGGCCTCGGAATGCGCCATCTTCAGAGCTGGGCATCACGGTGGACGGTACTCGCATTTGCATCGGGTCGACGATGAGATATCTCGGCCTCGTCCTCGATAGCAAATGGAAGTTTACCGCCCACTTTGAGCGATTAATCCCGAAATTACTGCGTACCTCAACAGCTTTGGGATGGTTGTTGCCTAACTTAGGCGGACCCAACGCAATAAGCAGACAGCTCTATTCTGGGGTCGTGAGGTCCATGGCCTTATATGGAGCTCCGGTGTGGTCCGAGTCCCTGAATAGCCGGAATATCGCTCTCTTGCGCAAACCGCAGAGAGCGATGGCAATCAGGTTGATTCGCGGTTACCGCACCGTCTCATATGAGGCCGCCTGTATCCTGGCCGGATCGTTACCCTGGGACCTTTACGCGGTAGCCCTCACGACGATGTATAATCTTCGTGGGGAGGCGTCAGTCTCGGGCCTCCGTCCAGGAGCACGGGAAAGGAGGAGGCGAACCGTAATGGGTCACGCTTATGCAGCATGGGAGATGAGATTAGCGGAGACTACTGCTGGGAAAAGAACTATTGAGTCAGTTACCCCAGTTTTTCGACAGTGGATACATAGACGCTTTGGTGCCCTGAGTTTCCGATTGACGCAAGTGCTCACAGGACACGGGTGTTTTGGAGAATACTTGTGCCGGGTTGCGGGGAGAGAGCCAGACGCAGTCTGTCACCACTGTGACGTTTGCTCTATTGAGACGGCCCAACACACATTAGAAGATTGTTCAGCTTGGGAGGATGAGAGAGCTCTTCTCAGTGCAGCGATAGGGCATGATTTGTCACTACCTACTGTGGTTAGCAAGATGACCGAAAACAGTGGGTCGTGGGAAGCTGTCAAAGTTTTCTGCGAACAAGTTATGCTCAAGAAAGAAGATGCGGAACGAGAGAGGGAGCTTACCACCTCGTTGACTATCCGACGCAGAAGAATGGGTCGTCGAAGGGAGGCACACATTCGCCACCTTCCGCCCTAACACCAGCTAGGGGTGATGGATTCGGGGGAATTCACCACCCACAAAACTAGCCCGAGTAGGTGCGTGCGTGTCTTTACGCGCCACTCAAAACCGAGGTAACGTGAAAGGAAGTCCTCAATTCTTTCACCTAGAAAGAGACGGGGTCTGACGAGACCGCCTCGTCGCCGGGTCGCGGACGATTGCCGGCTGGATGTTCCCGTGACCCAGGCATATGGCGACGAGAAGGACACCGTGGGGTTTTAGCCGGTTAGAGCCCGGCATAACCATGTCGTCTCCCCCGAGGCGACATGGTATCCGTACTGGATTTCCCCACGTAAAAAAAAAAAAAAAAAAAAAAAAAGGTTGAAGGTTGAAGGTTGAAGGTTGTTAGGTTGACCTCTCCGAGAACCAGTTCGGATTCCGACCTGGCAAGTCGACAGTGGACGCTGTCTTGCGAGTAAAGGCCGTAGCACAGGAGGCGGTGAAACGAGGGGAAGTCGTTTTGGCGGTGTCCCTAGACATCGCCAATGCGTTTAACACTCTGCCCTGGAGCTGTATCAGAGAGGCTCTAAGGTATCATCGGATGCCTCCTTACCTCCGTCGCATTATCGGCGCATACCTTTCTGATCGTCACGTTGTGTACCCAGTAAAAGGGGGTTGGTGGAAACGAGACATGACTTGCGGTGTTCCACAGGGGTCGGTCCTCGGGCCGCTCCTGTGGAACATCGGGTACGATTGGGTCTTGCGCGGAGGTAACATTTCCGGTATCGATGTTACCTGCTATGCCGATGACACTCTGGTCACAGCTCGCGCTAAAACTCCGAGACAGGCTGCAATTCTTGCGACGGTTGGAGTGGAGCATGTTGTGGGGCGTATTCGTCGTCTTGGGCTAGAAGTGGCCCTTAACAAGTCCGAGGCTTTATGCTTCCACGGTCCTCGTAACGCCCCATCTCCGGACCTCGGCATCACAGTGGGCGGTACTCGCATCTGCATCGGGTCGACGATGAGATATCTCGGTCTCGTCCTCGATAGCAGATGGAAGTTCACCGCCCACTTTGAGGGACTAACGCCGAAATTGCTCAAAGCAACGGCAGCTTTCGGGTGGTTGTTGCCGAATCTGGGTGGGCCAAATACATTGACCAGACGACTTTATGTCGGGGTCGTAAGGTCAATGGCCTTGTATGGAGCTCCGGTGTGGTCCGAGTCCCTGAATAGCCGGAATATCGCTCTCCTGCGTAAACCGCAGAGAGCGATGGCGATCAGGTTGATTCGCGGTTACCGCACCGTCTCATATGATGCCGCCTGCGTCCTAGCGGGATCGTTGCCTTGGGACCTTTACGCGGTTGCCCTCACGACGATGTACAATCTTCGTGGGGAGGCGGTTGTCCCGGGCCTCAGACCAGGAGTAACGGAAGGCTGACGGAGCCTAGTGCAGGTGCCAGGGCTATCGAGGCAGTTGTTCCCGTCCTAAAACAGTGGTTGAACAGACGCTTTGGTTCCCTTAGCTTCCGGCTGACGCAGGTACTCACGGGACATGGTTGTTTCGGCGAGTACTTGTGTCGGGTTGCCGGAAGAGAACCAAATGCAGTCTGTCACCACTGCAACGACTGTCCCATCGAGACGGCCCAGCATGCGCTGGAGGAATGTCCAGCATGGGAACAGGAGAGAATGGCTCTCAGAGCGGTTGTGGGGCAAGACCTTTCACTATCCACTGTGGTTCGAAAGATGACCGAAAGCAGGGGGTCGTGGGACGCAGTCCGAACTTTCTGTGAGCAAGTAATGCTCCAGAAGGAAGATGCGGAGCGGGAAAGGGAGGAAACAACCTCTCTGGCTATCCGCCGCCGAAGAATAGGTCGCCGAAGAGAGGCGCATATTCGCCATCTCCCGCCCTAACATAAGCTAGTGGGTGGTGGACTCGGGGGGGTCCATCAGTCCTCCAAAACTAGCCCGAGTAGGCGTGGGCGTGTTCTTGCACGCCACTCTGACCAACCGTTGCGCAGTGGAAGGACGACCATCTGTCCTCCACTCCAACCGAGAAGGGGTCTGATGAGACCGCCTCGTCGCCGGGTCGCGGACGATTGCCAGCTGGATGTTCCCGTGACCCCGGCATATGACGACGAGAAGGACACCGTGGGGTTTTAGCCGGTTAGAGCCCGGCATAACCAGGTCGTCTCCCCCGAGGCGGCATGGTATCCGTTCTGGATTTCCCCACGTAAAAAAAAAAAAAAAAAAAAAAAAAAAAAAAAAAGGTTAGGTTACGCGCTGACGACAGTGGGGGCAGTTCGCCCCCACTTGGATCGTTGGATCAACCGGCGGCACGGGACTCTGACGTTCCGTCTTGTGCAGGTGCTCACGGGGCATGGGTGCTTCGGTGACTACCTGCACAAGATTGCAAGAAGGGAGGCGGCCCCGTCCTGCCACCACTGTGACGAGTCCGTCGACACGGCTCGTCACACCGTGGCGGAGTGCGCAGCCTGGGGTCATCAGCGCGCTGAGCTGGTGGCCGTGGTTGGCGGGGACCTCTCGCTGCCGCGCCTTGTTGGCGCGATGGTCGGCAGCGAGAGGTGTTGGGCCGCTATGGCCTCCTTCTGCGAGGAAGTCATCGCCGCGAAGGAGGCCGCGGAGCGGGTCAGGGAGCAAGCCTCTCCCTCTGACCCGCTCCGCCGGGGGAGGCTGGGAAGAAGGAGGCGGGAGTACGCCCGCCGCTTCCTCTCCCAGCAGTAGGCCTTGGTGAGAGGGGGGGGTGACCCCTCTCACCTGCCATAGGCCTACGCCGTGGGGGTGTCCTAAGTTGCTCGGGACACCCTCGCTCGGGGGGTAACCGCCGGGGCGGCACGGTGAGTGCTAACGCGATCCCGTGTCGTCCCACTAAGGCGTTGAGGGCAACCGTTGGTTTTTTAGTGGGTAGCCTTAAAAATGGCGGCGTCCTCTATGCCGCCGGGTAGTCCCACATAACCCTCCGGCCATCACCTTCCTGGCCGGCGGGTATCCGTAACGGATTTTTCCAACGCAAAAAAAAAAAAAAAAAAAAAAAAAAAAAAAAGGTTAGGTTACGCGGATGTATGCTTCGGCGTTCCCGTGGCGCTCCTCCATACGGCGATGTGTTGACCGTCTGGTTTAGTGAGTAGGAGTCTCACATACCCACCGCCTTCCGCTCCCCTGGAATGCGGTGGAACCCATGAGGGTTCCAGACGAGAAAAAAAAAAAAAAAAAAAAAAAAAGGTTAGGTTAGGTTAGGTTGGGGGGCCATGCTGGAAACCTCCTCGTGTGCCCGTCCGCTACCAATGTTGTCCGGATTCGTCCGGCGGGATTGGAAGCGGTACGGGCCGGTGCTCCCTGGGGGACGGTTAATGCGGTCTTTCGGGATCGCGTTAGCCGTCTGCTAATGTCCAGCGCGGGGGTCGGCTATGAGGAACATAGCCGACGAAACGCTACCAAGGTGCCTTAGTCTGGTTTTCATGGTCTTCGTGTCCGTGGCGATCAGAACGGAGGTTCTTGGCTAGCGTGGGGAGGTGTTTTCGGCTGCCTCATTCTGGGGCAGTCGATGGGAGGCCAGACCTTGAGTGATTGCTCCTGGCTGGTTGGGGGGGCCCGGTACCCCTTAGTGAGTGTTTCGGCGCTCGGTCTCGGGGTATTGGGATGCGGGGTCCCGTCTCTCCCTGCAGCGGGCTTGTTCGCGGGTCCGCTGTGGACGGAGTTAAGACCCACGCAGAGGTGGGTCGAACCTTACGGCCGGTCTCTTGGGGGTGGTGCTTGCGCTGCTCTCGAGGGTTGTAGGTTTGGGGCGTAGTGCTGCTGCCCATGCTTCACTAGTTTTAGGCCCGGTCGTTCGCTTCCGGGCGAGCGGCCATAGGTAGTCTAGTTAGAGGCTTGGCATAGTAGTAGTACTAGTTCGTAGTGGTGCTTAAGCTTGCTTCTAGGGTTGGCCCGGCTGACCCGCATTGAGCCCTGTTTGGATTATCCAACTTGCTCGAATGCGGAGGCCATAGGTAGTCTAGTTTGTGGCTTTAGTAGTTAGGTAGCTAGACTAGGGTGTTGGTCCCGGTCCTCCTGCCTCCGGCAGAGCTGGCTGTGCGATAGATACCTCGGTCTGGCTAGCGGCGGACCGATCCCGATGCCGGTTGCCGGTGTGGTGTTCATCAACGTGCTCGGTGGCGAATGGATCTGGGAAGCCGTAGCTAGAAGTAGTTAGCGGTAGTTAGAAGTAGCTAGTTCTAGTTTAAGGGGTGTTTTGGCCCGGACCCGATGCCAGTGGCGAATGGTCGAGGGCATGTCCGGATCAGTGGCCGTCGTTAGCGGTGGCTCTGTTGCCGGTCGGTCGGCGAGTCCGGTGGGTAACTTAACTGTGCAGCCGGACAGGCATTTTTTGCCATCGTCGAGTCGTAAACTCCTGCAGGTGTGGCGGTCATGTGAAGCAGCCTGCAGGGGAGCGAGGGTCTTGCCTTAATTGGCCGGACCGCGAGGAGTAAACCTCTATAAAAAATCCTCAATTCTCGGCGTTTCGTTGCGTGACGTCGGGGTGCTCGAAAGAGAGGCTGGGGAGTTCATCAGTCGCTAGCGCACAACCCTGGAATACCACCCGACCTTCCAGGTGTATTAGGGTTACCCGGGCAAGAGGCTCTGCCGGGGCTGACATTTTAGTTCCTCAATACTCGTGGGATTTGTTATGGAAAATCTTAAACACAAAAACGACGTTGAGAGAGAGGAGAGGAGGACGAGGAGGGGAGAGAATAAGGAGAGGCAGGTGACGAGGAGCGTCACGAGTAGGGAGTCTAGTGCGGGGCGGCAGGACGAGGACATGGACTCCGACTGCAGCTTCGCAACTGGACGGTCCCAAAGCCCCGCTACGGGCGGGAAGCTTTGGCGCAAGAGGCGACGCCCGAACCCCGAGTTGGAGCTGTCCGACGACGAGGATTCGGAGCGGTCTGCGTCTGCGTCAAGAGGCCGAGGGCGGCCCCCGACGACGGGGGAGTACGTAGGTTTGGCCGATGCCAAAAGAGCGCTTCTCGCTGCAAAGCGGGAAGAGTTCAAGGCGTTGGTAGAGGAAGAGCTAGAGAAGAGCGTCGCCGTCACTCGCAAGAGGCGGGAACAGCGAGCCGCTGAACTAGCGTCGACCTCGGGGGAGGTATCGGCGTCGGGCGTCGGACCCAGCAATAGGTCCACGGCCCTGAGCAAGCAGCAGGTCGTAGAGGACTTGGCTATTATTGCGAAAATAGCCACAAAGTCCAAAAACCTGAAGGGGACCATAGTCCGCGAGCTTAAGGACGCGGTGGCTTCAATAGCCGAGGCCGTGGAAGTCCTGGGATCGCGGACTCTCACTGAAGAGACGCGGCGGCTGCAGGCGGACAATGCTCGCCTGCAAGCCGAGATGGACACTCTCCGCAAGGAGATGTTCACCTTGCGTGAGGACATGGAGAGGGCACGGAAGCAGGGTTGTCCGGCGCCCACTCCCACCGGATTGACGGAGGCTGCGGCCCCTGCAACGCAGCCTCAGACAACCTCGCTGGAGGAGATCTGTCGGGCGGTCATGTCCCAGGTGGGGACCATGGTGACCGCCCGACTGGCCTCCATAGAGGACCGGCTCCTGCCGGAGAAGAGGCTTCGGCCTCCGCTGGCGGCCGACAAGAGGCGGGAGGCGGTGCAGACCACAGAGTCTGTTAAGACCGCCGCCCCACCCTCTGCGGGCCCCAGCGGATCGGCGCAGAAGAAGTCTAAGGGAGCGAAGGCGAAGCCAAAAGCGGCTCAGCCGCAGGCGAAGCCGAAAGCGGCTCAGCCGCAGGCAGAGCCGAAGGCTACCAAGCCTCAGGCGAAGCCAAAAGCGGCAAAGCCGCCCAAGAAGGGACAGGGAAAGGGCCCTGCTGGACCTTCTGCATCGCGGTCGAAACCGCAGTCGCAGAAGCCAGGGACCGCTCCCAAAAGAAAGCTCCGGGCAGAACGATCCACGGCTGTGGTATTGACTCTGTATCCCGAAGCCGAGGCCACTGGCGTCACTTACGCCCAGGTCTTGGCGGAGGCGAAGCAGAAGGTCAACCTGGCCGACCTTGGTATTAAGGACCTAAGGTTCAGGAAGGCGGTCACTGGTGGCCGCATCCTGGAACTGCCCGGAGCGAATACCGGGGGTATGGCGGACTCTCTCGCTAAAAAGCTGAGAGAGTCACTGCCCGAAGGGCAGGTCAGGGTCTCTAGACCCACGAGGTGCGCAGAAATGCGCATTTCGGGACTGGACGACTCCGTGTCCAGCGTTGACGTGGCTACGGCCGTCGCACGGGTTGGTGGGTGCAACGTCGACGAAGTCCGGTGTGGGGCTGTCACCGTCGGCGCCGGTGGCCTCGGTGCTGCGTGGGTTCGTTGCCCGGTCGCAGCGGCCAAGAAGGTGTCCGGCGGCGGCAGGCTCCTCGTCGGTTGGGTGTCGGCGCAGGTCCGCGTCTTGGACGATCGGCCCCTCAGGTGCTTCCGGTGCCTGGAGATGGGGCACGTCAGGACCAAGTGCACTGCGGAGGTCGACAGGAGCGACCTCTGCCATCGGTGCGGAAGGCCCGGGCACAAGGCCCAGGAGTGCTCTGCCGAGCCGCACTGCGTCACATGCGCAGCGGCCGGCAGACCGGCCAAGCATCGGGTGGGGACCAAGGAGTGCGTCCCCGCCCCGAAGGGAAGGAAGCCGGGCAAGGCTGGCAGAGGTCTTAGGGCCTCAAAGCAGCCTTCCAGGCCCGTAGAGGATCCCATGGTCATCGAATAAGATGGCCATGCGGATTCTACAGGCGAATATCAACCACTGCGCCAGGGCTCAGGACCTATTGTTCCAAAGCATGGCGGAGTGGTTGGTGAACGTCGTCGTGATCGCCGAGCCCTACTACGTCCCTTCGGGGGACGACTGGGCCGGCGACAGGGACGGTGTGGTGGCGATCGGGACCCGGACAGCGGCCGGATCCCCGGTCTTCGGAGGAGTGACGAAGGGTCGAGGCTACGTCTCGGCTCTCGTCGGAAACGTGACACTGATCGGGGTCTACTTCTCTCCGAATCGCAGTGTCGCCGACTTCGAACAGTTTCTGGTCGAAGTCGGTGCCCTCGTCGGGAGGAGTGGCCCCGGTCGGGTCCTCGTGGTCGGCGACCTGAATGCCAAATCCATGGCTTGGGGTTGCCCGGCCACGGACGCACGTGGAGAGCTCCTCGAAGACTGGGTAGTCGCGTCCGGTCTTGTCGTCCTGAACCGCGGGTCGGTACATACGTGCGTGCGGCAACAGGGTGGTTCGATCGTTGACATCACGTTCGCCGATCCCACCCTGGCGCGCCGTATCCGAGGCTGGCGGGTGATGGAGGATGTGGAGACGTTGTCGGACCACCGCTACGTGAGGTTCGACGTCTCCGCACTCCCCGCCCCGCCGAGTGCCCCGAGTCGACACTCGCGCGAGGAGGGCCCGCGATGGGCTCTGAAGCGTCTGGACAGGGAGGCGCTGGTGGAGGCTGCCCTGGTCCAGGCCTGGGTAGGAGCGCCGGAAGGCTCTGTGAATGTAGAGGCGGAAGCTGTGCGTCTGGGCCAGACCATGTCGCACATCTGCGATGCGGCGATGCCCCGCGTACGTTCCGCGACTCCGAGGCGCGGCGTTTACTGGTGGTCTGAGGAGCTATCGCGGCTCCGAGAGACCTGCGTGGCTCTCAGGCGCCAGTACACCAGATGTCGGAGGCGGCGGCGACGGGACCAAGAGCTTGAGAGTCAGCACTATACTCGATATCGTGAGGCAGTGCTGGCTTTCGTAGCGGCCATCGCCAAAGCCAAAGACCTGGCCGAAGCGGAGATGGTGGAATCCCTGGACAGGGATCCGTGGGGGAGGCCGTACAAGATGGTGAGGCGAAAGCTTCGACCGTGGGCCCCCCCGCTGACCAAGACTCTCCAGCCGGAGTTGCTGGAGTCCGTAGTCACGGCATTGTTCCCTCGAGGTACCGACCATCGGGTACCTCGTATGGCGCCGGTGACTGAGGCGGTAGAGGATGAGCGTTGGGACGCAGCACAGGATGTCTCCGTAGGTGAGTTGGGGGCTGCAGCGCTTCGGCTTCGGTCGAAGAACACTGCGCCGGGACCCGACGGCATCCCCGGGCGCGCCTGGGCCTTGGCTATAGGGCCTTTAGAGCCTTTAGTGCTGAGCCTCTTCAACGCTTGCTTGCGGCAGGGCCGGTTCCCGCGGACGTGGAAGAGTGGGAAACTGGTGTTGTTGCGCAAGGAGGGGCGGCCGGCTGCCGAGCCATCGGCATATCGGCCGATAGTGCTTCTCGACGAGGCGGGTAAGCTCTTTGAGCGGGTCTTATCCGCTCGCCTCGTCAAGCACTTGGGGGAGTCCGGTCGGGATCTCAGCGACCATCAATTTGGCTTCCGGAAGGGCAGATCCACCCTCGACGCTGTCGGTCGGGTGAGGGCCCTGGCAGAGGCCTCGGTGTCTAGGGGCGGGGTGGTGTTGGCGGTGTCTCTCGATATCGCCAACGCGTTCAACACCCTTCCCTGGGCGACCATTTTGGAGGCGCTGAGGTTCCACGCCGTGCCCGGGTACTTGCGTCGCGTCGTAGCGGATTACCTCTGCGACCGCGCCGTCTGCTACCCGTCTGGCGACGGCTGGATTCGTAGGGAGGTGTCGTGCGGTGTTCCTCAGGGGTCGGTTCTCGGACCTCTTCTGTGGAACATCGGCTACGACTGGGTGCTGCGCGGTGCCAACTTACGGGGTGTCGAAGTAACCTGTTACGCCGACGACACTCTCGTAACGGCACGCGGCGACAGCTACCGGGAGGCCAGTGTTCTGGCAACGGCTGGGGTCGCGCAAGTAGTGGCGCGCATTAGAAGGTTGGGGCTGGAGGTTGCATTGCACAAATCCGTCGCTGTGTGTTTTCACGGGCCGCGGAACGCACCTCCTGCCGGGTCGAGTGTGGTGGTCGGAGGAGTTTCCATCGCCGTCGGGCGTTCCTTGGAGTACCTTGGACTCGTCCTCGACAGTCGATGGAGCTTCGACGAGCACTTTCGGCGCCTAGCGCCGAAGCTAGTTAGGGCAGCCGGAGCGATGTGTCGCGTCCTCCCAAATGTCGGGGGACCGAGCATGAGCTGCCGGCGTCTGTACACCGGGGTGGTAAGGTCCATGGCGCTCTACGGGGCACCAATATGGGCCGATAGTCTCGACTCCCGCAACCGGGCCCTCTTGTGCAGAGCGCAAAGGGTCATGGCTGTCAGGGTGATCCGAGGGTATCGCACCATCTCGTGCGAGGCGGCCTGCGCTCTGGCCGGGACCCCACCGTGGGACCTGGACGCTTTGACGCTGGCGGAGGCGTATCGACGGAGGAGAGATGCCCGTCGTCGGGGGGAACATCCTCCGTCTGGGGAGGAGGGTGGGGAGTCGGATTGGAGGCGCAGGGCGCAGGAAGAGCTCCTTGTCACATGGCGAGAGAGGCTCAGGATGCCCGGCGCTGGCATATCGACGACCCTGGCGATCGGTCCCATCCTTTCGGATTGGGTCGGTCGTAGGCACGGGGTGATGACTTTCCACTTGACGCAGATCCTTTCGGGGCACGGATGCTTCGGGAGGTATCTGTTTAGGGTGGCGGGTCGTGAGCCCACGATGATGTGCCACGAGTGCGGCTGCGCCGAGGATACGGCGCAGCACACGCTGGCTTCGTGCCCGCATTGGGCGGAGCCGCGTGCTACACTCGTGGCTTCCATCGGGTCGGACCTCTCGCTCCCGGCCGTGGTCAAGGCCATGGTCTCGAGCGAAGAGGCGTGGGGTGCGGTGCGTTCCTTCTGCGAGGTCGTGATGTCGCAGAAGGAGGCGACGGAGAGGCTCAGGGAGGAGGACGGAGCCGCTCCACCGATGCGCCGGAGGAGGGTGGGGCGCAGGCGTGTCGCTCACGAGCGCCGTCTGCCGCCGTAGCCCCCGGTACGGGTGGTGGACTGCGAAGTCCGCCACTCGCCACGGTCCCATCTCGGGGCCGGGGCTCTAGTGGGTATGAGTCGGATCGGACTTCCTAGATTCTGAGCTCGGCGGCTTGCCGTCGGCTCGGAGATAAAGGTCGTCCAAAACGATCTGGCTCGGTCGGCTTGGGTGGGGAGCAGGGGAGCTCCTCGCTAGAAAACAAGCCGACCATCGGAGTGGGGCGCATCCCGGTCAACAGTTTGCGCCGCTCCATTTGGGGGGGTGGTGGCCGCCTACTTGGCGCTGCCTGCCGTTGGAGCAACGCGGACGTATGCTTCGGCGTTCCCGTGGCGCTCCTCCATACGGCGATGTGTTGACCGTCTGGTTTAGTGAGTAGGAGTCTCACATACCCACCGCCTTCCGCTCCCCTGGAATGCGGTGGAACTCATGAGAGTTCCAGACGAAAAAAAAAAAAAAAAAAAAAAAGGTTAGGTTAGGTTAGGTTAGGTTAGGTTAGGTTAGGTTAGGTTAGGTTAGGTTAGGTTAGGTTAGGTTAGGTTTCCACCCTCGACGCTGTCGGTCGGGTGAGGGCCCTGGCGGAGGCCTCGGTGTCTCGGGGCGGGGTGGTGTTGGCGGTGTCTCTCGATATCGCCAACGCGTTCAACACCCTTCCCTGGGCGACCATTTTGGAGGCGCTGAGGTTCCACGCCGTGCCCGGGTACTTGCGTCGCGTCGTAGCGGATTACCTCTGCGACCGCGCCGTCTGCTACCCGTCTGGCGACGGCTGGATTCGTAGGGAGGTGTCGTGCGGTGTTCCTCAGGGGTCGGTTCTCGGACCTCTTCTGTGGAACATCGGCTACGACTGGGTGCTGCGCGGTGCCAACTTACGGGGTGTCGAAGTAACCTGTTACGCCGACGACACTCTCGTAACGGCACGCGGCGACAGCTACCGGGAGGCCAGTGTTCTGGCAACGGCTGGGGTCGCGCAGGTAGTGGCGCGCATTAGAAGGTTGGGGCTGGAGGTTGCATTGCACAAATCCGTCGCCGTGTGTTTTCACGGGCCGCGGAACGCACCTCCTGCCGGATCGAGTGTGGTGGTCGGAGGAGTTTCCATCGCCGTCGGGCGTTCCTTGGAGTACCTTGGACTCGTCCTCGACAGTCGATGGAGCTTCGACGAGCACTTTCGGCGCCTAGCGCCGAAGCTAGTTAGGGCAGCCGGAGCGATGTGTCGCGTCCTCCCAAATGTCGGGGGACCGAGCCTGAGCTGCCGGCGTCTGTACACCGGGGTGGTAAAGTCCATGGCGCTCTACGGGGCACCAATATGGGCCGATAGCCTCGACTCCCGCAACCGGGCCCTCTTGTGCAGAGCGCAGAGGGTCATGGCTGTCAGGGTGATCCGGGGGTATCGCACCATCTCGTGCGAGGCGGCCTGCGCTCTGGCCGGGACCCCACCGTGGGACCTGGACGCTTTGACGCTGGCGGAGGCGTATCGACGGAGGAGGGATGCCCGTCTTCGGGGGGAGGGTGGGGAGTCGGATTGGAGGCGCAGGGCGCAGGAGCAGCTGCTCGTCACATGGCGAGAGAGGCTCAGAGTGCCCGGCGCTGGTAAATCAACTGCCCTGGCGATCGGTCCTATCCTTTCGGACTGGGTCGGTCGTAGGCACGGGGTGATGACCTTCCACCTGACGCAGATCCTTTCGGGGCACGGATGCTTCGGGAGGTATCTGTTTAGGGTGGCGGGTCGTGAGCCCACGATGATGTGCCACGAGTGTGGCTGCGCCGAGGACACGGCGCAGCACACGCTGGCTTCGTGCCCGCACTGGGCGGAGCCGCGTGCTACACTCGTGGCTTCCATCGGGTCGAACCTCTCGCTCCCGGCCGTGGTCAAGGCCATGGTCTCGAGCGAAGAGGCGTGGGGTGCGGTGCGTTCCTTCTGCGAGGTCGTGATGTCGCAGAAGGAGGCGGCGGAGAGGCTCAGGGAGGGGGACGGAGCCGCTCTACCGATGCGCCGGAGGAGGGTGGGGCGCAGGCGTGTCGCTCACGAGCGCCGTCTGCCGCCGTAGCCCCCGGTACGGGTGGTGGGCTGCGAAGTCCGCCACTCGCCACGGTCCCATCTCGGGGCCGGGGCTCTAGTGGGTATGAGTCGGATCGGACTTCCTTGATCCTGAGCTCGGCGGCTTGCCGTCGGCTCAGAAATAAAGGTCGTCCAAAACGATCTGGCTCGGTCGGCTTGGGCGGGGAGCAGGGGAGCTCCTGGCCAAAAAAGAAGCCGACCATCGGAGTGGGGCGCATCCCGGTCAACAGTTTGCGCCGCTCCATTTGGGGAGGTGGTGGCCGCCTACTTGGCGCTGCCTGCCGTTGGAGCAACGCGGATGTATGCTTAGGCGTTCCCGTGGCGCTCCTTTATACGGCGTTGTGTTGACCGTCTGGTTTAGTGAGTAGGAGTCTCACATACCCACCGCCTTCCTCCCCTGGAATGCGGTGGGACCCATGATGGGTTCCAGACGTTAAAAAAAAAAAAAAAAAAAAAAAAAAAAAAAAAAAAAAAAAGGTTAGGTTAGGTTAGGTTAGGTTTTTTTTTTTTTTTTTTTTTTTTTTTTTTTTTTTTTTTTTTTTTTTTTTTTTTTTTTTTATTTCTAGGTCCTCTAACGTAGTCAGAGCCTTTCTACAACAATAGTGAGAGATTTCCACATTCATACCAGTTCTCGCATTTATTCCTCTCGTACTTCCATGCCGCATACTAACCTTACATTCATCACCTTTTATACTATTGGGCTGGGATTGCCCACTATCTAAATCTTTTCTGTTCGAATATCTATTTATTTCTTTATTTTACTGTTTACATTATATTATTTATTGGGATCTACTTCTGATTGGGTAAATAAAGGGGGGGTACACACTTTTTAATTTACTTATTTCTATGTCTAATTACATACCTTAGGTTTCCTATCTTATTCTAACTTTTTCTTTACATTCTATATGTTCTATATTTTAGTCTTATATACTACTTACTTGTTAATTTATAATTCTTAGTTTTAGTCCTTATTTCTACATACATTTCACTTTATATATTACATGTACATATAGTCATTATATGTTTTAATATACCTTACTTAATCTGTTTTATTTCTCTTGTTAACTTTTAGTATTATTTCGCTACAATATTTTAGGAACTTTTCTCTATTTTGTCCTTTTACCATTTCTACAATACTGTCCAGACTTAATTTTATATTTATGTTCTGTTCTAGATCATGTCTTTCTTTTCCAAAGACGGGGCAGTCAAGGATGACGTGGGGGACGCTCTCTTCTACACCGGGATCGCAAACGCAGGACGGACTCTCCTTACACCCAAACCGGTTTAGGTATGAGGAGAATCCCCCGTGCCCTGTGAACAACTGTGTGTGGGTGTATGTTGTTTCTATGTTTTTTAATATTTTGTGTGCTGTAATTGCGTCAGGGAAAAATAATTTTGTGATGGACGCCGTCTGCTCCAATCGGTATCTACTGTTCCACTCGTCAAGCGTTTCCGAGCGGATACTGCGCTTGACGAATGACACAGGGCACCAGTCGTAGTCCATCCTACGCTTTGACCCGAGGGCAGCCTCCTTAGCCAGCTGGTCGGCTCTCTCATTTCCTTCCAGACCGATGTGCGCTTTGATCCAGAACAAGGAAACTTCCTTGTTCTGGAGTTTGCAGTCCTGTAGGCAATTTCTTGATTCCACTGCAAGAGGATGGGTCGAGGCGGGATTGCCTATGGTTTCGAGAGCCGCTCTCGAGTCACTATATACGCCGTATGTTGACTCCGGCCTTTTTCTCGCAATATCCAGGGCTCTGGATAGGGCCAGCAGCTCCGCCTGGTAGACGGTGCAGTATGACGGCAGCGCAAGTTTGACGGCCTTAGTCTCAGTACTTCCTTTCCATAAGGATAATGCTGCCCCGACTTGGCCGTCAATCTTGCTGCCGTCTGTGTAGATACGCACATCGTAATCGATGTGCTCATTATGCTGTTCCTCGTCTACCAGGCATTGAAATTCCCGGCGCAGCTGTTGCGCTGGATGTGGAGCCTCCAGTTTTGAGACTGCTTTTTCAATCTCCCTGTCGCATAACTCTGCTCTGTTTAATCTCCCTTTCCTCACGTCGTAAAGCATGGCTGCCTCCCTAATCCTGAGATCAAGCGGCAGAAGACCAGCCAGGACCAGAGCCGAGTTCAGGGATACCGTTCGGTATGCCCTGGTAATCTTTTGAGCGAATCCCCTTTGTACGGACCCCAGCTGCTTTCTGACCCCTAGTTTGCACGCCGCGGGAGCCCATGCTGCTGCGGCGTACAGAATTATTGGCTCAACCGCGGCAGTGTAAATAGTTTTGGTTACCTCCGGGTTGAGTCCCCAGCTCGCTCTGGCAGCTCTGATTAGCTGCTTGTAAACCCCTACGGCCTTCCGACAGACATCAGCAACGTGGGAATTGAAGTTAAGCCTTTTGTCGATCGTCAGGCCCAGGATCTTGATTTCCGGGGACGTTACAATGGCGACCCCTCCCATGTTCAGGCGTGGTGTGTCGTACTTCAGCTTCTTTGTAAGCACCATAGCACATGTCTTGTGTGGTGCGAACCTGAGCTTGTTTCTGATACCCCACGCCTGAACATGTTCGAGAGCGCCATTTGCTCGTTCCTCAATCTCCAGTGCCGTTCCACCGTCGAAGACCATCACCACGTCGTCCGCAAAGGCCTGGCAGTAGTGACCTTTCTCCTCCATCTGTCTCAGGAGAGGGTCCAACAAGACGTTCCAGAGAATGGGTCCTCCGATAGAGCCCTGGACACACCCCTTCCCCGTCGCCCTCGTATGGGCCTCTCCCGCATATCTAACTTCCACATACCTGTTGCTGAGATAACTGCCGATTGTCCGTCTCAAGTTTAAGGGACAGTTTTCCTCCGCCAATCTAATCTTTATTGCTGGCCACCAAGCGCTATCGAAGGCGCCCTCGATGTCTAGCGAAATCAACGTCACTATTTTCTTGTCTTTTATTTTAGCGCGGATACGTTCTATGAGAGCAACGAGGGCGTCTTCTGTGCTTTTCTGTGGCATGAAGCCATATTGGCTGGAGCTTATTTTTGGGAGGATATGGTACTTGAGGCGGGCAATCAGCATCTTCTCATAGATTTTTCCAAAGACAGGAAGCAGCCCGATCGGTCGGTATGCCTTTGGTGTGGAGTAGGTAGGTTTTCCGGGTTTTCGAAGCACCACCACTGCCGCCCTCTTCCACAGAGCCGGGAAATAATTTAGCTCTAAGCATTTATTAAGCAGAGCGAGGATTTGCTCTGGAGCAGCTTTTATTGCTCTGGAGCAGATGTCTGCCGTCAGACCGTCGGAGCCGGGGGCCTTCCTAGGGTTGAAGGACCATGACGCCGCGACCAGTTCTTCGTCTGTGAATGGCGGATCATGTTTTTCAGAATGATGCACGTCATCAACAGTTGCCGCTTGAGTCCTGATTTGTCGATGGTATAATGTGTCCTGGCCCTCGTCGTCTGTTGGGTAGAATGTCTCAGCCAGCAGCTTTACCGAATCTTTGGCGTTCAGTGTTTTCCCGTCTTTTGTCAACAGCGTATCCTCCTCCCTTTTTGTTGTTCTCCCTATAATTCTGTACACTCCTTCCCACATCCCCTCTCTATCCTGCTTCCTACAGAACTCCTTCCAACTTTCTGTTGCCGCCTTTTTGACTTCTTCTTCATATTTTTCTTTCTGTTGCAGGTACAGCGTCACGACCTCCTGCCTCCGGACCGGTGCTGCGTTCCTGATGCGTCGTCTTCGAGTGGCTACTTCTTTCTTCAATTTGGAGAGCTGTTCGGACCACCATGGAAAGGTAAGTAATTCTTTTTTCTTTTTTATTGGTATGGTTTGCATGCATGTTTGTGTGATTGCCTCTGTATATTTTACTATTGCTTCTTCTAATTGTGGTGTGTTGTTTATGTGTTTTATTGTTTCTGTTGTAATGTGCATCTCTACTATAAGCTGGGGCAGTTTCTCATGAAATTGCTCCCAGTTTGCCTTCTTAGTGTTATAAATTCTCGTTGTTCTCTCGATGTTTATACCTTTTGCGTCCTGTAGTTTCAACTCGAACAGTATCGCATTATGGTCCGAACTGGTGAAACTTTCCTCCACTCTCCAACTTTGCATCTTGCTCAGCATATCTTCGGAGCAGGCTGTCACATCCACGTGGCTGCTGTATCTTCTTCCCCCTCGAATGGTGTCAAAAGTTGGAAGGTTCGTGTTGGTGATGTGGTAACCCATCTCCATTAACTCTCCGCTCATCAGTTCACCCCTGATATCCTCCACTGGGCTGCCCCACCACGTGCTTTTTGCATTGGCGTCTCCGCCTATTATGACTCCACTCCCTGCCCATTCTGCTACCTTCTTTAGGTGCCCTATGTAGGGTTCCAAGGGTTTGTCAGGTTCGAAATAGTATGAGACCAGGGTAACCATCCATGCACTTGTCCGAATCCTAACCACAGTGATGTTGTTTGAGGTTAGTTCCGGGCACTGTATCACATCGACGTCATTATTCAACACGACAATTGCCGCTTTTACAGTGCCCTCACCGATATCTCCATTTTGGTATACCCTGATGCCCCGTCGGTTCGCCATTTTCCTTTCTCTTCCTACATAGGGTTCTTGGATGAGCATCAGCATGATGTTCTGCTTTTGGGCTTCTAGTAAGGCTTCATCCGTGGCCAGCTTACTGCGCTGCAGGTTTGCCTGTAGAATTTTGTAGCTTTTGTTGGCCGGTGGGACTACCTCAGCAATAGGAGACTGATGCTCTCGCTATGCTGTCCCATCTTTTCCTCACCGGGCAGTCTTGGCTGAAGGCGTTGTGCGCGCAGTTCGCTACTTGAGCCTTTTTGCAGTTTCTGCATTCCGGTAGTGCTCCGGACAGCCTCTCGGGACAGTCCACGTTGAGATGATGGCCACCGCAGTGACTGCAGACATCTATTGTATCTTTGCAAAATCTGCGGCCGTGGCCGTATCCGAGGCATCTGGAGCACTGTACAAGGGGTGACTGGTCCTCCACTGTGATGTTTTGGAGGTCTATTTTTAGCCTCCCAGCCTGTGTTGCTCTCTTCCATACTGCGGGAGAGACCGACAGCACGATGTGCTTTGTGTGTGGGTTTCGTGCTCTTTTGATATATTTGACCTCTACACGGTCATCCTCACTGTCGAGGCCGTGAAAAACAGCCCGGTTCTGGTTCCTAAGAGCCCTCAGTACATCGTCATTTGTATGCACCGATAGTACGCTCTTAAGAACCAGAAGCGGGTCCTTATTTTTCACTTCCTCCACAATGAGGTTATTTCCGGCAGTCTCCAGTCTCTCTTTAATCCTTTCTCTATCTTCCTTAGTTTTGCAACCCATCACTACTTTTCGATCCTTAGCTTTCCTAACTTTCTCCACCGTAATCCATCCTTCCTTTGCATCCATTGCCTTCCTTACCTTCTCTAGTACCTCCTCTCCCGTTTCTTGTTCGTCTCTCGAGGTGACGACCACCGAGTGTAACGCTGTCCTTTCTATCCCCGTTCCAGGGTTTGGTCTGGTTGCTGTCACTCTCGCGTAGGTCGTCCTTTCCAGGTTTTCCTCTTTCTGTCTTTCTAGCATCAATTTAATTTCTTCCAGTCTCCTTTCATTCTCTCTCAGTATTTTAGTGTTTTCTTCCACTCTTATTTTGACACTTTCGACACTTTCGTCTATATTTTCGGTCTTCCCTGCTTCCCCCACTTGGGTGTTCTTTTCCCCTTCTTCCTCCTTTTGACCTTTCTCTTGGAGTTTCTTTATTTCCTTCTCCTGCTCCTTGACTATCTCCAACAACCTACTTGCGGCCGACATCACTTCAGTTTTCACTAATTTCGATGTCGACTTTGACTTATCCAGTTGTTTTAGGATAGATTGCCATCTTGCACTGGCCTCCGTAATCCTGTTCTTATAGGTCTTGTTGGTCTTTGGCGGCACCAGTGGTAGCAGCGCGCAGGGGCTTGGGGAATCAGTGGATGGTGTCTCTTCCTCTTTTGTGGGGCTTTTCTCCGGGCTTGGTCGCTTAAGAGTGGAGGTGGTCGCTTCTGCCCTCTCTTCGAACTCCCCTGTAAGCCTTCTTACTGACTTTTGGTCTACGTCAGTTTTCCTGTCTGTCTTCGGGTTCCTTGTCATCGTCCTACCCAATGGAGGGCTGGCCATGTCCCTGAAGTTTTGCGGTCTCGTGGGGGTCCTATTGATAGGCATTATAGAAGCGTCAATTATCGTATTAGGGTCAATAAACCCTTATCAATTTGTATAATTTAAAAAAAAAAAAAAAAAAAATTGTCAGTTTAAATATATATATATAATTTACATACAATGATGCAGAAACGATTAAGGTAAGAAAATAGAGAATATGTACAGTAAGGAAATAGGGGTAATAAAGGTTTGTAAAAGTTATATATTTTATTTAATTTGTGTGTGTGTTAATATACTTTCTGTCTTTTCCTTTCAGGTGCGGTTGCGGTCCCGGCCAACGGTCGTCCAGCTACAGTCCACTAGTACCTGTGCCTCCAGCTATAAAGTAAGTACCTGTCCTATACGATTACCATACATATATATGTATGACTCTATTATAGAGTTGTCCTGGTAGTGTTGAACTGCCCCGTCCTTAGAAAGATAATAACAGTTCTTCCCGGTTTCTGGGAAAATTTTTGTCTCTACCTTGCTCTACAAGGTAGTTATCAACACGGTCAAAGTCTTACACACTAAACTATTCATTTATATGACTATTTTACAAATTAAAATAACTTAATGTCTATTTTTCTATTTGCTCTATAACTACTCTATGTAGAGCGTCTGTTAATTATTGGTCCAAAAGTACTCTGCGAGCCCTTTCACCCGACACCAAGATCGTCTAAATCGGTAAAAACCCGAGGAAGATATCAGGGTTCGAAATTTTCCAAGATGGCGGCTAAAATGGCCGACCAAAACTTGTAGCCTTTCTTGTCCTCTTACAACAGCAGAAAACCCCGTCCTCCTACGACTTCTGGTTCCGGAGTTATTAAGGTTTTAAATTTTTCAATATGGCGGCCAATATGGCGGATAATTCTGAAAATAATAATATCTCCGGTTCCAGATGGCCGACCAAGACGTGCGAGGGCTCTCCTGTCTTGCCCCGATCAGATCTACAACGTCAACGTGCTTTCTCTACATGTAGAGTTGACAAAAAATGTATTTCTAAATTGTAAATAATATGACAGGTGGGACGTGGCAAAAGGAGAGGGCGAAAACCCCAACTCTGTAGCTTAATAATTGGCGGAGTTATAGGACTTTTAAACTTTTCAAAATGGCGGACCCACTATAACACTATACACAAAAAGTAGATTACTTCCGTAAAAATTGTCTGAATATACCCGTGTTTGGGCTCGTTTTATAGGTCTTTTTACGAGTAATCTTATTAAGGTACCGTTTTATTTTTATCTTCACCCCCCGATTTGATTTATTGAAAAATTAAATATTTTAATTGAAAATTTAGGTTAAAAAATATAAAAAGTGACGGAAAAATTTCGAAAAAATTTGAGCATACAATTTAAATTACATCTTATTTTTGTACATAAAAATAAAAAATCTAGGATAGGAGGAACTGGCACCACGTGTCAGCCCCGAATTTTCAAAAATTCATAATTTGCAAACCCCTTACGAAAAAAATTTGAAAATAAGGTTATATGTAGAGCTAATAAGGCACTATAAAAAGCAATAATAAAAATGGGGGGTCATCGATCTATATAATTAAATATAAATTTTTGAAAATTTGGAAAAAATTGAAACTCGAATAACTTAAAAACTATTAAAGATTTTTTCAGTCTGCAAACGCCAATGATCCTGTCTCCTTATTCTGCGGCGAACCCTGTTGTCAAAAGTAGTGGCACGGCCTCAGAAGGGGTACCACGTGGCCACGTGGTACTTATTTTTTTGGCTTTAATTCCGCCGTTTTGGGCGGAAAAAATCCAATTTTTTTTTGTCTCGAAGATAGACCTTATAAATACGCTTCCGAAGGCACTAAAAAACATATATGTCACCGATCGCGTTTGCGCAGCGTTAATTTTTAAAGTTTATAAAATTTTACTTTTCACAGTTTTTCACAGATTTTAGGCACTAAACAATGTCCGATTTTCACAAAAATAGCACCACTAGATAGAGCGTCCAATTTCGCGTCTTTTGGTGTATCTCACTTAACTGTACGATACGAAAAAACCACTGACACTAATTTTTAAAATGTTTACTTTGCAGGAGCTGTTACGGATCGCCTTGCGTATGCGTGTTCTCACTTCAGAGGGGTGAGCGGAACTCGGTTAGGTTAGGTTAGGTTAGGTTAGGTTAGGTTAGGTTAGGTTAGGTTAGGTTAGGTTCATAGGTTGTTTACGTCGGTATTTCAAAAGGCCCTTTTCAGGGCCCCGATGGTTGTGTCGTTTTTACGTTTTTCGGTGTTTTTGTTTTTCTTTTCGTGGTTTTTCTTTCTTCGTGTGAGTTCTTTCTTTTTCTGTGTGTTTGTTGCCTTTTTTAAGGCTTTTGTGTTTGCGTTGAGACCTCTGTGGTTCGGACATCATGTCCGACCACGAGGTCGAAGGCTCGCGTAAGCGACCCCTAAGCGGGGTTGTCGAGGTGACCAGTGGCGCGTCGGATAGCGACTCCGAGCTCAGTGTTGCATTTGGAAAATGCAACACTGCTCGTCGTGGACGCGTCACTGCGAGCATTCGCGGGACTGGCCTCTCTCGGGCAAAGGCCGATTTACGAGCCCTTGCCCTCGAAGCCGAGGATGCGGAGATGGAGAAGGCGCTGGCAGCACGGGCATACCGTAAACAGGCGCCTTCTTCAGGCAATGCGACGTGTTCCGAGGAGGAGGCTCTGCAGGGAGGTTCGCGTAGGCCTGACCCTGACTCCCTCGGGGCTGAGGAACTAAGAGCACTGGCGGGTAAAAGCGCGGCTTCCATTCTGGAAGTCAGCCGCAAGTCCGGTAACCTTAAGGGCACCATGGTTAAGGCCCTTAAGGTAGCCTCGCGGGACTTGCTAGAGGTTGTGGAAACGCTCGTCAGCCGTACTGAGGCTGACGAGACCCGCCAGTTGAGGGCTGCAAACTCCCGCCTGATCAGAGAGGTCGAGGCCCTTAAGGCCGAAATCAAAGCTCACAGGCGGGAGTTTGTGGAGATGAAAACGGCGGCAGCGAAATCCTCGGCCGCTGCCGTTCCCGCTGCCGCTTCCGCTGCCGTATCCGCGCCCTCTCTGGACGCGGACTGTATGGAGGAGTTGAGGCGCTCCATTGTGTCCTCGGTGGGGGTGATGGTGAACGCCCGATTCGCCAACATTGAGGAGCGCCTCCTCCCTGAGAGGGTCATGCGTCCGCCCTTGGCAGCGGACCGCAGGGCTTGTGCGGCAGCGGTTGCTGAGTCGCGGCAGCCGAGGTCTGTAGCCGCGACGGCACGACCTGCGTCGGCCAGAGCGCCGACAACTCCTCCGTCCGCCGCCACCACCGAGACCTGGTCCTCGGTGGTAAAGCGGGGACAGAAAAGGGCCAACCAATCAGTTGGCCCTGCTCTTGTCGTCCAAGCTTCGGTGGCTCAGCGAGTCGTAACCGCTGGACCACCGAAGCAGGGAATTAATAAGGGGGGTAAGAAGCAGGGAAAAAAGGCCGGTCAATCCGGACCGGCCCAAGGGTCCCTCCCCAAGCTGCCGTCCCCTCGGTCACCTGCAGTGGTCATCACACTGCAGCCCGAGGCGGCGGCAAAGGGGGTAACTTATGCCCAGCTCCTCGAGCGTGCCTCCGAGAAGGTAGATCTCGGGGAGCTGGGGCTCGAGCAGGGGCTAAAGATCCGGAGGTCGGCCACCGGGGCCAGGCTTCTGGAGCTGCCTAAGGCGGCTCCAGAAAAAGCCGAAAAATTGGCGGCCAACCTCCGGACTGTTTTAGACGGAGTGGCAGACGTCGTCCGACCTGTGAAGAGGGTAATGGTCAAGGTGAGGGGACTGGACGACTCTGCCACAAAAGAAAAAGTGGCGGCCGCGATTTGCCGCGTCACCAAGTGCCCTAGCGAGTCCCTCCAAGTTGGAGAGATTCGCTGGGGCAACGGGGCTATGGGCGTTGCTTTCGCCCGTTGCCCCGTTGACGCGGCTAAGTCGCTCCTCGACGCGGGGAGACTCCTGGTGGGCTGGAGCTCGGCCAGGGTCGAGCTCCTAGAAGAGCGTCCGATGAGGTGCTTCCGGTGCCAAGAACCGGGGCACACTCGGGCGCTCTGCCCATCAGGGGTCGATAGGAGCGACGTTTGTTTCCGGTGCGGTCTGTCGGGCCATAATCGCGACAGCTGCACCGGAGTCCTTCGGTGTGCCGTCTGCGCAGACCTCGGTCTCCAGGCGGCACACGAACTGGGGAGCCGGGCATGCAAGGCTCCCCGGAAGAGAGGCAAGGCAGCAGGTCCCTCCCCAGCTGCCCCAAGCAGAGGGCGCCCACAGGCGCCAGTTGAAGCCATGTCGTCATGAATAGACGACGACATGGCTTCCTACAGGCGAACCTGAACCACTCCGCCAGGGCCCAGGATTTGTTCATCCAGGCCATGGCGGAGTGGGATATCAGTATAGCGGTGGCCTGTGAGCCCTACTATGTCCCCCCTAATTCCAACTGGGCGGGGGACACTAGCGGTTCCGTGGCTGTGGTTGCGGGTTCTGGTCCCGGTCCCCCTTTCTCCACCTTGGAGACTGGCCCGGGTTTGGTCGTGGCGCGGTGGGGGGAGTACGTCGTCATCGGCGCGTACTTCTCCCCCAATCGTCGACTGGCGGAGTTCGAGACTTTCCTCGACTCCGTCAGTGCGGCGATTGGCAGACAGGCGTCGGGGAAGCTCATCTTTCTCGGCGACCTGAACGCCAAATCCGCGGCCTGGGGGAACCACGCCACGGACGCTAGGGGTAGGGCCGTCCAGGCCTGGTCGCTCCTCTCCGGTCTGTCCCTCCTCAATAGAGGGACCGATGCGACCTGCGTGCGACAGCAAGGGAGTTCCGTGGTGGACGTTTCGTTCGCCACCCCAGCTGTCGCACGCACGGTCGTCGACTGGAGAGTCGAGACGGAGGTGGAGACTCTATCGGACCATCTCTACGTCCGATTTGAGATCTCCACCTCCCGGCCGGACCAGGCCGGGCCACCGCGGGGGGGGGGAGTCGCTTTCCTCGTTGGGCAATAAAGCGTCTGGATCGGGAAATGGCCAGGGAGGCAGCCATCGTTCAGAGCTGGGCCTTTCCCGATCCGCCCAACGAGGAAACCGACGTGGAGGTGTCGGCTGGCCGCATGCGCGAGGCCCTATCACGGGTCTGCGATGCGGCCATGCCGAGGGTGGGGTCTAGGCCCCGGCGCAGAGCAGTGTACTGGTGGTCGTCCGAAATAGCCGAACTTCGGACGGCCTGTTGCAGGGCTCGGAGGGCCTTCGTCCGGTGTCGCCGTCGTCACGGCTTCGACCCGGACGTGGAGGCCCAGCTGCGGAGTCGTTATCGCGAAGCGAAGTCGACTCTGCGGCTGGCGATTCGGAAGGCGAAGGACCTGGCTCGGGAGGAGATCCTGGCAGGTCTCGATAGGGACCCATGGGGGCGCCCGTATCGGGTGGCGCGGAACAAACTCCGCGCCGCTTGCGCCCCGGTCATGGAGTCCCTTCAGCCGGATTTCCTCGAGCGGCTGGTGGGGGACCTATTCCCGGAATCCACCGGCCACTCGCCTCCCGTGATGGCCCCCCCTTCTTCTAATGGGGGGGTGGGTTCTGTCCCGGACATCACGGAGGCCGAGCTGGAGGTCGCCTTGAGTCGTCTCCGAGCCCGCAGTACTGCGCCGGGGCCGGACGGTATTCCGGGGCGAGTTCTATCCCTCGCCCTGGAATACCTGGGGGGCAGGCTTCGGGAACTGTTCAACCTTTGTTTGCGCACTGGACAGTTCCCGAAGGCCTGGAAAGAGGGCAGATTGTGCCTGTTGCGGAAGGAGGGTCGTTCTGCCGACTCCCCTTCCGCATACAGGCCAATCGTGCTGCTGGACGAGACGGGCAAACTCTTCGAGAGAGTTCTCTCTGCCCGTCTCGTCCAACACCTCGAGGAGGTGGGGCCGGGTCTCTCGGATGCCCAGTTCGGCTTCAGGGCGGGTCGATCGACGATCGACGCCCTGAAGGCTCTGAGAGACCTGACCCAAGAGGCAACTCGCGAGGGGGACGTGGTCCTGGCGGTGTCGCTGGACGTCGCCAATGCCTTCAACAGTCTTCCGTTTGAGACATTGGTTGAGGCACTCCGGTTCCATGGAGTGCCTCCCTATCTTCGGAGACTGCTGGGGGCCTACCTGCAGGACAGAGAGGTCCTGTGGGTTGGCGGCGACCAGCGGATATACCGGCGTAGCGTATGCCGCGGGGTTCCACAGGGGTCCGTCTTGGGCCCCGTCTTGTGGAACCTCGGGTACGACTGGCTGCTCCGCTGTCCTCTCCTGCCGCGGATGAGGGTGTTGTGTTACGCAGATGACACCCTCGTCACATGCAGGGGAGGAACGTATGCGGAGGCGGCCCGTCTGGCAACAGTCGGTGCTACGCTGGTTGCGGACCGCATAGGGCTGTTGGGATTGGAGGTCTCCGTATCCAAAACGGAGGCCATCCTCTTCCACGGCCCTCGCCGGGGTCCCCCTCGCCGGGCGTCCATCTCCGTCCAGGGTCAGGAGGTGGTGGTGAAGGCCCAGTTAAAATATCTGGGTCTCACCCTGGACGGAAGATGGAACTTCGGGGCTCATTTCTCCCTTCTGGCCCCGAAGTTACTGTCCACCGCGGCTGCCTTGGGAAGGCTTCTGCCCAACGTCGGTGGGCCGCAGGCTCCGTGCCGGCGACTCTATGCCGGCATCGTGAGGAGTATGGCGCTGTACGGTGCCCCCATATGGTCGGGGTCCCTCACCGCCGATTCCAAGACCCTCTTGCGAAGGACGCAGAGGGTCTTAGCGGTGAGGATGATCAGGGGGTACCGTACAGTGTCGTACACTGCGGCCACACTCCTGGCGAGCGATCCGCCTTGGGAGCTGCAGGCGGAGGTGCTCGCCGGGGTGTATTGGCACCGGGCGGAAGCCAGGACCAGAGGAGTAAGGTCCGAGGCAGCTCGAATCAGGGCTTCAGCTCACCGAGCCCTGATTCGACGGTGGACGAGGGACTTAGAGTCCCCTGCCGCCGGTCTGACGACAGTGGGGGCAGTTCGCCCCCACTTGGATCGTTGGATCAACCGGCGACACGGGACTCTGACGTTCCGTCTTGTGCAGGTGCTCACGGGGCACGGATGCTTCGGAAAGTACCTGCACAAGATTGCAAGAAGGGAGGCGGCCCCGTCCTGCCACCACTGTGACGAGTCCGTCGACACGGCTCGTCACACCGTGGCGGAGTGCGCAGCCTGGGGTCATCAGCGCGCTGAGCTGGTGGCCGTGGTTGGCGGGGACCTCTCGTTGCCGCGCCTTGTTGGCGCGATGGTCGGCAGCGAGAGGTGTTGGGCCGCTATGGCCTCCTTCTGCGAGCAAGTCATCGCCGCGAAGGAGGCCGCGGAGCGGGTCAGGGAGCAAGCCTCTCCCTCTGACCCGCTCCGCCGGGGGAGGCTGGGAAGAAGGAGGCGGGAGTACGCCCGCCGCTTCCTCTCCCAGCAGTAGGCCTTGGTGAGAGGGGGGGGTGACCCCTCTCACCTACCATAGGCCTACGCCGTGAGGGTGTCTTAAGTTGCTCGGGGCACCCTCGCACGGGGGGTAACCGCCGGGGCGGCACGGTGAGTGCTAACGCGATCCCGTGTCGTCCCATTAAGGCGTTGAGGGCAACCGTTGGTTTTTTAGTGGGTAGCCTTAAAAATGGCGGCGTCCTCTATGCCGCCGGGTAGTCCCACATAACCCTCCGGCCATCACCTTCCTGGTCGGCGGGTATCCGTAACGGATTTTTCCAACGCAAAAAAAAAAAAAAAAAAAAAAAGGTTAGGTTAGGTTAGGTTGGGGGGCCATGCTGGAAACCTCCTCGTGTGCCCGTCCGCTACCAATGTTGTCCGGATTCGTCCGGCGGGATTGGAAGCGGTACGGGCCGGTGCTCCCTGGGGGACGGTTAATGCGGTCTCTCGGGATCGCGTTAGCCGTCTGCTAATGTCCAGCGCGGGGGTCAGCTATGAGGGACATAGCTGACGAAACGCTACCAAGGTGCCTTGGTCTGGTTTTCATGGTCTTCGTGTCCGTGGCGATCAGAACGGAGGTTCTTGGCTAGCGTGGGGAGGTGTTTTCGGCTGCCTCATTCTGGGGCAGTCGATGGGAGGCCAGACCTTGAGTGATTGCTCCTGGCTGGTCGGGGGGGCCCGGTACCCCTTAGTGAGTGTTTCGGCGCTCGGTCTCGGGGTATTGGGATGCGGGGTCCCGTCTCTCCCTGCAGCGGGCTTGTTCGCGGGTCCGCTGTGGACGGAGTTAAGACTCACGCAGAGGTGGGTCGAACCTTACGGCCGGTCTCTTGGGGGTGGTGCTTGCGCTGCTCTCGAGGGTTGTAGGTTTGGGGCGTAGTGCTGCTGCCCATGCTTCACTAGTTTTAGGCCCGGTCGTTCGCTTCCGGGCGAGCGGCCATAGGTAGTCTAGTTAGAGGCTTGGCATAGTAGTAGTACTAGTTCGTAGTGGTGCTTAAGCTTGCTTCTAGTGTTGGCCCGGCTGACCCGCAGTGAGCCCGGTTTGGATTTTCCAACTTGCTCGAATGCGGAGGCCATAGGTAGTCTAGTTTGTGGCTTTAGTAGTTAGGTAGCTAGACTAGGGTGTCGGTCCCGGTCCTCCTGCCTTCGGCAGAGCTGGCTGTGCGATAGATACCTCTGTCTGGCTAGCGGCGGACCGATCCCGATGCCGGTTGCCGGTGTGGTGTTCATCAACGTGCTCGGTGGCGAATGGATCTGGGAAGCCGTAGCTAGAAGTAGTTAGCGGTAGTTAGAAGTAGCTAGTTCTAGTTTAAGGGGTGTTTTGGCCCGGACCCGATGCCAGTGGCGAATGGTCGAGGGCATGTCCGGATCAGTGGCCGTCGTTAGCGGTGGCCCTGTTGCCGGTCGGTCGGCGAGTCCGGTGGGTACTTAACTGTGCAGCCGGACGGGCATTTTTTGCCATCGTCGAGTCGTAAACTCCTGCAGGTGTGGCGGTCATGTGAAGCAGCCTGCAGGGGAGCGAGGGTCTTGCCTTAATTGGCCGGACCGCGAGGAGTAAACCTCTATAAAAAATCCTCAATTCTCGGCGTTTCGTTGCGTGACGTCGGGGTGCTCGAAAGAGAGGCTGGGGAGTTCATCAGCCGCTAGCGCACAACCCTGGAATACCACCCGACCTTCCAGGTGTATTAGGGTTACCCGGGCAAGAGGCTCTGCCGGGGCTGACAATTTAGTTCCTCAATACTCGTGGGATTTGTTATGGAAAATCTTAAACACAAAAACGACGTTGAGAGAGAGGAGAGGAGGACGAGGAGGGGAGAGAATAAGGAGAGGCAGGTGACGAGGAGCGTCACGAGTAGGGAGTCTAGTGCGGGGCGGCAGGACGAGGACATGGACTCCGACTGCAGCTTCGCAACTGGACGGTCCCAAAGCCCCGCTACGGGCGGGAAGCTTTGGCGCAAGAGGCGACGCCCGAACCCCGAGTTGGAGCTGTCCGACGACGAGGATTCGGAGCGGTCTGCGTCTGCGTCAAGAGGCCGAGGGCGGCCCCCGACGACGGGGGAGTACGTAGGTTTGGCCGATGCCAAAAGAGCTCTTCTCGCTGCAAAGCGGGAAGAGTTCAAGGCGTTGGTAGAGGAAGAGCTAGAGAAGAGCGTCGCTGTAACTCGCAAGAGGCGGGAACAGCGAGCCGCTGAACTAGCTTCGACCTCGGGGCAGGTATCGGAGTCGGGCGTCGGACCCAGCAATAGGTCCACGGCCCTGAGCAAGCAGCAGGTCGTAGAGGACTTGGCTATTATTGCGAAAATAGCCACAAAGTCCAAAAACCTGAAGGGGACCATAGTCCGCGAGCTTAAGGACGCGGTGGCTTCAATAGCCGAGGCCGTGGAAGTCCTGGGATCGCGGACTCTCACTGAAGAGACGCGGCGGCTGCAGGCGGACAATGCTCGCCTGCAAGCCGAGATGGACACTCTCCGCAAGGAGATGTCCACATTAAGAGGAGACATGGAGAAGGCACGGAAGCAGGGTTGTCCGGCGCCCTCTGCCACCGAATTGACGGAGGCTGCGACCCCTGCAACGCAGCCTCAGACAGCCTCGCTGGAAGAGATCTGTCGGGCGGTCATGTCCCAGGTGGGGACCATGGTGAACGCCCGACTGGCCTCCATAGAGGACCGGCTCCTCCCGGAGACGAGGCTTCGGCCTCCGCTGGCGGCCGACAAGAGGCGGGAGGCGGTGCAGACCACTGAGTCAGCTAAGACCGCCGCCCCACCCTCTGCGGGCCCCAGCGGGTCGGCGCAGAAGAAGCCTAAGGGAGCGAAGGCGAAGCAAAAAGAGGCGCAGCCGCAGGCAAAGCCGAAGGCTATCGAGCCTCAGGCGAAGCCAAAAGCGGCTCAGCCGCAGGCAAAGCCGAAGGCTACCGAGCCTCAGGCGAAAGCGGCAAAGCCGGCCAAGAAGGGACAGGGAAAGGGCCCTGCTGGACCTTCTGCATCGCGGTCGAAACCGCAGTCGCAGAAGCCAGGGACCGCTCCCAAAAGAAAGCTCCGGGCAGAACGATCCACGGCTGTGGTATTGACTCTGCATCCCGAAGCCGAGGCCACTGGCGTCACTTACGCCCAGGTCTTGGCGGAGGCGAAGCAGAAGGTCAACCTGGCCGACCTTGGTATTAAGGACCTAAGGTTCAGGAAGGCGGTCACTGGTGGCCGCATCCTGGAACTGCCCGGAGCGAATACCGGGGGTATGGCGGACTCTCTCGCTAAAAAGCTGAGAGAGTCACTGCCCGAAGGGCAGGTCAGGGTCTCTAGACCCACGAGGTGCGCAGAAATGCGCATTTCGGGACTGGACGACTCCGTGTCCAGCGTTGACGTGGCTACGGCCGTCGCACGGGTTGGTGGGTGCAACGTCGACGAAGTCCGGTGTGGGGCTGTCACCGTCGGCGCCGGTGGCCTCGGTGCTGCGTGGGTTCGTTGCCCGGTCGCAGCGGCCAAGAAGGTGTCCGGCGGCGGCAGGCTCCTCGTCGGTTGGGTGTCGGCGCAGGTCCGCGTCTTGGACGATCGGCCCCTCAGGTGCTTCCGGTGCCTGGAGATGGGGCACGTCAGGACCAAGTGCACTGCGGAGGTCGACAGGAGCGACCTCTGCTATCGGTGCGGAAGGCCCGGGCACAAGGCCCAGGAGTGCTCTGCCGAGCCGCACTGCGTCACATGCGCAGCGGCCGGCAGACCGGCCAAGCATCGGGTGGGGACCAAGGAGTGCGTCCCCGCCCCGAAGGGAAGGAAGCCGGGCAAGGCTGGCAGAGGTCTTAGGGCCTCAAAGCAGCCTTCCAGGCCCGTAGAGGATCCCATGGTCATCGAATAAGATGGCCATGCGGATTCTACAGGCGAATATCAACCACTGCGCCAGGGCTCAGGACCTATTGTTCCAAAGCATGGCGGAGTGGTTGGTGAACGTCGTCGTGATCGCCGAGCCCTACTACGTCCCTTCGGGGGACGACTGGGCCGGCGACAGGGACGGTGTGGTGGCGATCGGGACCCGGACAGCGGCCGGATCCCCGGTCTTCGGAGGAGTGACGAAGGGTCGAGGCTACGTCTCGGCTCTCGTCGGAAACGTGACACTGATCGGGGTCTACTTCTCTCCGAATCGCAGTGTCGCCGACTTCGAACAGTTTCTGGTCGAAGTCGGTGCCCTCGTCGGGAGGAGTGGCCCCGGTCGGGTCCTCGTGGTCGGCGACCTGAATGCCAAATCCATGGCTTGGGGTTGCCCGGCCACGGACGCACGTGGAGAGCTCCTCGAAGACTGGGTAGTCGCGTCCGGTCTTGTCGTCCTGAACCGCGGGTCGGTACATACGTGCGTGCGGTAACAGGGTGGTTCGATCGTTGACATCACGTTCGCCGATCCCACCCTGGCGCGCCGTATCCGAGGCTGGCGGGTGATGGAGGATGTGGAGACGTTGTCGGACCACCGCTACGTGAGGTTCGACGTCTCCGCACTCCCCGCCCCGCCGAGTGCCCCGAGTCGACACTCGCGCGAGGAGGGCCCGCGATGGGCTCTGAAGCGTCTGGACAGGGAGGCGCTGGTGGAGGCTGCCCTGGTCCAGGCCTGGGTAGGAGCGCCGGAAGGCGCTGTGAATGTAGAGGCGGAAGCTGTGCGTCTGGGCCAGACCATGTCGCACATCTGCGATGCGGCGATGCCCCGCGTACGTTCCGCGACTCCGAGGCGCGGCGTTTACTGGTGGTCTGAGGAGCTATCGCGGCTCCGAGAGACCTGCGTGGCTCTCAGGCGCCAGTACACCAGATGTCGGAGGCGGCGGCGACGGGATCAAGAGCTTGAGAGTCAGCACTATACTCGATATCGTGAGGCAGTGCTGGCTTTCGTAGCGGCCATCGCCAAAGCCAAAGACCTGGCCGAAGCGGAGATGGTGGAGTCCCTGGACAGGGACCCGTGGGGGAGGCCGTACAAGATGGTGAGGCGAAAGCTTCGACCGTGGGCCCCTCCGCTGACCAAGACTCTCCAGCCAGCGTTGCTGGAGTCCGTAGTCACGGCATTGTTCCCTCGAGGTACCGACCATCGGGTACCTCGTATGGCGCCGGCGTTTGAGGAGGTAGAGGAGGAGCGTTGGGACGCAGCACGGGATGTCTCCGGGGGTGAGTTGGGGGCTGCAGTGCTTCGGCTTCGGTCGAAGAACACTGCGCCGGGACCCGACGGCATCCCCGGTCGCGCCTGGGCCTTGGCCCTAGGGGACTTAGAGCCTCTAGTGCTGCGCCTCTTCAACGCATGTTTGCAGCAGGGCCGGTTCCCGCGGACGTGGAAGGGTGGGAAACTGGTGCTGTTGCGCAAGGAGGGGCGGCCGGTTGCCGAGCCATCGGCATATCGGCCGATAGTGCTTCTCGACGAGGCGGGTAAGCTCTTTGAGCGGGTTTTATCCGCTCGCCTCGTCAAGCACTTGGGGGAGTCCGGTCGGGACCTCAGCGACCATCAATTTGGCTTCCGCAAGGGCAGGTCCACCCTCGACGCTGTCGGTCGGGTGAGGGCCCTGGCGGAGGCCTCGGTGTCTCGGGGCGGGGTGGTGTTGGCGGTGTCTCTCGATATCGCCAACGCGTTCAACACCCTTCCCTGGGCGACCATTTTGGAGGCGCTGAGGTTCCACGCCGTGCCCGGGTACTTGCGTCGCGTCGTAGCGGATTACCTCTGCGACCGCGCCGTCTGCTACCCGTCTGGCGACGGCTGGATTCGTAGGGAGGTGTCGTGCGGTGTTCCTCAGGGGTCGGTTCTCGGACCTCTTCTGTGGAACATCGGCTACGACTGGGTGCTGCGCGGTGCCAACTTACGGGGTGTCGAAGTAACCTGTTACGCCGACGACACTCTCGTAACGGCACGCGGCGACAGCTACCGGGAGGCCAGTGTTCTGGCAACGGCTGGGGTCGCGCAGGTAGTGGCGCGCATTAGAAGGTTGGGGCTGGAGGTTGCATTGCACAAATCCGTCGCCGTGTGTTTTCACGGGCCGCGGAACGCACCTCCTGCCGGATCGTGTGTGGTGGTCGGAGGAGTTTCCATCGCCGTCGGGCGTTCCTTGGAGTACCTTGGACTCGTCCTCGACAGTCGATGGAGCTTCGACGAGCACTTTCGGCGCCTAGCGCCGAAGCTAGTTAGGGCAGCCGGAGCGATGTGTCGCGTCCTCCCAAATGTCGGGGGACCGAGCATGAGCTGCCGACGTCTGTACACCGGGGTGGTAAGGTCCATGGCGCTCTACGGGGCACCAATATGGGCCGATAGCCTCGACTCCCGCAACCGGGCCCTCTTGTGCAGAGCGCAGAGGGTCATGGCTGTCAGGGTGATCAGAGGGTATCGCACCATCTCGTGCGAGGCGGCCTGCGCTCTGGCCGGGACCCCACCGTGGGACCTGGACGCTTTGACGCTGGCGGAGGCGTATCGACGGAGGAGGGATGCCCGTCTTCGGGGGGAGGGTGGGGAGTCGGATTGGAGGCGCAGGGCGCATGAAGAGCTGCTCGTCACATGGCGAGAGAGGCTCAGAGTGCCCAGCGCTGGTAAATCGACTGCCCTGGCGATCGGTCCCATCCTTTCGGACTGGGTCGGTCGCAGGCACGGGGTGATGACCTTCCACCTGACGCAGATCCTTTCGGGGCACGGATGCTTCGGGAGGTATCTGTTTAGGGTGGCGGGTCGTGAGCCCACGATGATGTGCCACGAGTGCGGCTGCGCCGAGGATACGGCGCAGCACACGCTGGCTTCGTGCCCGCATTGGGCGGAGCCGCGTGCTACACTCGTGGCTTCCATCGGGTCGGACCTCGCGCTCCCGGCCGTGGTCAAGGCCATGGTCTCGAGCGAAGAGGCGTGGGGTGTGGTGCGTTCCTTCTGCGAGGTCGTGATGTCGCAGAAGGAGGCGGCGGAGAGGCTCAGGGAGGAGGACGGAGCCGCTCTACCGATGCGCCGGAGGAGGGTGGGGCGCAGGCGTGTCGCTCACGAGCGCCGTCTGCCGCCGTAGCCCCCGGTACGGGTGGTGGGCTGCGAAGTCCGCCACTCGCCACGGTCCCATCTCGGGGCCGGGGCTCTAGTGGGTATGAGTCGGATCGGACTTCCTTGATTCTGAGCTCGGCGGCTTGCCGTCAGCTCGGAGATAAAGGTCGTCCAAAACGATCTGGCTCGGTCGGCTTGGGCGGGGAGCAGGGGAGCTCCTCGCCAGAAAACAAGCCGACCATCGGAGTGGGGCGCATCCCGGTCAACAGTTTGCGCCGCTCCATTTGGGGGGGTGGTGGCCGCCTACTTGGCGTTGCCTGCCGTTGGAGCAACGCGGATGTATGCTTCGGCGTTCCCGTGGCGCTCCTCCATACGGCGATGTGTTGACCGTCTGGTTTAGTGAGTAGGAGTCTCACATACCCACTGCCTTCCGCTCCCCTGGAATGCGGTGGAACCCATGAGGGTTCCAGACGAAAAAAAAAAAAAAAAAAAAAAAAAAAAAAAGGTTAGGTTAGGTTAGGTTAACGCGGATGTATGCTTCGGCGTTCCCGTGGCGCTCCTCCATACGGCGATGTGTTGACCGTCTGGTTTAGTGAGTAGGAGTCTCACATACCCACCGCCTTCCGCTCCCCTGGAATGCGGTGGAACCCATGAGGGTTCCAGACGAAAAAAAAAAAAAAAAAAAGGTTAGGTTAGGTTAGGTTTCCGGGTAGAACGATCCACGGCTGTGGTATTGACTCTGCTTCCCGAAGCCGAGGCCACTGGCGTCACTTACGCTCAGGTCTTGTCGGAGGCGAAGCAAAAGGTCAACCTGGCCGACCTAGGTATTAAGGATCTAAGGTTTAGGAAGGCGGTCACTGGTGGCCGCATCCTGGAACTGCCCGGAGCGAATACCGGGGGTATGGCGGACTCTCTCGCTAAGAAGCTGAGAGAGTCACTGCCCGAAGGGCACGTCAGGGTCTCTAGACCCACGAAGTGCGCAGAAATGCGCATTTCGGGACTGGACGACTCCGTGTCCAGCGTCGACGTGGCTACGGCCGTCGCTAGGGTTGGTGGGTGCGACGTCGACGAAGTCCGTTGCGGGGCTGTCACCGTCGGCGCCGGTGGCCTCGGTGCTGCGTGGGTTCGTTGCCCGGTCGCAGCGGCCAAGAAGGTGTCCGGTGGTGGCAGGCTCCTCGTCGGATGGGTGTCGGCGCAGGTCCGCGTCTTGGACGATCGGCCCCTCCGGTGCTTCCGGTGCCTGGAGATGGGGCACGTCAGGGCCAAGTGCACTGCGGAGGTCGACAGGAGCGACCTCTGCTATCGGTGCGGAAAGCCCGGGCACAAGGCCCAGGAGTGCTCTGCCGAGCCGCACTGCGTCACGTGCGCAGCGGCCGGCAGACCGGCCAAGCATCGGGTGGGGACCAAGGAGTGCGTTCCCGCCCCGAAGGGAAGGAAGCCGGGCCAGACTGGCAGAGGTCCTAGGGCCTCAAAGCAGCCTTCCAGGCCCGTAGAGGATCCCATGGTCATCGAATAAGATGGCCATGCGGATTCTACAGGCGAATATCAACCACTGCGCCAGGGCTCAGGACCTCTTGTTCCAAAGCATGGCGGAGTGGTTGGTAAACGTCGTCGTGATCGCCGAGCCCTACTACGTCCCTTCGGGGGACGACTGGGCCGGCGACAGGGACGGTGTGGTGGCGATCGGGACCCGGACAGCGGCCGGATCCCCGGTCTTCGGAGGAGTGACGAAGGGTCGAGGCTACGTCTCGGCTCTCGTCGGAAACGTGACACTGATCGGGGTCTACTTCTCTCCGAATCGCAGTGTCGCCGACTTCGAACAGTTTCTGGTCGAAGTCGGCGCCCTCGTCGGGAGGAGTGGCCCCGGTCGGGTCCTCGTGGTCGGGGACCTCAATGCCAAATCCATGGCTTGGGGTTGCCCGGCCACGGACGCACGTGGAGAGGTCCTCGAAGACTGGGTAGTCGCATCCGGTCTTGTCGTCCTGAACCACGGGTCGGTACATACGTGCGTGCGGCAACAGGGCGGTTCGATCGTCGACATCACGTTCGCCGATCCCACCCTGGCGCGCCGTATCCGAGGCTGGCGGGTGATGGAGGATGTGGAGACGTTGTCGGACCACCGCTACGTGAGGTTCGACGTCTCCGCACTCCCCGCCCCGCCGAATGCCCCGAGTCGACCCTCGCGCGAGGAGGGCCCGCGATGGGCCCTGAAGCGTCTGGACAGGGAGACGCTGGTGGAGGCTGCTCTGGTCCAGGCCTGGGTAGGAGCGCCGGAAGGTGCTGTGAATGTAGAGGCAGAAGCTGTGCGTCTGGGCCAGACCATGACGCACATCTGCGATGCGGCGATGCCCCGCGTACGTTCCGCGACTCCGAGGCGCGGCGTTTACTGGTGGTCTGAGGAGCTATCGCGGCTCCGAGAGACCTGCGTGGCTCTCAGGCGCCAGTACACCAGATGTCGGAGGCGGCGGCGACGGGACCAAGAGCTTGAGAGTCAGCACTATACTCGATATCGTGAGGCAGTGATGACTTTCGTAGCGGCCATCGCCAAAGCCAAAGACCTGGCCGAAGCAGAGATGGTGGAGTCCCTGGACAGGGACCCGTGGGGGAGGCCGTACAAGATGGTGAGGCGAAAGCTTCGACCGTGGGCCCCCCCGCTGACCAAGACTCTCCAGCCGGAGTTGCTGGAGTCCGTAGTCACGGCATTGTTCCCCCGAGGTACCGACTATCGAGTACCTCGTATGGCGCCGGCGACTGAGGCGGTAGAGGATGAGCGTTGGGACGCAGCACGGGATGTGTCCGGGGATGAGTTGGGGGCTGCAGTGCTTCGGCTTCGGTCGAAGAACACTGCGCCGGGACCCGACGGCATCCCCGGGCGCGCCTGGGCCTTGGCCCTAGGGGATTTAGAGCCACTAGTGCTGCGCCTCTTTAACGCATGTTTGCAGCAGGGCCGGTTCCCGCGGACGTGGAAGGGTGGGAAACTGGTGCTGTTGCGCAAGGAGGGGCGGCCGGTTGCCGAGCCATCGGCATATCGGCCGATAGTGCTTCTCGACGAGGCGGGTAAGCTCTTTGAGCGGGTTTTATCCGCTCGCCTCGTCAAGCACTTGGGGGAGTCCGGTCGGGATCTCAGCGACCATCAATTTGGCTTCCGCAAGGGCAGGTCCACCCTCGACGCTGTCAGTCGGGTGAGGGCCCTGGCGGAGGCCTCGGTGTCTCGGGGCGGGGTGGTGTTGGCGGTGTCTCTCGATATCGCCAACGCGTTCAACACCCTTCCCTGGGCGACCATTTTGGAGGCGCTGAGGTTCCACGCCGTGCCCGGGTACTTGCGTCGCGTCGTAGCGGATTACCTCTGCGACCGCGCCGTCTGCTACCCGGCTGGTGACGGCTGGATTCGTAGGGAGGTGTCGTGCGGTGTTCCGCAGGGGTCGGTTCTCGGACCTCTCCTGTGGAACATCGGCTACGACTGGGTGCTGCGCGGTGCCAACTTACGGGGTATCGAAGTAACTTGTTACGCCGACGACACTCTCGTAACGGCACGCGGCGACAGCTACCGGGAGGCCAGTGTTCTGGCGACCGCTGGGGTCGCGCAGGTAGTGGCGCGCATTAGAAGGCTGGGGCTGGAGGTTGCATTGCACAAATCCGTGGCTGTGTGTTTTCACGGGCCGCGGAACGGACCTCCGGCCGGGTCGAGAGTGGTCGTCGGCGGAGTTTCCATCGCTGTCGGGCGTTCCTTGGAGTACCTTGGACTCGTCCTCGACAGTCGATGGAGCTTCGACGAGCACTTTCGGCGCCTAGCGCCGAAGCTTGTTAGGGCAGCCGGAGCGATGTGTCGCGTACTCCCAAATGTCGGGGGACCGAGCATGAGCTGCCGACGTCTGTACACCGGGGTGGTAAGGTCCATAGCGCTCTACGGGGCACCAATATGGGCCGATAGACTCAACTCCCGCAATCGGGCCCTCTTGTGCAGAGCGCAGAGGGTCATGGCTGTCAGGGTGATCCGAGGGTATCGCACCATCTCGTGCGAGGCGGCCTGCGCTCTAGCCGGGACCCCACCGTGGGACCTGGATGCTATGACGCTGGCGGAGGCGTATCGACGGAGGAGGGATGCCCGTCTTCGGGGGGAGGGTGGGGAGTCGGATTGGAGGCGCAGGGCGCATGAGGAGCTGCTCGTCACATGGCGCGAGAGGCTCAGAGTGCCCAACGCTGGTAAATCGACTGCCCTGGCGATCGGTCCCATCCTTTCGGATTGGGTCGGTCGTAGGCACGGGGTGATGACCTTCCACCTGACGCAGATCCTTTCGGGGCACGGATGCTTCGGGAGGTATCTGTTTAGGGTGGCGGGTCGTGAGCCCACGATGATGTGCCACGAGTGCGGCTGCGCCGAGGATACGGCGCAGCACACGCTGGCTTCGTGCCCGCATTGGGCGGAGCCGCGTGCTACACTCGTGGCTTCCATCGGGTCGGACCTCTCGCTCCCGGCCGTGGTCAAGGCCATGGTCTCGAGCGAAGAGGCGTGGGGTGCGGTGCGTTCCTACTGCGAGGTCGTGATGTCGCAGAAGGAGGCGGCGGAGAGGCTCAGGGAGGAGGACGGAGCCGCTCTACCGATGCGCCGGAGGAGGGTGGGGCGCAGGCGTGTCGCTCACGAGCGCCGTCTGCCGCCGTAGCCCCCGGTACGGGTGGTGGGCTGCGAAGTCCGCCACTCGCCACGGTCCCATCTCGGGGCCGGGGCTCTAGTGGGTATGAGTCGGATCGGACTTCCTTGATTCTGAGCTCGGCGGCTTGCCGTCAGCTCGGAGATAAAGGTCGTCCAAAACGATCTGGCTCGGTCGGCTTGGGCGGGGAGCAGGGGAGCTCCTCGCCAGAAAACAAGCCGACCATCGGAGTGGGGCGCATCCCGGTCAACAGTTTGCGCCGCTCCATTTGGGGGGGTGGTGGCCGCCTACTTGGCGTTGCCTGCCGTTGGAGCAACGCGGATGTATGCTTCGGCGTTCCCGTGGCGCTCCTCCATACGGCGATGTGTTGACCGTCTGGTTTAGTGAGTAGGAGTCTCACATACCCACCGCCTTCCGCTCCCCTGGAATGCGGTGGAACCCATGAGGGTTCCAGACGAAAAAAAAAAAAAAAAAAAAAAAAAAAAAAAAAAAAAAAAAAAGGTTAGGTTAGGTTAGGTTAGGTTAGGTTAGGTTAGGTTAGGTTAGGTTAGGTTAGGTTGATTGTTGTGTTGTTTCCGTCGGTGTTGTAAAAGGCCCTTTTCAGGGCCCCGATGGTTGTTTTTGTTGTGAGTTTATTCGTGGTTTCGCTGTTCTTTTCAGGGTTTTCCTTCTTACGTGTTAGTCATTTCTTTTGTGTGTTTAGTCGCCTTTTTTAAGGCTTTTGTGTGTTTGTTGAGACCTCTGTGGCTCGGACATCATGTCCGACCACGAGGTCGAAGGTTCGCGCAAGCGACCCCTTAGCGGGGTTGTAGAGGTTACCAGTGACGCGTCCGATAGCGACTCTGAGCTGAGTGTTGCATTTGGAAAATGCAACACTGCTCGTCGTGGACGCGTCACTGCGAGCATTAGAGGGACTGGCCTCTCTCGGGCGAAGGCCGATTTACGGGCCCTTGCCCTCGATGCCGAGGACGTGGAGTTTGAGAAGGCGCTGGCAGCAAGGGCCTTTCGTAAGGAGGCGCCGTCATCCGGCAATGTTACCTGCTCCGAGGAGGAAGTTCTGCAGGGCCCTCGTAGGCCTGACCCCGACTCCCTGGGGGCCCAGGAGCTAAGAGCTGTGGCGGGAAAATGCGCTGCTTCCATCTTGGAAGTCAGCCGTAAGTCCGGCAACCTTAAGGGCACAATGATCAAGGCCCTTAAGGAAGCCTCGCGGGAATTGCTGGAGGTGGTGGATACCCTCGTCAGCCGTACTGAGGCTGACGAGACCCGCCACCTGAGGGCTGCTAACTCCCGCCTGATCCGAGAGGTGGAGGCCCTAAAGGCGGAAATCAAAGCCCACAGGCGGGAGTTTGTGGAGCTTAAAACGGCGGCAGCGAAATCCTCGGCCGCTGCTGTTCCCGCTGCCGCTCCCGCTGCCGTATCCGCGCCCTCTTTGGACGCGGACTGTATGGAGGAGTTAAGGCGCTCCATTGTGTCCTCGGTGGGGGTGATGGTGAACGCCCGGTTCGCCAACATCGAGGAGCGCCTCCTCCCTGAGAGGGTAATGCGTCCGCCCTTGGCGGCGGACCGCAGGGCCAGTGCGGCAGCGGTTGCTGCGTCGCGGCAACAGAGGTCTGCAGGCGCGACGGCACGACCGGCGTCGGCTAAAGTGCCGACAACGGCTCCGTCCGCCGCCACCACCGAGACCTGGTCCTCGGTGGTGAAGCGGGGACAGAAAAGGGCCAACAAGCCAGTTGGCCCTGCTCTTGTCGTCCAAGCTTCGGTGGCTCAGCGAGTCGTAACCGCTGGACCACCGAAGCAGGGAAACAATAAGGGGCGGAAGAAGAAGGGCAGCAAGACCGGTCAAACTGGACCGGGCCAAGGGTCCCTCCCCAAGCTGCCGTCCCCTCGGTCACCTGCAGTGGTCATTACACTGCAGCCCGAGGCGGCAGCCAAGGGGGTGACCTATGCCCAGCTCCTCGAGCGCGCCTCCGAGAAGGTAGATCTCGGAGAGTTAGGGCTCGAGGACGGGCTTAAGATCCGGAGGTCAGCCACCGGGGCCAGGCTTCTGAAACTGCCAAAGGCGGCTCCAGAAAAAGCCGAAAGATTGGCGGCCAACCTCCGGACGGTTTTAGACGGAGTGGCAGATGTCGTCCGACCCGTGAAGAGGGTGATGGTAAAGGTGGGGGGTCTGGACGACTCTGCCACTAAAGAAAAAGTAGTGGCCGCGATTTGCCGCGTCACCAATTGCCCTAGCGAGTCCCTCCGAGTTGGAGAGATTCGCTGGGGCAACGGGGCTATGGGTGTTGCATTCGCCCGTTGCCCTGTGGACGCGGCAAAGTCGCTTATCGACGCGGGGAGACTTCTGGTGGGCTGGAGCTCTGCCAGGGTGGAGCTCCTCGAGGAGCGCCCAATGAGATGCTTCCGGTGCCAGGAACCGGGGCACACACGGGCGCTCTGCCCATCAGAAGTGGATAGAAGTGAGGTCTGTTTCCGGTGCGGCTTGTCAGGGCATAACCGTGACAGCTGCACCGGTGTTCTTCGGTGTGCCGTCTGCGCAGACTTAGGTCTCCAGGCGGGACACGAACTGGGGAGCCGAGCGTGCAAAGCTCCCCGGAAGAAAGGCAAGGCAGCTGGTCCCTCCCCAGCTGCCCCAAGAGGTGCGCGTCAGCAGACGCCTGTGGAAGCCATGTCGTCATGAATAGACAACGACATGGCTTCCTACAGTCGAATCTGAACCACTCCGCCAGGGCCCAGGATCTCTTCATCCAGGCCATGGCGGAGTGGGAAATCAGTGTAGCGGTGGCCTGTGAGCCCTACTATGTCCCCCCTAATTCCAACTGGGCGGGGGACACTAGCGGTTCCGTGGCTGTGGTTGCGGGTTCTGGTCCCGGTCCCCCTTTCTCCGCCTTGGAGACTGGCCCGGGTTTGGTCGTGGCGCGGTGGGGGGAGTACGTCGTCATCGGCGCGTACTTCTCCCCCAATCGTCGACTGGCGGAGTTTGAGACTTTCCTCGACTCCGTCAGTGCGGCGATTGGCAGACAGGCGTCGGGGAAGCTCATCTTCCTCGGCGACCTGAACGCCAAATCCGCGGCCTGGGGGAACCACGCCACGGACGCTAGGGGTAGGGCCGTCCAGGCCTGGTCGCTCCTCTCCGGTCTGTCACTCCTCAATAGAGGGACCGATGCGACCTGCGTGCGACAGCAAGGGAGTTCTGTGGTGGACGTTTCGTTCGCCACCCCAGCTGTCGCTCGCACGGTCGTCGACTGGAGAGTAGAGACGGAGGTGGAGACTCTTTCGGACCATCTCTACGTCCGATTTGAGATCTCCACCTCCCGGCCGGACCAGGCCGGGCCACCGCGGGGGGGGAGTCGCTTTACTCGTTGGGCAATTAAGCGTTTGGATCGGGAAATGGCCAGGGAGGCAGCTATTGTTCAGAGCTGGGCCTTTCCCGATCCGCCCAACGAGGAAACCGACGTGGAGGTGTCGGCTGGCCGCATGCGCGAGGCCCTATCACGGGTCTGCGATGCGGCCATGCCGAGGGTGGGGTCTAGGCCCCGGCGCAGAGCAGTGTACTGGTGGTCGTCCGAAATAGCCGAACTTCGGACGGCCTGTTGCAGGGCTCGGAGGGCCTTCGTCCGGTGTCGCCGTCGTCACGGCTTCGACCCGGATCTGGAGGCCCAGCTGCGGAGTCGTTATCGCGAAACGAAGTCGACTTTGCGGCTGGCGATTCGGAAGGCGAAGGACCTGGCTCGGGAGGAGATCCTGGCAGGTCTCGATAGGGACCCATGGGGGCGCCCGTATCGGGTGGCGCGGAATAAACTCCGCGCCGCCTGCGCCCCGGTCATGGAGTCCCTTCAGCCGGATTTCCTCGAGCGGCTGGTGGGGGATCTATTCCCGGAATCCACCGGCCACTCGCCTCCCGTGATGGCCCCCCCTTCTTCTAATGGGGGGGTGGGTTCTATCCCAGACATCACGGAGGCCGAGCTGGAGGTCGCCTTGAATCGTCTCCGAGCCCGCAGCACTGCGCCGGGGCCGGACGGTATTCCGGGGCGAGTTCTATTCCTCGCCCTGGAATACCTGGGGGGCAGGCTTCGGGAACTGTACAACCTTTGTTTGCGCACTGGACAGTTCCCGAAGGCCTGGAAAGAGGGCAGATTGTGCCTGTTGCGGAAGGAGGGTCGTTCTGCCGACTCCCCTTCCGCATACAGGCCAATCGTGCTGCTGGACGAGACGGGCAAACTCTTCGAGAGAATTCTCTCTGCCCGTCTCGTCCAACACCTCGAGGAGGTGGGGCCGGGTCTCTCGGATGCCCAGTTCGGCTTCAGGGCGGGTCGATCGACGATCGACGCCCTGAGGGCTCTGAGAGACCTGACCCAAGAGGCAACTCGCGAGGGGGACGTGGTCCTGGCGGTGTCGCTGGACGTCGCCAATGCCTTCAACAGTCTTCCGTTTGAGACATTGGTTGAGGCACTCCGGTTCCATGGAGTGCCTCCCTATCTTCGGAGACTGTTGGGGGCTTACCTGCAGGACAGGGAGGTCCTGTGGGTTGGCGGCGACCAGCGGATATACCGGCGTAGCGTATGCCGCGGGGTTCCACAGGGGTCCGTCTTGGGACCGATCCTGTGGAACCTCGGGTACGACTGGCTGCTCCGCTGTCCTCTCCTGCCGCGGATGGGGGTGTTGTGTTACGCAGACGACACCCTCGTCACATGCAGGGGAGGGACGTATGCGGAGGCGGCCCGTCTGGCAACAGTCGGTGCTACGCTGGTTGCGGACCGCATAGGGCTGTTGGGATTGGAGGTCTCCGTATCCAAAACGGAGGCCATCCTCTTCCACGGCCCTCGCCGGGGTCCCCCTCGCCGGGCGTCCATCTCCGTCCAGGGTGAGGAGGTGGTGGTGAAGGCCCAGATAAAATATCTGGGTCTCACCCTGGACGGAAGATGGAACTTCGGGGCTCATTTCTCCCTTCTGGCCCCGAAGTTACTGTCCACCGCGGCTGCCTTGGGAAGGCTTCTGCCCAACGTCGGTGGGCCGCAGGCTCCGTGCCGGCGACTCTATGCCGGCATCGTGAGGAGCATGGCGCTGTACGGTGCCCCCATATGGTCGGGGTCCCTCACCGCCGATTCCAAGACCCTTCTGCGAAGGACGCAGAGGGTCTTAGCGGTGAGGATGATCAGGGGGTACCGTACAGTGTCGTACACTGCGGCCACACTCCTGGCGAGCGATCCGCCTTGGGAGCTGCAGGCGGAGGTGCTCGCCGGGTTGCATTGGCACCGGGCGGAAGCCAGGACCGCGGGGGTAAGGTTCGAGGCAGCTCGAATCAGGGCTTCAGCTCACCGAGCCCTGATTCGACGGTGGACGAGGGACTTAGAGTCCCCTGCCGCCGGTCTGACGACAGTGGGGGCAGTTCGCCCCCACCTGGATCGTTGGATCAACCGGCGACACGGGACTCTTACGTTCCGTCTTGTGCAGGTGCTCACGGGGCACGGGTGCTTCGGCGAGTACCTGCACAAGATTGCAAGAAGGGAGGCGGCCCCGTCCTGCCACCACTGTGACGAGTCCGTCGACACGGCTCGTCACACCGTGGCGGAGTGCGCAGCCTGGGGTCATCAGCGCGCTGAGCTGGTGGCCGTGGTTGGCGGGGACCTCTCGCTGCCGCGCCTTGTTGGCGCGATGATCGGCAGCGAGAGGTGTTGGGCCGCTATGGCCTCCTTCTGCGAGCACGTCATCGCCGCGAAGGAGGCCGCGGAGCGGGTCAGGGAGCAAGCCTCTCCCTCTGACCCGCTCCGCCGGGGGAGGCTGGGAAGAAGGAGGCGGGAGTACGCCCGCCGCTTCCTCACCCAGCCGTAGGCCTTGGTGAGAGGGGGGGGTGACCCCTCTCACCTGCCATAGGCCTGCGCCGTGGGGGTGTCCTAAGTTGCTCGGGACACCCTCGCTCGGGGGGTAACCGCCGGGGCGGCACGGTGAGTGCTAACGCGATCCCGTGTCGTCCCATGAAGGCGTTGAGGGCAACCGTTGGTTTTTTAGTGGGTAGCCTTAAAAATGGCGGCGTCCTCTATGCCGCCGGGTAGTCCCACATAACCCTCCGGCCATCACCTTCCTGGTCGGCGGGTATCCGTAACGGATTTTTCCAACGCAAAAAAAAAAAAAAAAAAAAAAAAAAAAAAAAAAAAAAAAAAAAAAAAAAAAAAAAAAAAAAAAAAAAAAAAAAAAGGTTAGGTTAGGTTAGGTTAGGTTAGGTTAGGTTGGGGAGGGGGGCCATGCTGGAAACCTCCTCGTGTGCCCGTCCGCTACCAATGTTGTCCGGATTCGTCCGGTGGGATTGGAAGCGGTTCGGGCCGGTGCTCCCTGGGGGACGGTTAATGCGGTCTTTCGGGATCGCATTAGCCGTCTGCTAATGTCCAGCGCGGGGGTCAGCTATGGGGCTCATACCCGATACATAGCTGACAATGGGGGGGGATGTGTTTGTTTTGTCTTGTCTTGTTGTGTCCTTTGTCGTTGTTGTTTTGTTTCGAGAGTGTTTTGTCGTTGTCTTAGGAGTCGTGGGTGTATTTGTTTCATGTCAACCCTGAGGTTTGACGCCCGCCGAGGGGTTGGGTAATGGCAAGGGCGTCCTCCGGGGACCTCACCCCTAAAAAGGAAAACAATGAAATGGTGAAGCTTAAAGAGAAACTACCCCAGGAGGGTTCCGGCTGCTCAGCAGCCGGGCAATCCCTCACGGACGCTGCGGCCTCCGTCTTCCCCTCGTATTCTGGGGGGGGAAAAGATCACCAAACGACAACCACGGCAGAGTCTGATCATTCACGATCAGACACGAGCATGATAACGGCTGATTCAAGGGAGTCCCCGACACCGTTATCATGCACTAAGCGACGGCCCTGCTCTAAGGAGAGGAGCCATTCCGGCTCGAATGAGCATTCGAGTGGAGACGAGGTGCTCACTATCAAGAAACTTGTGACGCCTAAGAGAGGGAGAGGTCGTCCTCCTACAACAGGCCAATACGTTGGCCTTAAGAAGGCCAAGGAGGACTACCTCAGACTCCAAAGGAAGGAAATGGAGATTGAGGCAGAAAGGGAATTGCAAGAGCGTATTCGCGAACGTCAACAGACCAGACGTGTCAGGCAGATCTCCCCAGAAGTGGATGAAATAATAGATCTCCGTAAAAAAGCAGAAGAGCAGTGTGACCTCGTGTGCAGTATAGCGACGAGGTCAAAAAACCTAAAAGGTACTTTTCAACGAGCACTCAAAGACGCAGCTTCTTCCATTAGGGCTTGCGTGGAGAGTCTTGTTGATAAAAACAGTACTGATGAGACGCGACAGTTGCAGGCGGCCAACGCAAGACTGCAATTTGAGCTATCTGAGCTGAAGAAGGAAGTGGCTCAGCTCCGCGCTGAAGGCGAAATGGCCACCAAGTCTCAGGGAGAAGGAAACCGTGAAGTTGCTATGAGGAGTCTAATCGACGTTGAGCACCTCTCCAGTTCGATCATGATCCAGGTAGAAAGCATAGTAAATGCAAGGTTTGAAGCGCTGGAGAAAAAGCTGTTGACCGGAAAACAAATCGGTGCACGTTCAAATGTTGAGGAGGCTACATTGCAACCACCGATAATGATAGATCCCCAGCAATTGCCTTTAGCTACCCCAACTGGAGGTGTAGCTTCAAACAGAGGAGAACCCAAAGGCCAGAAGAAGAAGAAGAAAACGAAAAATGATTCCAAGAAAAATGCCAATCACAAACCAATGCAACGGCAGGCGGAACCTCTTCAAATGCCTACTACCCATGTAAATGAGAGTGACGGCTGGGTTAAAGTCACACGACGAAAGGGCAAGACTAAAGGGGGCTCACGAGATACAGGGAGGGAACCGGCAAAGGGAAAAAACACTAAAGTGCGACTACCCCGGTCGGCCGCTATAGTTTTAACATTGCAGCCGGGAGCTGAAGAAAGGGGTTTATCCTATGCCAACATTCTTCGTCAAGCCAAAACAGCAGATCTTTCCGGAATTGGACTTTCAGGTATCAGAATAAGGAAGACTGCCACAGGAGCGAGGATCCTTGAAATTCCTGGTGCAGCCAGTGGTGAAAAGGCTGATGAGATAGCAAAACGTCTTGAGAATACTCTGGATAAAAGTGACGTTCGGGTTACAAGAGTTACGAAATGCGCTGAAGTTCGAATTTCGGAGCTTGACGACTCGGTCACAAAAGAAGAAGTGATCTCGGCAATCTCTCGCTTAGGCGGATGTCCTGGAGGCCAGATTGTGGCCGGTGAGATACGAAAGGATTTCAGAGGCCTTTACACCATGTGGTTGCGATGTCCGGTAGCTGCAGCCAGAAAAGTCACTGAGAAAGGACGAATTCTCATTGGGTGGGTCTCAGCAAGAGCGCAAACTCTGCCTCCCAGAGCGAGACTTTGTTGGCGGTGTCTCGAAGAAGGGCACCTAAGAGGAAGCTGCTCGTCCGACGTAGATCGCAGCGGTCTATGCTTCCGGTGCTCTATGCCCGGGCACAAAGCAAATACCTGTATTTCAGCACCGCACTGCATACTTTGTGCTGAATGCAAAAGACCTGCTAACCATACAGTAGGTAGCAAGTCCTGTTTTGTTAGCCAACCAGGAAAGGTTAGGCCAGGTAAGAACGCATCTGGTGCTAAAACGCAAAAGCGGCCCCCACTGCTCAGTGCAAGGTCAGGGGAAGAGATGGCTAAAACTAACATCCCATAATGGCAGGGCTAACAGTTCTTCAATGCAACATCAATCACTGTGCCAGAGCTCAGGACTTACTCCTCCAGAGCCTGGCAGAGTGGATGATACAGATTGCGGTGATAGCGGAACCGTATTTCATTCCCCCTAGGTCTAACTGGATCTGCGATCAGGATGGCCTAGTTGCAATCGTATGCCCCGGTGGCATTAATTCAATCAGTCCTGCTAGGGTAATTAAGGGGCGGGGATATGTTGCAGCTCTGCTAGATAAAATAGTAGTCGTTGGAGCCTACTTCTCTCCAAACAGGCCGCTCGCTGAATTTGAAGTTTTTATGACCGAAATTCTAGGCATTATGGGGCAGTTTCTTCCGTGTCCCATAATGGTGGTCGGAGACTTTAATGCTAAGTCGACGGCCTGGGGATCTCCCGCTACGGATGCACGCGGGGAAGTACTGGAAGAATGGTTGCCAACCGCTGGACTTGTTGTTCTAAACAGAGGGTTTGTAAATACATGTGTGCGGTCGCAGGGCGGATCAATCGTCGACGTTTCTTTCGCGAGCCCTGTGTTGGCAAGTCGTATTGTACAGTGGAGAGTCCTCGAGGATGTGGAAACGTTATCGGACCACCGATACATCCGGTTCGAGGTTATCTCCCCCTCTGACAGACAACATGTTTCCATGGGGTCTCATAACGAGGTGAGCGCCAGATGGAAACTAAAGCAGCTGGACAAGGAAATGCTGATTGAAGCGGCTGTTGTCCAATCCTGGGTGCCTGTGCCCGAAGGACCAATTGAGGTTGAGCATGAAGCGAACTGGTTCCGTGGAGCAATGACGCACATATGCGATGCATCAATGCCCCGGGCCAGGCTGAATCCTCCCTTAAAACAGGTGTATTGGTGGTCGTCGGAAATATCGCATCTCCGCGAAGCCTGCGTATTGGCTAGACGGCAATACACCCGCAGTCGTAGAAGAAGAATAAGAAATCCTGAACTTGAGGCCGAGCTTCATTCTTCCTATGTGTCCGCCAAAGATGCACTCAAGATCAGCATCTCGCGGGCAAAAGATGAGTCTAGAAGAGAAATGCTAGAGTCCGTCAACAGAGACCCATGGGGGCGGCCATACTTGATGGTGAGAGGGAAACTTCGACCCTGGACTCCCCCACTAACGCAGACCCTCCGGCCTGAGTTAACAGACCAGGTTGTGACAGAACTATTTCCACAAAGGGAGGAGTATTTGCCGCCGATAATGGCTGCTTCTATAGACGTGACGGAGGCGCTCGATGTACCCGGGGTTACCGATATCGAATTTGGTGTAGCAGTGGAGAGGCTTAAGGCCAAAAAAACAGCTCCCGGTCCAGACGGAATACCCGGTCGGGTATTAGGGCTTGCTCTTGAAGATCTAGAGCCTAGACTGAGGGGTCTACTGGACGCGTGCCTGTTGCAGTCGCAGTTTCCACAGCAGTGGAAGACAGGCCGTCTAGTGCTGCTCAGTAAGGAGGGACGTTCGCCGGAGTCTGCTTCGTCGTATCGCCCCATTGTCTTACTGGACGAAGTGGGGAAACTCTTCGAACGCATCCTTGCTTCTAGAATAGTAAGCCATCTTCGCACTACCGGTCCGAACCTATCCGACAAACAGTTCGGATTCCGACCTGGCAAGTCGACGGTGGATGCTGTCTTACGAGTAAAAACTGCTGCGCAAGAGGCGGTGGAACGAGGGGAAGTCGTCTTGGCGGTGTCCCTAGACATCGCCAACGCGTTCAACACTTTGCCCTGGAGCTGTGTCAGAGAAGCGCTAGGATATCATCATATTCCTTCTTACCTCCGTCGCATCATCGGAGCTTATCTCTCCGATCGCTCCGTCGTATACCCGGTAAAGAGGGGTTGGCGGAAGAGAGATATGTCCTGTGGTGTTCCACAGGGGTCAGTCCTCGGGCCGCTCTTGTGGAACATCGGATATGACTGGGTCCTGCGCGGTGGTAACATCTCAGGTATTGATGTTACCTGTTATGCTGATGACACTCTGGTCACGGCTCGGGCAAAAACCCCGAGACAGGCCGTAACTCTAGCCACCGTTGGAGTGGAACACGTCGTGGGTCGTATACGTCGCCTTGGCCTCGAGGTGGCCCTTAATAAGTCCCAGGCTTTATGTTTTCATGGGCCTCGGAATGCGCCATCGTCGGAGCTCGGCATCACAGTGGACGGTACTCGCATCTGCATCGGGTCGACGATGAGATATCTCGGTCTCGTCCTCGATAGCAGGTGGAAGTTCACCGCCCACTTTGAGCGACTAACGCCGAAATTGCTCAGCGCAACAGCGGCTTTCGGATGGCTGCTGCCGAATTTAGGTGGGCCCAATGCATTAAGTAGACGGCTTTATGCTGGGGTTGTGAGATCCATGGCCTTGTATGGAGCTCCGGTGTGGGCCGGATCCCTGAATAGCCGGAATATCGCTCTCCTGCGCAAACCGCAGAGAGCGATGGCGATCAGGTTAATCCGTGGTTACCGCACCGTCTCATATGAGGCCGCCTGCGTCCTGGCGGGTTCGTTGCCCTGGGATCTTCACGCGGTTGCCCTCACAACGATATATAATCTTCGTGGGGAGGCGTCTATCTCAGGTCTCCAACTAGGTGTACACGAAAGCATGCAGCGGGCAGTAGTGGGTCATGCTAATGCAGCATGGGCGGTACGACTGACGGAGCCCAGCGCCGGGGCCAGGGCTATTGAAGCAGTTGCTCCCGTCCTAAACCAGTGGTTAAGCAGACGCTTTGGTGCCATTAGTTTCCGGCTGACGCAAGTACTCACGGGACATGGTTGTTTCGGCGGGTACTTGTGTCGGGTAGCCGGTAGAGAACCAAGTGCTATATGCCACCACTGCGACGTCTGCCCTGTCGAGACGGCACAACATGCGCTGGAGGAATGTCCAGCCTGGGAACAGGAGAGAACGGCTCTTAAAACAGCAATTGGGCAGGACCTATCGCTTCCAACTGTGGTCCGTAAAATGACTGAGAGCAAGGGATCGTGGGATGCAGTCCAACTTTTCTGCGAGCAAGTAATGCTCCAGAAGGAAGATGCGGAGCGGGAAAGGGAAGAAACAACTTCTCTGGCTATCCGCCGTCGAAGAATGGGTCGCCGAAGAGAGGCGCATATTCGCCATCTCCCGCCCTAACATAAGCTAGTGGGTGGTGGACTCGGGGGAGTCCGTCACTCAATTAAACTAGCCCGAGTAGGCGTGGGCGTGTTCCTGCACGCCACTCTGATCCGAGAAGTGTGGAAGGACGAAAACATCTGTCCTCCACCCCTAACGAGCAGGGGTCTGGTGAGACCGCATCGTCGCGGGGTCGCGGAAGATTGCCAGTCGGATGTTCCCGTGACCCCGGCACATGGCGACGAGAGGGACACCGTGGGGTTTTAGCCGGTTAGAGCCCGGCATAATCAGGTCGTCTCCCCCGAGGTGATCTGGTATCCGTTCTGGATTTCCCCACGAAAAAAAAAAAAAAAAAAAAAAAAAGGTTAGGTTGGGGAGCCATGGGGGGCCATGCTGGAAACCTCCTCGTGTGCCCGTCCGCTACTAATGTTGTCCGGATTCGTCCGGCGGGATTGGAAGCGGTACGGGCCGGTGCTCCCTGGGGGACGGTTAATGCGGTCTTTCGGGATCGCGTTAGCCGTCTGCTAATGTCCAGCGCGGGGGTCGGCTATGAGGAACATAGCCGACGAAACGCTACCAAGGTGCCTTGGTCTGGTTTTCATGGTCTTCGTGTCCGTGGCGATCAGAACGGTGGTTCTTGGCTAGCGTGGGGAGGTGTTTTCGGCTGCCTCCTTCTGGGGCAGTCGATGGGAGGCCAGACCTTGAGTGATTGCTCTTGGCTGGTCGGGGGGGCCTGGTACCCCTTAGTGAGTGTTTCGGCGCTCGGTCTCGGGGTATTGGGATGCGGGGTCACGTCTCTCCCTGCAGCGGGCTTGTTCGCGGGTCCGCTGTGGACGGAATTAAGACCCACGCAGAGGTGGGTCGAACCTTACGGCCGGTCTCTTGGGGGTGGTGCTTGCGCTGCTCTCGAGGGTTGTAGGTTTGGGGCGTAGTGCTGCTGCCCATGCTTCACTAGTTTTAGGCCCGGTCGTTCGCTTCCGGGCGAGCGGCCATAGGTAGTCTAGTTAGAGGCTTGGCATAGTAGTAGTACTAGTTCGTAGTGGTGCTTAAGCTTGCTTCTAGTGTTGGCCCGGCTGACCCGCAGTGAGCCCGGTTTGGATTATCCAACTTGCTCGAATGCGGAGGCCATAGGTAGTCTAGTTTGTGGCTTTAGTAGTTAGGTAGCTAGACTAGGGTGTCGGTCCCGGTCCTCCTGCCTCCGGCAGAGCTGGCTGTGCGATAGATACCTCTGTCTGGCTAGCGGCGGACCGATCCCGATGCCGATTGCCGGTGTGGTGTTCATCAACGTGCTCGGTGGCGAATGGATCTGGGAAGCCGTAGCTAGAAGTAGTTAGCGGTAGTTAGAAGTAGCTAGTTCTAGTTTAAGGGGTGTTTTGGCCCGGACCCGATGCCAGTGGCGAATGGTCGAGGGCATGTCCGGATCAGTGGCCGTCGTTAGCGGTGGCCCTGTTGCCGGTCGGTCGGCGAGTCCGGTGGGTACTTAACTGTGCAGCCGGACAGGCATTTTTTGCCACCGTCGAGTCGTAAACTCCTGCAGGTGTGGCGGTCATGTGAAGCAGCCTGCAGGGGAGCGAGGGTCTTGCCTTAATTGGCCGGACCGCGAGGAGTAAACCTCTTTAAAAAATCCTCAATTCTCGGCGTTTCGTTGCGTGACGTCGGGGTGCTCGTAAGAGAGGCTGGGGAGTTCATCAGCCGCTAGCGCACAACCCTGGAATACCACCCGACCTTCCAGGTGTATTAGGGTTACCCGGGCAAGAGGCTCTGCCGGGGCTGACATTTTAGTTCCTCATTACTCGTGGGATTTGTTATGGACAACCTTAAACACAAAAACGACGTTGAGAGAGAGGAGAGGAGGACGAGGAGGGGAGAGAATAAGGAGAGGCAGGTGACGAGGAGCGTCACGAGTAGGGAGTCTAGTGCGGGGCGGCAGGACGAGGACATGGACTCCGACTGCAGCTTCGCAACTGGACGGTCCCAAAGCCCCGCTACGGGCGGGAAGCTTTGGCGCAAGAGGCGACGCCCGAACCCCGAGTTGGAGCTGTCCGACGACGAGGATTCGGAGCGGTCTGCGTCTGCCACAAGAGGCAGAGGGCGGCCCCCGACGACGGGGGAGTATGTAGGTTTGGCCGATGCCAAAAGGGCGCTTCTCGCTGCAAAGCGGGAAGAGTTCAAGGCGTTGGTAGAGGAAGACCTGGAGAAGAGCGTCGCCGTCACTCGCAAGAGGCGGGAACAGCGAGCCGCTGAACTAGCGTTGACCTCGGGGCAGGTATCGGAGTCGGGCGTCGGACCCAGCAATAGGTCCACGGCCCTGAGCAAGCAGCAGGTCGTAGAGGACTTGGCTATTATTGCGAAAATAGCCACAAAGTCCAAAAACCTGAAGGGGACCATAGTCCGCGAGCTCAAGGACGCGGTGGCTTCAATAGCCGAGGCCGTGGAAGTCCTGGGGTCGCGGACTCTCACTGAAGAGACGCGGCGGCTGCAGGCGGACAATGCTCGCCTGCAGGCCGAGATGGACACTCTCCGCAAGGAGATGTCCACGTTGCGTGAGGACATGGAGAGGGCACGGAAGCAGGGTTGTCCGGCGCCCTCTCCCACCGGATCGACGGAGGCTGCGTCCCCTGCAACGCAGCCTCAGACAACCTCGTTGGAGGAGATCTGTCGGGCGGTCATGTCCCAGGTGGGGACCATGGTGAACGCCCGACTGGCCTCCATAGAGGACCGGCTCCTCCCGGAGACGAGGCTTCGGCCTCCGCTGGCGGCCGACAAGAGGCGGGAGGCGGTGCAGACCACAGAGTCTGTTAAGACCACCTCCCCACCCTCTGCGGGCCCCAGCGGATCGGCGCAGAAGAAATATACGGGAGCGAAGGCGAAGCCAAAAGCGACTCAGCCGCAGGCAAAGCCGAAGGCTACCGAGCCTCAGGCGAAGCCAAAAGCGGCGCAGCCGCAGGCAAAGCCGAAGGCTACCGAGCCTCAGGCGAAAGCGGCAAAGCCGCCCAAGAAGGGACAGGGAAAGGGCCCTGCTGGACCTTCTGCATCGCGATCTAAACCGCAGTCGCAGAAGCCAGGGATCCCTCCCAAAAGAAAGCTCCGGGCAGAACGATCCACGGCTGTGGTATTGACCCTGCATCCCGAAGCCGAGGCCAATGGCGTGACTTACGCCCAGGTCTTGGCTGAGGCGAAGCAGAAAGTCAACCTGGCCGACCTGGGTATTAAGGACCTAAGGTTTAGGAAGGCGGTCACTGGTGGCCGCATCCTGGAACTGCCCGGAGCGAATACCGGGGGTATGGCGGACTCTCTCGCTAACAAGCTGAGAGAGTCACTGCCCGCAGGGCAGGTCAGGGTCTCTAGACCCACGAAGTGCGCAGAAATGCGCATTTCGGGACTGGACGACTCCGTGTCCAGCGTCGACGTAGCTACGGCCGTCGCAAGGGTAGGTGGGTGCGACGTCGACGAAGTCCGTTGTGGGGCTGTCACAGTCGGCGCCGGTGGCCTCGGTGCTGCGTGGGTTCGTTGCCCGGTCGCAGCGGCCAAGAAGGTATCCGGCGGCGGAAGGCTCCTCGTCGGATGGGTGTCGGCACAGGTGCGCGTCTTGGACGATCGGCCCCTCAGGTGCTTCCGGTGCCTGGAGATGGGGCACGTCAGGGCCAAGTGCACTGCGGAGGTCGACAGGAGCGACCTCTGCTATCGGTGCGGAAAGCCCGGGCACAAGTCCCAGGAGTGCTCTGCCGAGCCGCACTGCGTTACGTGCGCAGCGGCCGGCAGACCGGCCAAGCATCGGGTGGGGACCAAGGAGTGCGTCCCCGCCCCGAAGGGAAGGAAGCCGGTCAAGGCTGGCAGGGGTCCTAGGGCCTCAAAGCAGCTTTCGAGGCCCGTAGAGGATCCCATGGTCATCGAATAAGATGGCCATGCGGATTCTACAGGCGAATATCAACCACTGCGCCAGGGCTCAGGACCTATTATTCCAAAGCATGGCGGAGTGGTTGGTAAACCTCGTCGTGGTCGCCGAGCCCTACTACATCCCTTCGGGGGACGACTGGGCCGGCGACAGGGACGGTGTGGTGGCGATCGGGACCCGGACAGCGGCCGGATCCCCGGTCTTCGGAGGAGTGACGAAGGGTCGCGGCTACGTCTCGGCTCTCGTCGGAAACGTAACACTGATCGGGGTCTACTTCTCTCCGAATCGCAGCGTCGCCGACTTCGAACAGTTTCTGGTCGAAGTCGGCGCCCTCGTCGGGAGGAGTGGCCCCGGTCGGGTCCTCGTGGTCGGGGACCTTAATGCCAAATCCATGGCTTGGGGTTGCCCGGCCGCGGACGCACGTGGAGAGCTCCTCGAAGACTGGGTAGTCCGGTCCGTCCGGTCTTGTCGTCCTGAACCGCGGGTCGGTACATACGTGCGTGCGCCAACAGGGTGGTTCGATCGTCGACATCACGTTCGCCGATCCCACCCTGGCGCGCCGTATCCGAGGCTGGCGGGTTATGGAGGATGTGGAGACGTTGTCGGACCACCGCTACGTGAGGTTCGACGTCTCCGCACTCCCCGCCCCGCCGAACGCCCCGAGTCGACCTCCGCGCGAAGAGGGCCCGCGATGGGCCCTGAAGCGTCTGGACAGGGAGGTGCTGGTGGAGGCTGCCCTGGTCCAGTCCTGGGTAGGAGCGCCGGAAGGCGCAGTGAATGTAGAGGCGGAAGCTGCGCGTCTGGGCCAGACCATGTCGCACATCTGCGATGCGGCGATGCCCCGCGTACGCTCCGCGACTCCGAGGCGCGGCGTGTACTGGTGGTCTGAGGAGCTATCGCGTCTCCGAGAGACCTGCGTGGCTCTCAGACGCCAGTACACCAGATGTCGGAGGCGGCGGCGACGAGACCAAGAGCTTGAGAGTCAGCACTATACTCGATATCGGGATGCAGTGCTGGCTTTCGTAGCGGCCATCGCCAAAGCCAAAGACCTGGCCGAAGCGGAGATGGTGGAGTCCCTGGACAGGGACCCGTGGGGGAGGCCGTACAAGATGGTGAGGCGAAAGCTTCGACCGTGGGCCCCTCCGTTGACCAAGACTCTCCAGCCGGCGTTGCTGGAGTCCGTAGTCACGGCATTGTTCCCTCGAGGTACCGACCATCGGGTACCTCGTATGGCGCCGGCGACTGAGGAGGTGGAGGAGGAGCGTTGGGACGCAGCACGGGATGTCTCCGGGGGTGAGTTGGGGGCTGCAGTGCTTCGGCTTCGGTCGAAGAACACTGCGCCGGGACCCGACGGCATCCCCGGTCGCGCCTGGGCCTTGGCCCTAGGGGATTTAGAGCCTCTAGTGCTGCGCCTCTTCAACGCATGTTTGCGGCAGGGCCGGTTCCCGCGGACGTGGAAGGGTGGGAAACTGGTGCTGTTGCGCAAGGAGGGGCGGCCGGTTGCCGAGCCATCGGCATATCGGCCGATAGTGCTTCTGGACGAGGCGGGTAAGCTCTTTGAGCGGGTTTTATCCGCTCGCCTCGTCAAGCACTTGGGGGAGTCCGGTCGGGATCTCAGCGACCATCAATTTGGCTTCCGCAAGGGCAGGTCCACCCTTGACGCTGTCGGTCGGGTGAGGGCCCTGACGGAGGCCTCGGTTTCTCGGGGCGGGGTGGTGTTGGCGGTGTCTCTCGATATCGCCAACGCGTTCAACACCCTTCCCTGGGCGACCATTTTGGAGGCGCTGAGGTTCCACGCCGTGCCCGGGTACTTGCGTCGCGTCGTAGCGGATTACCTCTGCGACCGCGCCGTCTGCTACTCGTCTGGCGACGGCTGGATTCGTAGGGAGGTGTCGTGCGGTGTTCCTCAGGGGTCGGTTCTCGGACCTCTCCTGTGGAACATCGGCTACGACTGGGTGCTGCGCGGTGCCAACTTGCGGGGTGTCGAAGTAACCTGTTACGCCGACGACACTCTCGTAACGGCACGCGGCGACAGCTACCGGGAGGCCAGTGTTCTGGCAACGGCTGGGGTCGCGCAGGTAGTGGCGCGCATTAGAAGGTTGGGGCTGGAGGTTGCATTGCACAAATCCGTCGCTGTGTGTTTTCACGGGCCGCGGAACGCACCTCCTGCCGGGTCGAGTGTGGTGGTCGGAGGAGTTTCCATCGCCGTCGGGCGTTCCTTGGAGTACCTTGGACTCGTCCTCGACAGTCGATGGAGCTTCGACGAGCACTTTCGGCGCCTAGCGCCGAAGCTAGTTAGGGCAGCCGGAGCGCTGTGTCGCGTCCTCCCAAATGTCGGGGGACCGAGCCTGAGCTGCCGGCGTCTGTACACCGGGGTGGTAAAGTCCATGGCGCTCTACGGAGCGCCAATATGGGCCGATAGCCTCGACTCCCGCAACCGGGCCCTCTTGTGCAGAGCGCAGAGGGTCATGGCTGTCAGGGTGATCCGAGGGTATCGCACCATCTCGTGCGAGGCGGCCTGCGCTCTGGCCGGGACCCCACCGTGGGACCTGGACGCTTTGACGCTGGCGGAGGCGTATCGACGGAGGAGGGATGCCCGTCTTCGGGGGGAGGGTGGGGAGTCGGATTGGAGGCGCAGGGTGCAGGAGGAGCTGCTCGTCACATGGCGAGAGAGGCTCAGGATGCCCGGCGCTGGCATATCGACAGCCCTGGCGATCGGTCCCATCCTTTCGGATTGGGTCGGTCGTAGGCACGGGGTGATGACTTTCCACCTGACGCAGATCCTTTCGGGGCACGGATGCTTCGGGAGGTATCTGTTTAGGGTGGCGGGTCGTGAGCCCACGATGATGTGCCACGAGTGCGGCTGCGCCGAGGATACGGCGCAGCACACGCTGGCTTCGTGCCCGCATTGGGCGGAGCCGCGTGCTACACTCGTGGCTTCCATCGGGTCGGACCTCTCGCTCCCGGCCGTGGTCAAGGCCATGGTCTCCAGCGAAGAGGCGTGGGGTGCGGTGCGTTCCTTCTGCGAGGTCGTGATGTCGCAGAAGGAGGCGGCGGAGAGGCTCAGGGAGGAGGACGGAGCCGCTCTACCGATGCGCCGGAGGAGGGTGGGGCGCAGGCGTGTCGCTCACGAGCGCCGTCTGCCGCCGTAGCCCCCGGTACGGGTGGTGGACTGCGAAGTCCGCCACTCGCCACGGTCCCACCTCGGGGCCGGGGCTCTAGTGGGTATGAGTCGGATCGGACTTCCTTGATTCTGAGCTCGGCGGCTTGCCGTCGTCTCGGAGACAAAGGTCGTCCAAAACGATCTGGCTCGGTCGGCTTGGGCGGGGAGCAGGGGAGCTCCTCGCCAGAAAACAAGCCGACCATCGGAGTGGGGCGCATCCCGGTCAACAGTTTGCGCCGCTCCATTGGGGGGGTGGTGGCCGCCCACGTGGCTTGGCCTGCCGTTGGAGCAACGCGGATGTATGCTTAGGCGTTCCCGTGGCGCTCCTCTCTATACGGCGATGTGTTGACCGTCTGGTTTAGTGGGTAGGAGTCCCACATACCCACCGCCTTCCGCTCCCCTGGAATGCGGTGAAACCCATGAGGGTTCCAGACGAAAAAAAAAAAAAAAAAAAAAAAAAAAAAAAAAAAAAAAAAAAAAAAAAAAAAAAAAAAAAAAGGTTGGGGAGCCATGCTGGAAACCTCCTCGTGTGCCCGTCCGCTACCAGTGTTGTCCGGATTCGTCCGGCGGGATTGGAAGCGGTACGGGCCGGTGCTCCCTGGGGGATGGTTAATGCGGTCTTTCGGGATCGCGTTAGCCGTCTGCTAATGTCCAGCGCGGGGGTCGGCTATGAGGAACATAGCCGACGAAACGCTACCAAGGTGCCTTGGTCTGGTTTTCATGGTCTTCGTGTCCGTGGCGATCAGAACGGAGGTTCTTGGGTAGCATGGGGAGGTGTTTTCGGCTGCCTCCTTCTGGGGCAGTCGATGGGAGGCCAGACCTTGAGTGATTGCTCCTGGCTGGTCGGGGAGGCCCGGTACCCCTTAGTGAGTGTTTCGGCGCTCGGTCTCGGGGTATTGGGATGCGGGGTCCCGTCTCTCCCTGCATCGGGCTCGTTCGCGGGTCCGCTGTGGAAGGAGTTCAGAACTTCGCAGAGGTGGGTCGGCCCTTACGGCCGGTCTCTTGAGGGAGGTGCTTGCGCTGCTCTCGAGGGTTGTAGATTTGGGGCGTAGTGCTGCTGCCCATGCTTCACTAGTTTTAGGCCCGGTCGTTCGCCTCCGGGCGAGCGGCCATAGGTAGTCTAGTTAGAGGCTTGGCATAGTAGTACTAGTTCGTAGTGGTGCTTAAGCTTGCTTCTAGTGTTGGCCCGGCTGACCCGCAGTGAGCCCTGTTTGGATTATCCAACCTGCTCGAATGCGGAGGCCATAGGTAGTCTAGTTTGTGGCTTTAGCAGTTAGGTAGCTAGAAGTAGTTAGCTAGAAGTAGATAGTTAGCTAGAAGTAGTTAGCGGTAGCTAGTAGTAGTTGTAGTACCGTAGCTAGTTTTAGTTATAGGGACGTTTTGGCCCGGACCCGATGCCAGTGGCGAATGGTCGAGGGCATGTCCGGATCAGTGGCCGCCGTTAGCGGTGACCCTGTTGCCGGTCGGTCGACGAGTCCGGTGGGTACTTCACTGTGCAGCCGGACAGGCATTTTTGCCACCGTCGAGTCGTAAACTTCTGAAGGTGTGGCTGTCATGTGAAGCAGCCTGCAGGAGAGCGAGGGTCTTGCCTTAATTGGCCGGACCGGGAGGAGTAAACCTCTATAAAAAATCCTCAATTCTCGGCGTTTCGTTGCGTGACGTCGGGGTGCTCGAAAGAGAGGCTGGGGAGTTCATCAGTCGCTAGCGCACAACCCTGGAATACCACCCGACCTTCCAGGTGTATTAGGGTTACCCGGGCAAGAGGCTCTGCCGGGGCTGACATTTTAGTTCCTCACTACTCGTGGGATTTGCTATGGAAATTCTTACAAACAAAAACGACGTTGAGGGAGAGGAGAGGAGGACGAGGAGGGGAGAGAGTAAAGAGAGGCGGATGACGAGGAGCGTCACTAGTAGGGAGTCAAGTGCGGGGCGGCAGGACGAGGACATGGACTCCGACTGCAGTTTCGCCACTGGACGGTCCCAAAGCCCCGCTACGGGCGGGAAACTTTGGCGCAAGAGGCGACGCCCGAACCCCGAGTTGGAGCTGTCCGACGACGAGGATTCGGAGCGGTCTGCGTCTGCGACAAGAGGCCGAGGGAGGCCCCCGACGACGGGGGAGTACGTAGGTTTGGCCGATGCCAAAAGAGCGCTTCTCGCTGCAAAGCGGGAAGAGTTCAAGGCGTTGGTAGAGGAAGACCTAGAGAAGAGCGTCGCGGTCACTCGCAAGAGGCGGGAACAGCGAGCCGCTCAACTAGCGTCGACCTCGGGGGAGGTAGCTGAGTCGGGCGTCGGACCCAGTAATAGGTCCACGGCCCTGACGAAGCAACAGGTTGTGGAGGACTTGGCGATTATTGCGAAAATCGCCACGAAGTCCAAGAACCTGAAGGGGACTATAGTCCGGGAACTCAAAGACGCGGTGGCTTCAATAGCCGTGGCCGTGGAAGTCCTGGGATCGCGGACCCTCACGGAAGAGACGCGGCGGCTGCAGGCGGACAATGCTCGCCTGCAGGCCGAGATGGACACTCTCCGCAAGGAGATGTCCACGTTGCGTGAGGACATGGAGAGGGCACGGAAGCAGGGTTGTCCGGCGCCCACTCCCACCGGATCGACGGAGGCTGCGTCCCCTGCAACGCAGCCTCAGACAACCTCGCTGGAGGAGATCTGTCGGGCGGTCATGTCCCAGGTGGGGACCATGGTGACCGCCCGACTGGCCTCCATAGAGGACCGGCTCCTCCCGGAGAAGAGGCTTCGGCCTCCGCTGGCGGCCGACAAGAGGCGGGAGGCGGTGCAGACCACAGAGTCTGTTAAGACCGCCGCCCCACCCTCTGCGGGCCCCAGCGGATCGGCGCAGAAGAAGTCTAAGGGAGCGAAGGCGAAGCCAAAAGCGGCTCAGCCGCAGGCGAAGCCGAAAGCGGCCCAGCCGCAGGCAAAGCCGAAGGCTACCGAGCCTCAGGCGAAGCCAAAAGCGGCAAAGCCACCCAAGAAGGGACAGGGAAAGGGCCCTGCTGGACCTTCTGCATCGCGGTCTAAACCGCAGTCGCAGAAGCCAGGGACCGCTCCCAAAAGAAAGCTCCGGGCAGAACGATCCACGGCTGTGGTATTGACTCTGCATCCCGAAGCCGAGGCCAATGGCGTGACTTACGCCCAGGTCTTGGCGGAGGCGAAGCAGAAAGTCAACCTGGCCGACCTGGGTATTAAGGACCTAAGGTTTAGGAAGGCGGTCACTGGTGGCCGCATCCTGGAACTGCCCGGAGCGAATACCGGGGGTAAGGCGGACTCTCTCGCTAACAAGCTGAGAGAGTCACTGCCCGCAGGGCAGGTCAGGGTGTCTAGACCCAGGAAGTGCGCAGAAATGCGCATTTCGGGACTGGACGACTCCGTGTCCAGCGTCGACGTGGCTACGGCCGTCGCAAGGGTAGGTGGGTGCGACGTCGACGAAGTCCGGTGTGGGGCTGTCACTGTCGGCGCCGGTGGCCTCGGTGCTGCGTGGGTTCGTTGCCCGGTAGCAGCGGCCAAGAAGGTGTCCGGCGGCGGAAGGCTCCTCGTCGGATGGGTGTCGGCACAGGTCCGCGTCTTGGACGATCGGCCCCTCAGGTGCTTCCGGTGCCTGGAGATGGGGCACGTCAGGGCCAAGTGCACTGCGGAGGTCGACAGGAGCGACCTCTGCTATCGGTGCGGAAAGCCCGGGCATAAGGCCCAGGAGTGCTCTGCCGAGCCGCACTGCGTCACGTGCGCAGCGGGCGGCAGACCGGCCAAGCATCGGGTGGGGACCAAGGAGTGTGTCCCCGCCCCGAAGGGAAGGAAGCCGGGCAAGGCTGGCAGGGGTCCTAGGGCCTCAAAGCAGCCTTCCAGGCCCGTAGAGGATCCCATGGTCATCGAATAAGATGGCCATGCGGATTCTACAGGCGAATATCAACCACTGCGCCAGGGCTCAGGACCTATTGTTCCAAAGCATGGCGGAGTGGTTGGTAAACCTCGTCGTGGTCGCCGAGCCCTACTATGTCCCTTCGGGGGACGACTGGGCCGGCGACAGGGACGGTGTGGTGGCGATCGGGACCCGGACAGCGGCCGGATCCCCGGTCTTCGGAGGAGTGACGAAGGGTCGAGGCTACGTCTCGGCTCTCGTCGGAAACGTGACACTGATCGGGGTCTACTTCTCTCCGAATCGCAGTGTCGCCGACTTCGAACAGTTTCTGGTCGAAGTCGGCGCCCTCGTCGGGAGGAGTGGCCCCGGTCGGGTCCTCGTGGTCGGGGACCTCAATGCCAAATCCATGGCTTGGGGTTGCCCGGCCACGGACGCACGTGGAGAGGTCCTCGAAGACTGGGTAGTCGCGTCCGGTCTTGTCGTCCTGAACCGCGGGTCGGTACATACGTGCGTGCGGCAACAGGGTGGTTCGATCGTCGACATCACGTTCGCCGATCCCGCCCTGGCGCGCCGTATCCGAGGCTGGCGGGTGATGGAGGATGTGGAGACGTTGTCGGACCACCGCTACGTGAGGTTCGACGTCTCCGCACTTCCCGCCCCGCCGAACGCCCCGAGTCGACCCTCGCGCGAAGAGGGCCCGCGATGGGCCCTGAAGCGTCTGGACAGGGAGGTGCTGGTGGAGGCTGCCCTGGTCCAGGCCTGGGTAGGAGCGCCGGAAGGCGCAGTGAATGTAGAGGCGGAAGCTGCGCGTCTGGGCCAGACCATGTCGCACATCTGCGATGCGGCGATGCCCCGCGTACGCTCCGCGACTCCGAGGCGCGGCGTGTACTGGTGGTCTGAGGAGCTATCGCGTCTCCGAGAGACCTGCGTGGCTCTCAGACGCCAGTACACCAGATGTCGGAGGCGGCGGCGACGAGACCAAGAGCTTGAGAGTCAGCACTATACTCGATATCGGGAGGCAGTGCTGGCTTTCGTAGCGGCCATCGCCAAAGCCAAAGACCTGGCCGAAGCGGAGATGGTGGAGTCCCTGGACAGGGACCCGTGGGGGAGGCCGTACAAGATGGTGAGGCGAAAGCTTCGACCGTGGGCCCCTCCGCTGACCAAGACTCTCCAGCCGGCGTTGCTGGAGTCCGTAGTCACGGCATTGTTCCCTCGAGGTACCGACCATCGGGTACCTCGTATGGCGCCGGCGACTGAGGCGGTAGAGGACGAGCGTTGGGACGCAGCACGGGATGTCTCCGGGAGTGAGTTGGGGGCTGCAGTGCTTCGGCTTCGGTCGAAGAACACTGCGCCGGGACCCGACGGCATCCCCGGTCGCGCCTGGGCCTTGGCCCTAGGGGATTTAGAGCCTCTAGTGCTGCGCCTCTTCAACGCATGTTTGCGGCAGGGCCGGTTCCCGCGGACGTGGAAGGGTGGGAAACTGGTGCTGTTGCGCAAGGAGGGGCGGCCGGTTGCCGAGCCATCGGCATATCGGCCGATAGTGCTTCTCGACGAGGCGGGTAAGCTCTTTGAGCGGGTTTTATCCGCTCGCCTCGTCAAGCACTTGGGGGAGTCCGGTCGGGATCTCAGCGACCATCAATTTGGCTTCCGCAAGGGCAGGTCCACCCTCGACGCTGTCGGTCGGGTGAGGGCCCTGGCGGAGGCCTCGGTTTCTCGGGGCGGAGTGGTGTTGGCGGTGTCTCTCGACATCGCCAACGCGTTCAACACCCTTCCCTGGGCGACCATTTTGGAGGCGCTGAGGTTCCACGCCGTGCCCGGGTACTTGCGGCGCGTCGTAGCGGATTACCTCTGCGACCGCGCCGTCTGCTACCCGTCTGGCGACGGCTGGATTCGTAGGGAGGTGTCGTGCGGTGTTCCTCAGGGGTCGGTTCTCGGACCTCTCCTGTGGAACATCGGCTACGACTGGGTGCTGCGCGGTGCCAACTTACGGGGTGTCGAAGTAACCTGTTACGCCGACGACACTCTCGTAACGGCACGCGGCGACAGTTACCGGGAGGCCAGTGTTCTGGCAACGGCCGGGGTCGCGCAGGTAGTGGCGCGCATTAGAAGGTTGGGGCTGGAGGTTGCATTGCACAAATCCGTCGCCGTGTGTTTTCACGGGCCGCGGAACGCACCTCCTGCCGGGTCGAGTGTGGTGGTCGGAGGAGTTTCCATCGCCGTCGGGCGTTCCTTGGAGTACCTTGGACTCGTCCTCGACAGTCGATGGAGCTTCGACGAGCACTTTCGGCGCCTAGCGCCGAAGCTAGTTAGGGCAGCCGGAGCGCTGTGTCGCGTCCTCCCAAATGTCGGGGGACCGAGCCTGAGCTGCCGGCGTCTGTACACCGGGGTGGTAAAGTCCATGGCGCTCTACGGGGCACCAATATGGGCCGATAGCCTCGACTCCCGCAACCGGGCCCTCTTGTGCAGAGCGCAGAGGGTCATGGCTGTCAGGGTGATCCGAGGGTATCGCACCATCTCGTGCGAGGCGGCCTGCGCTTTGGCCGGGACTCCACCGTGGGACCTGGACGCGTTGACGCTGGCGGAGGCGTATCGACGGAGGAGGCACGCCCGTCTTCGGGGGGAGGGTGGGGAGTCTGATTGGAGGCGCAGGGCACAGGAGGAGCTGCTCGTCACATGGCGAGAGAGGCTCAGAAAGCCCGGCGCTGGTAAATCGACTGCCCTGGCGATCGGTCCCATTCTTTCGGACTGGGTCGGTCGAAGGCACGGGGTGATGACCTTCCACCTGACGCAGATCCTTTCGGGGCACGGATGCTTCGGGAGGTATCTGTTTAGGGTGGCGGGTCGCGAGCCCACGATGATGTGCCACGAGTGCGGCTGCGCCGAGGATACGGCGCAGCACACGCTGGCTTCGTGCCCGCACTGGGCGGAGCCACGTGCTACACTCGTGGCTTCCATCGGGTCGGACCTCTCGCTCCCGGCCGTGGTGAAGGCCATGGTCTCGAGCGAAGAGGCGTGGGGTGCGGTGCGTTCCTTCTGCGAGGTCGTGATGTCGCAGAAGGAGGCGGCGGAGAGGCTCAGGGAGGAGGACGGAGCCGCTCTACCGATGCGCCGGAGGAGGGTGGGGCGCAGGCGTGTCGCTCACGAGCGGCGTCTGCCGCCGTAGCCCCCGGTACGGGTGGTGGACTGCGAAGTCCGCCACTCGCCACGGTCCCATCTCGGGGCCGGGGCTCTAGTGGGGTATGAGTCGGATCGGACTTCCTTGATTCCGAGCTCGGCGGCTTGCCGTCGGCTCGGAGATAAAGGTCGCCCAAAACGATCTGGCTCGGTCGGCTTGGGTGGGGAGCAGGGGAGCTCCTCGCCAGAAAACAAGCCGACCATCGGAGTGGGGCGCATCCCGGTCAACAGTTTGCGCCGCTCCATAGGGGGGGTGGTGGCCGCCTACTTGGCGCTGCCTGCCGTTGGAGCAACGCGGATGTATGCTTCGGCGTTCCCGTGGCGCTCCTCTCTATACGGCGATGTGTTGACCGTCTGGTTTAGTGGGTAGGAGTCCCACATACCCACCGCCTTCCGCTCCCCTGGAATGCGGTGGAACTCATGAGAGTTCCAGACGAAAAAAAAAAAAAAAAAAAAAAAAAAAAAAAAAAAAAAAAAAGGTTAGGTTGTGCGGTGCGTTCCTTCTGCGAGGTCGTGATGTCGCAGAAGGAGGCGGCGGAGAGGCTCAGGGAGGAGGACGGAGCCGCTCTACCGATGCGCCGGAGGAGGGTGGGGCGCAGGCGTGTCGCTCACGAGCGCCGTCTGCCGCCGTAGCCCCCGGTACGGGTGGTGGGCTGCGAAGTCCGCCACTCGCCACGGTCCCAACTCGGGGCCGGGGCTCTAGTGGGTATGAGTCGGATCGGACTTCCTTGATTCTGAGCTCGGCGGATTGCCGTCGGCTCGGAGATAAAGGTCGTCCAGAACGATCTGGCTCGGTCGGCTTGGGCGGGGAGCAGGGGAGCTCCTCGCCAGAAAACAAGCCGGCCATCGGAGTGGGGCGCATCCCGGTCAACAGTTTGCGCCGCTCCATTTGGGGGGGTGGTGGCCGCCTACTTGGCGCTGCCTGCCGTTGGAGCAACGCGGATGTATGCTTCGGCGTTCCCGTGGCGCTCCTCCATACGGCGATGTGTTGACCGTCTGGTTTAGTGAGTAGGAGTCTCACATACCCACCGCCTTCCGCTCCCCTGGAATGCGGTGGAACTCATGAGAGTTCCAGACGAAAAAAAAAAAAAAAAAAAAAAAAAAAAAAAAAAAAAAAAAAAAAAAAAAAAAAAAAAAAAAAGGTTAGGTTAGGTTAGGTTAGGTTAGGTTCACTGCGCCAGGGCTCAGGACCTATTGTTCCAAAGCATGGCGGAGTGGTTGGTGAACGTCGTCGTGATCGCCGAGCCCTACTACGTCCCTTCGGGGGACGACTGGGCCGGTGACAGGGACGGTGTGGTGGCGATCGGGACCCGGACAGCGGCCGGATCCCCGGTCTTCGGAGGAGTGACGAAGGGTCGAGGCTACGTCTCGGCTCTCGTCGGAAACGTGACACTGATCGGGGTCTACTTCTCTCCGAATCGCAGCGTCGCCGACTTCGAACAGTTTCTGGTCGAAGTCGGCGCCCTCATCGGGAGGAGTGGCCCCGGTCGGGTCCTCGTGGTCGGGGACCTCAATGCCAAATCCATGGCTTGGGGTTGCCCGGCCACGGACGCACGTGGAGAGCTCCTCGAAGACTGGGTAGTCGCGTCCGGTCTTGTCGTCCTGAACCGCGGGTCGGTACATACGTGCGTGCGGCAACAGGGTGGTTCGATCGTCGACATCACGTTCGCCGATTCCACCCTGGCGCGCCGTATCCGAGGCTGGCGGGTGATGGAGGATGTGGAGACGTTGTCGGACCACCGCTACGTGAGGTTCGACGTCTCCGCACTCCCCGCCCCGCCGAACGCCCCGAGTCGACCCTCGCGCGAAGAGGGCCCGCGATGGGCCCTGAAGCGTCTGGACAGGGAGGTGCTGGCGGAGGCTGCCCTGGTCCAGGCCTGGGTAGGAGCGCCGGAAGGCGCAGTGAATGTAGAGGCGGAAGCTGCGCGTCTGGGCCAGACCATGTCGCACATCTGCGATGCGGCGATGCCCCGCGTACGCTCCGCGACTCCGAAGCGCGGCGTGTACTGGTGGTCTGAGGAGCTATCGCGTCTCCGAGAGACCTGCGTGGCTCTCAGACGCCAGTACACCAGATGTCGGAGGCGGCGGCGACGAGACCAAGAGCTTGAGAGTCAGCACTATACTCGATATCGGGAGGCAGTGCTGGCTTTCGTAGCGGCCATCACCAAAGCCAAAGACCTGGCCGAAGCGGAGATGGTGGAGTCCCTGGACAGGGACCCGTGGGGGAGGCCGTACAAGATGGTGAGGCGAAAGCTTCGACCGTGGGCCCCCCCGCTGACCAAGACTCTCCAGCCGGCGTTGCTGGAGTCCGTAGTCACGGCATTGTTCCCTCGAGGTACTGATCATCGGGTACCTCGTATGGCGCCGGCGACTGAGGAGGTGGAGGAGGAGCGTTGGGACGCAGCACGGGATGTCTCCGGGGGTGAGTTGGGGGCTGCAGTGCTTCGGCTTCGGTCGAAGAACACTGCGCCGGGACCCGACGGCATCCCCGGGCGCGCCTGGGCCTTGGCCCTAGGGGATTTAGAGCCTCTAGTGCTGCGCCTCTTCAACGCTTGTTTGCGGCAGGGCCGGTTCCCGCGGACGTGGAAGGGTGGGAAACTGGTGCTGTTGCGCAAGGAGGGGCGGCCGGTTGCCGAGCCATCGGCATACCGGCCGATAGTGCTTCTAGACGAGGCGGGTAAGCTCTTTGAGCGGGTTTTATCCGCTCGCCTCGTCAAGCACTTGGGGGAGTCCAGTCGGGATCTCAGCGACCATCAATTTGGCTTCCGCAAGGGCAGGTCCACCCTCGACGCTGTCGGTCGGGTGAGGGCCCTGGCGGAGGCCTCGGTGTCTCGGGGCGGGGTGGTGTTGGCGGTGTCTCTCGATATCGCCAACGCGTTCAACACCCTTCCCTGGGCGACCATTTTGGAGGCGTTGAGGTTCCACGCCGTGCCCGGGTACTTGCGTCGCGTCGTAGCGGATTACCTCTGCGACCGCGCCGTCTGCTACCCGTCTGGCGACGGCTGGATTCGTAGGGAGGTGTCGTGCGGTGTTCCCCAGGGGTCGGTTCTCGGACCTCTCCTGTGGAACATCGGCTACGACTGGGTGCTGCGCGGTGCCAACTTACGGGGTGTCGAAGTAACTTGTTACGCCGACGACACTCTCGTAACGGCACGCGGCGTCAGCTACCGGGAGGCCAGTGTTCTGGCGACGGCTGGGGTCGCGCAGGTAGTGGCGCGCATTAGAAGGTTGGGGCTGGAGGTTGCATTGCACAAATCCGTCGCCGTGTGTTTTCACGGGCCGCGGAACGCACCTCCTGCCGGGTCGAGTATGGTGGTCGGAGGAGTTTCCATCGCCGTCGGGCGTTCCTTGGAGTACCTTGGACTCGTCCTCGACAGTCGATGGAGCTTCGACGAGCACTTTCGGCGCCTAGCGCCGAAGCTAGTTAGGGCAGCCGGAGCGCTGTGTCGCGTCCTCCCAAATGTCGGGGGACCGAGCCTGAGCTGCCGGCGTCTGTACACCGGGGTGGTAAAGTCCATGGCGCTCTACGGGGCACCAATATGGGCCGATAGCCTCGACTCCCGCAACCGGGCCCTCTTGTGCAGAGCGCAGAGGGTCATGGCTGTCAGGGTGATCCGAGGGTATCGCACCATCTCGTGCGAGGCGGCCTGCGCTCTGGCCGGGACCCCACCGTGGGACCTGGACGCTTTGACGCTGGCGGAGGCGTATCGTCGGAGGAGGGATGCCCATCTTCGGAGGGAGGGTGGGGAGTCGGATTGGAGGCGCAGGGTGCAGGAGGAGCTGCTCGTCACATGGCGAGAGAGGCTCAGAGTGCCCGGCGCTGGTAAATCGACTGCCCTAGCGATCGGTCCCATCCTTTCGGACTGGGTCGGTCGCAGGCACGGGGTGATGACCTTCCACCTGACGCAGATCCTTTCGGGGCACGGATGCTTCGGGAGGTATCTGTTTAGGGTGGCGGGTCGTGAGCCCACGATGATGTGCCACGAGTGCGGCTGCGCCGAGGATACGGCTCAGCACACGCTGGCTTCGTGCCCGCATTGGGCGGAGCCGCGTGCTACACTCGTGGCTTCCATCGGGTCGGACCTCTCGCTCGCGGCCGTCGTCAAGGCCATGGTCTCGAGCGAAGAGGCGTGGGGTGCGGTGCGTTCCTTCTGCGAGGTCGTGATGTCGCAGAAGGAGGCGGCGGAGAGGCTCAGGGAGGAGGACGGAGCCGCTCTACCGATGCGCCGGAGGAGGGTAGGGCGCAGGCGTGTCGCTCACGAGCGCCGTCTGCCGCCGTAGCCCCCGGTACGGGTGGTGGACTGCGAAGTCCGCCACTCGCCACGGTCCCATCTCGGGGCCGGGGCTCTAGTGGGTATGAGTCGGATCGGACTTCCTAGATTCTGAGCTCGGCGGCTTGCCGTCGGCTCGGAGATAAAGGTCGTCCAAAACGATCTGGCTCGGTCGGCTTGGGCGGGGAGCAGGGGAGCTCCTCGCCAGAAAACAAGCCGACCATCGGAGTGGGGCGCATCCCGGTCAACAGTTTGCGCCGCTCCATTTGGGGGGGTGGTGGCCGCCTACTTGGCGTTGCCTGCCGTTGGAGTAACGCGGATGTATGCTTCGGCGTTCCCGTGGCGCTCCTCCATACGGCGATGTGTTGACCGTCTGGTTTAGTGAGTAGGAGTCTCACATACCCACCGCCTTCCGCTCCCCTGGAATGCGGTGGAACCCATGAGGGTTCCAGACGAAAAAAAAAAAAAAAAAAAAAAAAAAAAAAAAAAAAGGTTAGGTTAGGTTAGGTTAGGTTAGGTTAGGTTAGGTTAGGTCAGTTCAGGTCAGGTCAGGTCAGGTCAGGTCAGGTCAGGTCAGGTCAGGTCAGGTCAGGTCAGGTCAGGTCAGGTCAGGTCAGGTCAGGTCAGGTCAGGTCAGGTCAGGTCAGGTCAGGTCAGGTCAGGTCAGGTCAGGTCAGGTCAGGTCAGGTCAGGTCAGGTCAGGTCAGGTCAGGTCAGGTCAGGTCAGGTCAGGTCAGGTCAGGTCAGGTCAGGTCAGGTCAGGTCAGGTCAGGTCAGGTCAGGTCAGGTCAGGTCAGGTCAGGTCAGGTCAGGTCAGGTCAGGTCAGGTCAGGTCAGGTCAGGTCAGGTCAGGTCAGGTCAGGTCAGGTCAGGTCAGGTCAGGTCAGGTCAGGTCAGGTCAGGTCAGGTCAGGTCAGGTCAGGTCAGGTCAGGTCAGGTCAGGTCAGGTCAGGTCAGGTCAGGTCAGGTCAGGTCAGGTCAGGTCAGGTCAGGTCAGGTCAGGTCAGGTCAGGTCAGGTCAGGTCAGGTCAGGTCAGGTCAGGTCAGGTCAGGTCAGGTCAGGTCAGGTCAGGTCAGGTCAGGTCAGGTCAGGTCAGGTCAGGTCAGGTCAGGTCAGGTCAGGTCAGGTCAGGTCAGGTCAGGTCAGGTCAGGTCAGGTCAGGTCAGGTCAGGTCAGGTCAGGTCAGGTCAGGTCAGGTCAGGTTAGGTTAGGTTAGGTTGGGGAGCCATGCTGGAAACCTCCTCGTGTGCCCGTCCGCTACCAATGTTGTCCGGATTCGTCCGGCGGGATTGGAAGCGGTACGGGCCGGTGCTCCCTGGGGGACGGTTAATGCGGTCTTTCGGGATCGCGTTAGCCGTCTGCTAATGTCCAGCGCGGGGTTGTCAGCCATGAGGTGCCCGAGTCTGGCTCATGGTTGGCAAGGGGGGTTCACGCGGCGGTCTGCCCTTAGGGGTGGTCCGTCTGCGGCGGCGGGCTCGGGTCCCTTTCCTTCGGCCTCAGCCGTTGGAAAGTGGGCCTGGGCAATTCGGTGGGAGGGCACAGGCCCTCTTTTCCGGGGGACAGCCGCGGGGTCATTCCGGGTACTTCTCTGTTTGCAGAGTTGACCTTGGGGTGGCCTCGTGGCTGCGGGGTTTTAGGGGTGTTTAGGGCTTGGGGTTCTTCCTTTCGAGTCGCTCTCTAAGGAGCGGTTCGGACGGTTGTTTCCCCTTGCAAAAGATGGTGCCCGGATTAACCTTCGTGGAGCGAGACACCACGGTCTTGCTCGGCGATCGTTAGTCTCGGCTTGGTGGGTCCCCGACTTATGCCTCTTTCTTGCTGGACTCGGTTGACCACCGTGTTCGGCGGTAGAGGCCTGTCGGGTTCGAGGTCGGGCTCCCTTTTTGAGTGGTGGTCTTGCGCGGCGGCGGTCCGTTGGCAGTTTCGGCCCTGTCAGCCAGCCGGGTCGTGCTTGACTCTCCGCTCATGTGGAGTCCGAACGGTGGTCTTCCTTCGGGGAGATCACCGCCGAGGGAGCTGGGCCTGGACGAGGTCCCCAGGCGTCTTGGGGTTGAGCATAGACTCCCCCGGGCGTTTGGGTTCCGGACCGGGCCTAGCTAGAAGAGGGCTTCGGCCTTCTTCTTAAGGTGGGCTTGGGTGGGGGGGAGGGGACCCCCCCGCGATCTATCAAGCCTGCCGACTATGGAGGGGGCCTCTCGTTGCGGGGTGCCCTCTACGTGGTGTCCGTCGGGGCGCCGCGGTTGTATGCGCAAGCGTTCCCGCGGTGTCCCATCATGGCGGCGACGGCAACCGTCTGGTTTAGTGAGTAGGAGTCTCACATACCCAACGCCTTCCTCCCCTGGAATGCGGTGGGACCCATGATGGGTTCCAGACGTTAAAAAAAAAAAAAAAAAAAAAAAAAAAAAAAAAAAAAAAAAAAAAAGGTTAGGTTAGGTTAGGTTAGGTTAGGTTAGGTTAAGCTCTTTGAGCGGGTTTTATCCGCTCGCCTCGTCAAGCACTTGGGGGAGTCCGGTCGGGATCTCAGCGACCATCAATTTGGCTTCCGCAAGGGCAGGTCCACCCTCGACGCTGTCGGTCGGGTGAGGGCCCTGGCGGAGGCCTCGGTGTCTCGGGGCGGGGTGGTGTTGGCGGTGTCTCTCGATATCGCCAACGCGTTCAACACCCTTCCCTGGGCGACCATTTTGGAGGCGTTGAGGTTCCACGCCGTGCCCGGGTACTTGCGTCGCGTCGTAGCGGATTACCTCTGCGACCGCGCCGTCTGCTACCCGTCTGGCGACGGCTGGATTCGTAGGGAGGTGTCGTGCGGTGTTCCCCAGGGGTCGGTTCTCGGACCTCTCCTGTGGAACATCGGCTACGACTGGGTGCTGCGCGGTGCCAACTTACGGGGTGTCGAAGTAACCTGTTACGCCGACGACACTCTCGTAACGGCACGCGGCGACAGCTACCGGGAGGCCAGTGTTTTGGCAACGGCTGGGGTCGCGCAGGTAGTGGCGCGCATTAGAAGGTTGGGGCTGGAGGTTGCATTGCACAAATCCGTCGCCGTGTGTTTTCACGGGCCGCGGAACGCACCTCCTGCCGGTTCGAGTGTGGTGGTCGGAGGAGTTCCCATCGCCGTCGGGCGTTCCTTGGAGTACCTTGGACTCGTCCTCGACAGTCGATGGAGCTTCGACGAGCACTTTCGGCGCCTAGCGCCGAAGCTAGTAAGGGCAGCCGGAGCGCTGTGTCGCGTCCTCCCAAATGTCGGGGGACCGAGCCTGAGCTGCCGGCGTCTGTACACCGGGGTGGTAAAGTCCATGGCGCTCTACGGGGCACCAATATGGGCCGATAGTCTCGACTCCCGCAACCGGGCCCTCTTGTGCAGAGCGCAGAGGGTTATGGCTGTCAGGGTGATCCGAGGGTATCGCACCATCTCGTGCGAGGCGGCCTGCGCTCTGGCCGGGACCCCACCGTGGGACCTGGACGCTTTGACGCTGGCGGAGGCGTATCGACGGAGGAGGCACGCCCGTCTTCGGGGGGAGGGTGGGGAGTCTGATTGGAGGCGCAGGGCGCAGGAGGAGCTGCTCGTCACATGGCGAGAGAGGCTCAGAGTGCCCGGCGCTGGTAAATCGACTGCCCTGGCGATCGGCCCCATCCTTTCGGACTGGGTCGGTCGTAGGCACGGGGTGATGACCTTCCACCTGACGCAGATCCTTTCGGGGCACGGATGCTTCGGGAGGTATCTGTTTAGGGTGGCGGGTCGTGAGCCCACGATGATGTGCCACGAGTGCGGCTGCGTCGAGGACACGGCGCAGCACACGCTGGCTTCCTGCCCGCACTGGGCGGAGCCACGTGCTACACTCGTGGCTTCCATCGGGTCGGACCTCTCGCTCCCGGCCGTGGTCAAGGCCATGGTCTCGAGCGAAGAGGCGTGGGGTGCGGTGCGTTCCTTCTGCGAGGTCGTGATGTCGCAGAAGGAGGCGGCGGAGAGGCTCAGGGAGGAGGACGGAGCCGCTCCACCGATGCGCCGGAGGAGGTTGGGGCGCAGGCGTGTTGCTCACGAGCGCCGTCTGCCGCCGTAGCCCCCGGTACGGGTGGTGGACTGCGAAGTCCGCCACTCGCCACGGTCCCATCTCGGGGCCGGGGCTCTAGTGGGTATGAGTCGGATCGGACTTCCTTGATTCTGAGCTCGGCGGCTTGCCGCCGGCTCGGAGATAAAGGTCGTCCAAAATGATCTGGCTCGGTCGGCTTGGGCGGGGAGCAGGGGAGCTCCTCGCCAGAAAACAAGCCGACCATCGGAGTGGGGCGCATCCCGGTCAACAGTTTGCGCCGCTCCATTTGGGGGGGTGGTGGCCGCCTACTTGGCGCTGCCTGCCGTTGGAGCAACGCGGATGTATGCTTCGGCGTTCCCGTGGCGCTCCTCCATACGGCGATTTGTTGACCGTCTGGTTTAGTGAGTAGGAGTCTCACATACCCACCGCCTTCCGCTCCCCTGGAATGCGGTGGAACCCATGAGGGTTCCAGACGAAAAAAAAAAAAAAAAAAAAAAAAAAAAAAAAGGTTAGGTTAGGTTAGGTTAGGTTAGGTTAGGTTAGGTTAGGTTAGGTTAGGTTAGGTTAGGTTAGGTTGTTTTCGTGGTTTTTGATGATTAGTGGTTTTGTTTCGGTGTATTGTTGTGTTGTTTCCGTCGGTGTTGTAAAAGGCCCTTTTCAGGGCCCCGATGGTTGTTTTTGTTGTGAGTTTATTCGTGGTTTCGCTGTTCTTTTCAGGGTTTTCCTTCTTACGTGTTAGTCATTTCTTTTGTGTGTTTAGTCGCCTTTTTTAAGGCTTTTGTGTGTTTGTTGAGACCTCTGTGGCTCGGACATCATGTCCGACCACGAGGTCGAAGGTTCGCGCAAGCGACCCCTTAGCGGGGTTGTAGAGGTTACCAGTGACGCGTCCGATAGCGACTCTGAGCTGAGTGTTGCATTTGGAAAATGCAACACTGCTCGTCGTGGACGCGTCACTGCGAGCATTAGAGGGACTGGCCTCTCTCGGGCGAAGGCCGATTTACGGGCCCTTGCCCTCGATGCCGAGGACGTGGAGTTTGAGAAGGCGCTGGCAGCAAGGGCCTTTCGTAAGGAGGCGCCGTCCTCCGGCAATGTTACCTGCTCCGAGGAGGAAGTTCTGCAGGGCCCTCGTAGGCCTGACCCCGACTCCCTGGGGGCCCAGGAGCTAAGAGCTGTGGCGGGAAAATGCGCTGCTTCCATCTTGGAAGTCAGCCGTAAGTCCGGCAACCTTAAGGGCACAATGATCAAGGCCCTTAAGGAAGCCTCGCGGGACTTGCTGGAGGTGGTGGATACCCTCGTCAGCCGTACTGAGGCTGACGAGACCCGCCACCTGAGGGCTGCTAACTCCCGCCTGATTCGAGAGGTGGAGGCCCTAAAGGCGGAAATCAAAGCCCACAGGCGGGAGTTTGTGGAGCTTAAAACGGCGGCAGCGAAATCCTCGGCCGCTGCCGTTCCCGCTGCCGCTCCCGCTGCCGTATCCGCGCCCTCTTTGGACGCGGACTGTATGGAGGAGTTAAGGCGCTCCATTGTGTCCTCGGTGGGGGTGATGGTGAACGCCCGGTTCGCCAACATCGAGGAGCGCCTCCTCCCTGAGAGGGTAATGCGTCCGCCCTTGGCGGCGGACCGCAGGGCCAGTGCGGCAGCGGTTGCTGCGTCGCGGCAACAGAGGTCTGCAGGCGCGACGGCACGACCGGCGTCGGCTAAAGTGCCGACAACGGCTCCGTCCGCCGCCACCACCGAGACCTGGTCCTCGGTGGTGAAGCGGGGACAGAAAAGGGCCAACAAGCCAGTTGGCCCTGCTCTTGTCGTCCAAGCTTCGGTGGCTCAGCGAGTCGTAACCGCTGGACCACCGAAGCAGGGAAACAATAAGGGGCGGAAGAAGAAGGGCAGCAAGACCGGTCAAACTGGACCGGGCCAAGGGTCCCTCCCCAAGCTGCCGTCCCCTCGGTCACCTGCAGTGGTCATTACACTGCAGCCCGAGGCGGCAGCCAAGGGGGTGACCTATGCCCAGCTCCTCGAGCGCGCCTCCGAGAAGGTAGATCTCGGAGAGTTAGGGCTCGAGGACGGGCTTAAGATCCGGAGGTCAGCCACCGGGGCCAGGCTTCTGGAGCTGCCAAAGGCGGCTCCAGAAAAAGCCGAAAGATTGGCGGCCAACCTCCGGACGGTTTTAGACGGAGTGGCAGATGTCGTCCGACCCGTGAAGAGGGTGATGGTAAAGGTGGGGGGTCTGGACGACTCTGCCACTAAAGAAAAAGTAGTGGCCGCGATTTGCCGCGTCACCAATTGCCCTAGCGAGTCCCTCCGAGTTGGAGAGATTCGCTGGGGCAACGGGGCTATGGGCGTTGCATTCGCCCGTTGCCCTGTGGACGCGGCAAAGTCGCTTATCGACGCGGGGAGACTTCTGGTGGGCTGGAGCTCTGCCAGGGTGGAGCTCCTCGAGGAGCGCCCAATGAGATGCTTCCGGTGCCAGGAACCGGGGCACACACGGGCGCTCTGCCCATCAGAAGTGGATAGAAGTGAGGTCTGTTTCCGGTGCGGCTTGTCAGGACATAACCGTGACAGCTGCACCGGTGTTCTTCGGTGTGCCGTCTGCGCAGACTTAGGTCTCCAGGCGGGACACGAACTGGGGAGCCGAGCGTGCAAAGCTCCCCGGAAGAAAGGCAAGGCAGCTGGTCCCTCCCCAGCTGCCCCAAGAGGTGCGCGTCAGCAGACGCCTGTGGAAGCCATGTCGTCATGAATAGACAACGACATGGCTTCCTACAGTCGAATCTGAACCACTCCGCCAGGGCCCAGGATCTCTTCATCCAGGCCATGGCGGAGTGGGAAATCAGTGTAGCGGTGGCCTGTGAGCCCTACTATGTCCCCCCTAATTCCAACTGGGCGGGGGACACTAGCGGTTCCGTGGCTGTGGTTGCGGGTTCTGGTCCCGGTCCCCCTTTCTCCGCCTTGGAGACTGGCCCGGGTTTGGTCGTGGCGCGGTGGGGGGAGTACGTCGTCATCGGCGCGTACTTCTCCCCCAATCGTCGACTGGCGGAGTTTGAGACTTTCCTCGACTCCGTCAGTGCGGCGATTGGCAGACAGGCGTCGGGGAAGCTCATCTTCCTCGGCGACCTGAACGCCAAATCCGCGGCCTGGGGGAACCACGCCACGGACGCTAGGGGTAGGGCCGTCCAGGCCTGGTCGCTCCTCTCCGGTCTGTCCCTCCTCAATAGAGGGACCGATGCGACCTGCGTGCGACAGCAAGGGAGTTCTGTGGTGGACGTTTCGTTCGCCACCCCAGCTGTCGCTCGCACGGTCGTCGACTGGAGAGTAGAGACGGAGGTGGAGACTCTTTCGGACCATCTCTACGTCCGATTTGAGATCTCCACCTCCCGGCCGGACCAGGCCGGGCCACCGCGGGGGGGGAGTCGCTTTCCTCGTTGGGCAATTAAGCGTTTGGATCGGGAAATGGCCAGGGAGGCAGCTATTGTTCAGAGCTGGGCCTTTCCCGATCCGCCCAACGAGGAAACCGACGTGGAGGTGTCGGCTGGCCGCATGCGCGACGCCCTATCACGGGTCTGCGATGCGGCCATGCCGAGGGTGGGGTCTAGGCCCCGGCGCAGAGCAGTGTACTGGTGGTCGTCCGAAATAGCCGAACTTCGGACGGCCTGTTGCAGGGCTCGGAGGGCCTTCGTCCGGTGTCGCCGTCGTCACGGCTTCGACCCGGATCTGGAGGCCCAGCTGCGGAGTCGTTATCGCGAAACGAAGTCGACTTTGCGGCTGGCGATTCGGAAGGCGAAGGACCTGGCTCGGGAGGAGATCCTGGCAGGTCTCGATAGGGACCCATGGGGGCGCCCGTATCGGGTGGCGCGGAATAAACTCCGCGCCGCCTGCGCCCCGGTCATGGAGTCCCTTCAGCCGGATTTCCTCGAGCGGCTGGTGGGGGATCTATTCCCGGAATCCACCGGCCACTCGCCTCCCGTGATGGCCCCCCCTTCTTCTAATGGGGGGGTGGGTTCTGTCCCAGACATCACGGAGGCCGAGCTGGAGGTCGCCTTGAATCGTCTCCGAGCCCGCAGCACTGCGCCGGGGCCGGACGGTATTCCGGGGCGAGTTCTATTCCTCGCCCTGGAATACCTGGGGGGCAGGCTTCGGGAACTGTACAACCTTTGTTTGCGCACTGGACAGTTCCCGAAGGCCTGGAAAGAGGGCAGATTGTGCCTGTTGCGGAAGGAGGGTCGTTCTGCCGACTCCCCTTCCGCATACAGGCCAATCGTGCTGCTGGACGAGACGGGCAAACTCTTCGAGAGAATTCTCTCTGCCCGTCTCGTCCAACACCTCGAGGAGGTGGGGCCGGGTCTCTCGGATGCCCAGTTCGGCTTCAGGGCGGGTCGATCGACGATCGACGCCCTGAGGGCTCTGAGAGACCTGACCCAAGAGGCAACTCGCGAGGGGGACGTGGTCCTGGCGGTGTCGCTGGACGTCGCCAATGCCTTCAACAGTCTTCCGTTTGAGACATTGGTTGAGGCACTCCGGTTCCATGGAGTGCCTCCCTATCTTCGGAGACTGTTGGGGGCTTACCTGCAGCACAGGGAGGTCCTGTGGGTTGGCGGCGACCAGCGGATATACCGGCGTAGCGTATGCCGCGGGGTTCCACAGGGGTCCGTCTTGGGACCGATCCTGTGGAACCTCGGGTACGACTGGCTGCTCCGCTGTCCTCTCCTGCCGCGGATGAGGGTGTTGTGTTACGCAGACGACACCCTCGTCACATGCAGGGGAGGGACGTATGCGGAGGCGGCCCGTCTGGCAACAGTCGGTGCTACGCTGGTTGCGGACCGCATAGGGCTGTTGGGATTGGAGGTCTCCGTATCCAAAACGGAGGCCATCCTCTTCCACGGCCCTCGCCGGGGTCCCCCTCGCCGGGCGTCCATCTCCGTCCAGGGTGAGGAGGTGGTGGTGAAGGCCCAGTTAAAATATCTGGGTCTCACCCTGGACGGAAGATGGAACTTCGGGGCTCATTTCTCCCTTCTGGCCCCGAAGTTACTGTCCACCGCGGCTGCCTTGGGAAGGCTTCTGCCCAACGTCGGTGGGCCGCAGGCTCCGTGCCGGCGACTCTATGCCGGCATCGTGAGGAGCATGGCGCTGTACGGTGCCCCCATATGGTCGGGGTCCCTCACCGCCGATTCCAAGACCCTTTTGCGAAGGACGCAGAGGGTCTTAGCGGTGAGGATGATCAGGGGGTACCGTACAGTGTCGTACACTGCGGCCACACTCCTGGCGAGCGATCCGCCTTGGGAGCTGCAGGCGGAGGTGCTCGCCGGGGTGTATTGGCACCGGGCGGAAGCCAGGACCAGGGGGGTAAGGCCCGAGGCAGCTCGAATCAGGGCTTCAGCTCACCGAGCCCTGATTCGACGGTGGACGAGGGACTTGGAGTCCCCCGCCGCCGGTCTGACGACAGTGGGGGCAGTTCGCCCCCACTTGGATCGTTGGATCAACCGGCGGCACGGGACTCTGACGTTCCGTCTTGTGCAGGTGCTCACGGGGCATGGGTGCTTCGGTGAGTACCTGCACAAGATTGCAAGAAGGGAGGCGGCCCCGTCCTGCCACCACTGTGACGAGTCCGTCGACACGGCTCGTCACACCGTGGCGGAGTGCGCAGCCTGGGGTCATCAGCGCGCTGAGCTGGTGGCCGTGGTTGGCGGGGACCTCTCGCTGCCGCGCCTTGTTGGCGCGATGGTCGGCAGCGAGAGGTGTTGGGCCGCTATGGCCTCCTTCTGCGAGCACGTCATCGCCGCGAAGGAGGCCGCGGAGCGGGTCAGGGAGCAAGCCTCTCCCTCTGACCCGCTCCGCCGGGGGAGGCTGGGAAGAAGGAGGCGGGAGTACGCCCGCCGCTTCCTCCCCCAGCAGTAGGCCTTGGTGAGAGGGGGGGGTGACCCCTCTCACCTGCCATAGGCCTACGCCGTGGGGGTGTCCTAAGTTGCTCGGGGCACCCTCGCTCGGGGGGTAACCGCCGGGGCGGCACGGTGAGTGCTAACGCGATCCCGTGTCGTCCCATTAAGGCGTTGAGGGCAACCGTTGGTTTTTTAGTGGGTAGCCTTAAAAATGGCGGCGTCCTGTATGCCGCCGGGTAGTCCCACATAACCCTCCGGCCATCACCTTCCTGGCCGGCGGGTATCCGTAACGGATTTTTCCAACGCAAAAAAAAAAAAAAAAAAAAAAAAAAAAAAAAAAGGTTAGGTTAGGTTAGGTTAGGTTAGGTTAGGTTGGGGGGCCATGCTGGAAACCTCCTCGTGTGCCCGTCCGCTACCAATGTTGTCCGGATTCGTCCGGCGGGATTGGAAGCGGTACGGGCCGGTGCTCCCTGGGAGACGGTTAATGTGGTCTTTCGGGATCACGTTAGCCGTCTGCTAATGTCCAGCGCGGGGTTGTCAGCCATGAGGTGCCCGAGTCTGGCTCATGGTTGACAAGGGGGGTTCACGCGGCGGTCTGCCCTAAGGGGTGGTCCGTCTGCGGCGGCGGGCTCGGGTCCCTTTCCTTCGGCCTCAGCCGTTGGAAAGTGGGCCTGGGCGTTTCGGTGGGAGGGCACAGGCCCTCTTTTCCGGGGGACAGCCGCGGGGTCATTCCGGGTACTCCTCTGTTTGCAGAGTTGACCTTGGGGTGGCTTCGTGGTTGCGGGATTTTTGGGGCGTTTAGGGCTTGGGGTTCTTCCTTTCGAGTCGCTCTCTAAGGAGCGGTTCGGACGGTTGTTTCCCCTTGCAAAAGATGGTGCCCGGATTAACCTTCGTGGAGCGTGACACCACGGTCTTGCTCGGCGATCGTTAGTCCCGGCTTGGTGGGTCCCCGACTTATGCCTCTTTCTTGCTGGACTCGGTTGACCACCGTGTTCGGCGGTAGAGGCCTGTCGGGTTCGAGGTCGGGCTCCCTCTTTGAGTGGTGGTCTTGCGCGGCGGCGGTCCGTTGGCAGTTTCGGCCCTGTCAGCCAGCCGGGTCGTGCTTGACTCTCCGCTCATGTGGAGTCCGAACGGTGGTCTTCCTTCGGGGAGATCACCGCCGAGGGAGCTGGGCCTGGACGAGGTCCTCAGGCGTCTTGGGGTTGAGCATAGACTCCCCCGGGCGTTTGGGTTCCGGACCGGGCCTGGCTAGAAGAGGGCTTCGGCCTTCTTCTTAAGGTGGGCTTGGGTGGGGGGGAGGGGACCCCCCCGCGATCTATCAAGCCTGCCGACTATGGAGGGGGCCTCTCGTTGCGGGGTGCCCTCTACGTGGTGTCCGTCGGGGCGCCGCGGTTGTATGCGCAAGCGTTCCCGCGGTGTCCCATCATGACGGCGACGGCAACCGTCTGGTTTAGTGAGTAGGAGTCTCACATACCCAGCGCCTTCCTCCCCTGGAATGCGGTGGGACCCATGATGGGTTCCAGACGTTAAAAAAAAAAAAAAAAAAAAAAAAGGTTAGGTTAGGTTAGGTTAGGTTAGGTTAGGTTAGGTTAGGTTAGGTTAGGTTAGGTTAGGTTAGGTTAGGTTGGGGAGCCATGGGGAGCCATGCTGGAAACCTCCTCGTGTGCCCGTCCGCTACCAGTGTTGTCCGGATTCGTCCGGCGGGATTGGAAGCGGTACGGGCCGGTGCTCCCTGGGGGATGGTTAATGCGGTCTTTCGGGATCGCGTTAGCCGTCTGCTAATGTCCAGCGCGGGGGTCGGCTATGAGGAACATAGCCGACGAAACGCTACCAAGGTGCCTTGGTCTGGTTTTCATGGTCTTCGTGTCCGTGGCGATCAGAACGGAGGTTCTTGGGTAGCATGGGGAGGTGTTTTCGGCTGCCTCCTTCTGGGGCAGTCGATGGGAGGCCAGACCTTGAGTGATTGCTCCTGGCTGGTCGGGGAGGCCCGGTACCCCTTAGTGAGTGTTTCGGCGCTCGGTCTCGGGGTATTGGGATGCGGGGTCCCGTCTCTCCCTGCATCGGGCTCGTTCGCGGGTCCGCTGTGGAAGGAGTTCAGAACTTCGCAGAGGTGGGTCGGCCCTTACGGCCGGTCTCTTGAGGGAGGTGCTTGCGCTGCTCTCGAGGGTTGTAGGTTTGGGGCGTAGTGCTGCTGCCCATGCTTCACTAGTTTTAGGCCCGGTCGTTCGCCTCCGGGCGAGCGGCCATAGGTAGTCTAGTTTGAGGCTTGGCATAGTAGTACTAGTTCGTAGTGGTGCTTAAGCTTGCTTCTAGTGTTGGCCCGGCTGACCCGCAGTGAGCCCTGTTTGGATTATCCAACCTGCTCGAATGCGGAGGCCATAGGTAGTCTAGTTTGTGGCTTTAGCAGTTAGGTAGCTAGAAGTAGTTAGCTAGAAGTAGATAGTTAGCTAGAAGTAGTTAGCGGTAGCTAGTAGTAGTTGTAGTACCGTAGCTAGTTTTAGTTATAGGGACGTTTTGGCCCGGACCCGATGCCAGTGGCGAATGGTCGAGGGCATGTCCGGATCAGTGGCCGCCGTTAGCGGTGGCCCTGTTGCCGGTCGGTCGACGAGTCCGGTGGGTACTTCACTGTGCAGCCGGACAGGCATTTTTGCCACCGTCGAGTCGTAAACTTCTGTAGGTGTGGCTGTCATGTGAAGCAGCCTGCAGGGGAGCGAGGGTCTTGCCTTAATTGGCCGGACCGGGAGGAGTAAACCTCTAAAAAAAAAAAAAAAAAAAAAAAAAATCCTCAATTCTCGGCGTTTCGTTGCGTGACGTCGGGGTGCTCGAAAGAGAGGCTGGGGAGTTCATCAGCCGCTAGCGCACAACCCTGGAATACCACCCGACCTTCCAGGTGTATTAGGGTTACCCGGGCAAGAGGCTCTGCCGGGGCTGACATTTTAGTTCCTCACTACTCGTGGGATTTGTTATGGAAAATCTTAAACACACAAACGACGTTGAGGGAGAGGAGAGGAGGACGAGGAGGGGAGAGATTAAGGAGAGGCGGATGACGAGGAGCGTCATTAGTAGGGAGTCCAGTACGGGGCGGCAGGACGAGGACATGGACTCCGACTGCAGTTTCGCCACTGGACGGTCCCAAAGCCCCGCTACGGGCGGGAAACTTTGGCGCAAGAGGCGACGCCCGAACCCCGAGTTGGAGCTGTCCGACGACGAGGATTCGGAGCGGTCTGCGTCTGCGACAAGAGGCCGAGGGAGGCCCCCGACGACGGGGGAGTACGTAGGTTTGGCCGATGCCAAAAGAGCGCTTCTCGCTGCAAAGCGGGAAGAGTTCAAGGCGTTGGTAGAGGAAGACCTAGAGAAGAGCGTCGCGGTCACTCGCAAGAGGCGGGAACAGCGAGCCGCTCAACTAGCGTCGACCTCGGGGGAGGTAGCTGAGTCGGGCGTCGGACCCAGTAATAGGTCCACGGCCCTGACGAAGCAACAGGTTGTGGAGGACTTGGCGATTATTGCGAAAATCGCCACGAAGTCCAAGAACCTGAAGGGGACTATAGTCCGGGAACTCAAAGACGCGGTGGCTTCAATAGCCGTGGCCGTGGAAGTCCTGGGATCGCGGACCCTCACGGAAGAGACGCGGCGGCTGCAGGCGGACAATGCTCGCCTGCAGGCCGAGATGGACACTCTCCGCAAGGAGATGTCCACGTTGCGAGAGGACATGGAGAGGGCACGGAAGCAGGGTTGTCCGGCGCCCACTCCCACCGGATTGACGGAGGCTGCGTCCCCTGTAACGCAGCCTCAGACAACCTCGCTGGAGGAGATCTGTCGGGCGGTCATGTCCCAGGTGGGGACCATGGTGAACGCCCGACTGGCCTCCATAGAGGACCGGCTCCTCCCGGAGTTGAGGCTTCGGCCTCCGCTTGCGGCCGACAAGAGGCGGGAGGCGGTGCAGACCACAGAGTCTGTTAAGACCGCCGCCCCACCCTCTGCGGGCCCCAGCGGATCGGCGCAGAAGAAGTCTAAGGGAGCGAAGGCGAAGCCAAAAGCGGCTCAGCCGCAGGCGAAGCCGAAAGCGGCTCAGCCGCAGGCAAAGCCGAAGGCTACCGAGCCTCAGGCGAAGCCAAAAGCGGCAAAGCCACCCAAGAAGGGACAGGGAAAGGGCCCTGCTGGACCTTCTGCATCGCGGTCTAAACCGCAGTCGCAGAAGTCAGGGACTGCTCCCAAAAGAAAGCTCCGGGCAGAACGATCCACGGCTGTGGTATTGACTCTGCATCCCGAAGCCGAGGCCAATGGCGTGACTTACGCCCAGGTCTTGGCGGAGGCGAAGCAGAAAGTCAACCTGGCCGACCTGGGTATTAAGGACCTAAGGTTTAGGAAGGCGGTCACTGGTGGCCGCATCCTGGAACTGCCCGGAGCGAATACCGGGGGTAAGGCGGACTCTCTCGCTAACAAGCTGAGAGAGTCACTGCCCGCAGGGCAAGTCAGGGTGTCTAGACCCAGGAAGTGCGCAGAAATGCGCATTTCGGGACTGGACGACTCCGTGTCCAGCGTCGACGTGGCTACGGCCGTCGCAAGGGTAGGTGGGTGCGACGTCGACGAAGTCCGGTGTGGGGCTGTCACTGTCGGCGCCGGTGGCCTCGGTGCTGCGTGGGTTCGTTGCCCGGTAGCAGCGGCCAAGAAGGTGTCCGGCGACGGAAGGCTCCTCGTCGGATGGGTGTCGGCACAGGTCCGCGTCTTGGACGATCGGCCCCTCAGGTGCTTCCGGTGCCTGGAGATGGGGCACGTCAGGGCCAAGTGCACTGCGGAGGTCGACAGGAGCGACCTCTGCTATCGGTGCGGAAAGCCCGGGCATAAGGCCCAGGAGTGCTCTGCCGAGCCGCACTGCGTCACGTGCGCAGCGGCCGGCAGACCGGCCAAGCATCGGGTGGGGACCAAGGAGTGTGTCCCCGCCTCGAAGGGAAGGAAGCCGGGCAAGGCTGGCAGGGGTCCTAGGGCCTCAAAGCAGCCTTCCAGGCCCGTAGAGGATCCCATGGTCATTGAATAAGATGGCCATGCGGATTCTACAGGCGAATATCAACCACTGCGCCAGGGCTCAGGACCTATTGTTCCAAAGCATGGCGGAGTGGTTGGTAAACCTCGTCGTGGTCGCCGAGCCCTACTACGTCCCTTCGGGGGACGACTGGGCTGGCGACAGGGACGGTGTGGTGGCGATCGGGACCCGGACAGCGGCCGGATCCCCGGTCTTCGGAGGAGTGACGAAGGGTCGAGGCTACGTCTCGGCTCTCGTCGGAAACGTGACACTGATCGGGGTCTACTTCTCTCCGAATCGCAGTGTCGCCGACTTCGAACAGTTTCTGGTCGAAGTCGGCGCCCTCGTCGGGAGGAGTGGCCCCGGTCGGGTCCTCGTGGTCGGGGATCTCAATGCCAAATCCATGGCTTGGGGTTGCCCGGCCACGGACGCACGTGGAGAGGTCCTCGAAGACTGGGTAGTCGCGTCCGGTCTTGTCGTCCTGAACCGCGGGTCGGTACATACGTGCGTGCGGCAACAGGGTGGTTCGATCGTCGACATCACGTTCGCCGATCCCGCCCTGGCGCGCCGTATCCGAGGCTGGCGGGTGATGGAGGATGTGGAGACGTTGTCGGACCACCGCTACGTGAGGTTCGACGTCTCCGCACTTCCCGCCCCGCCGAACGCCCCGAGTCGACCCTCGCGCGAAGAGGGCCCGCGATGGGCCCTGAAGCGTCTGGACAGGGAGGTGCTGGTGGAGGCTGCCCTGGTCCAGGCCTGGGTAGGAGCGCCGGAAGGCGCAGTGAATGTAGAGGCGGAAGCTGCGCGTCTGGGCCAGACCATGTCGCACATCTGCGATGCGGCGATGCCCCGCGTACGCTCCGCGACTCCGAGGCGCGGCGTGTACTGGTGGTCTGAGGAGCTATCGCGTCTCCGAGAGACCTGCGTGGCTCTCAGACGCCAGTACACCAGATGTCGGAGGCGGCGGCGACGAGACCAAGAGCTTGAGAGTCAGCACTATACTCGATATCGGGAGGCAGTGCTGGCTTTCGTAGCGGCCATCGCCAAAGCCAAAGACTTGGCCGAAGCGGAGATGGTGGAGTCCCTGGACAGGGACCCGTGGGGGAGGCCTTACAAGATGGTGAGGCGAAAGCTTCGACCGTGGGCCCCTCCGCTGACCAAGACTCTCCAGCCGGCGTTGCTGGAGTCCGTAGTCACGGCATTGTTCCCTCGAGGTACCGACCATCGGGTACCTCGTATGGCGCCGGCGACTGAGGAGGTAGAGGAGGAGCGTTGGGACGCAGCACGGGATGTCTCCGGGGGTGAGTTGGGGGCTGCAGTGCTTCGGCTTCGGTCGAAGAACACTGCGCCGGGACCCGACGGCATCCCCGGGCGCGCCTGGGCCTTGGCCCTAGGGGATTTGGAGCCTCTAGTGCTGCGCCTCTTCAACGCCTGTTTGCGGCAGGGCCGGTTCCCGCGGACGTGGAAGGGTGGGAAACTGGTGCTGTTGCGCAAGGAGGGGCGGCCGGTTGCCGAGCCATCGGCATATCGACCGATAGTGCTTCTCGACGAGGCGGGTAAGCTCTTTGAGCGGGTTTTATCCGCTCGCCTCGTCAAGCACTTGGGGGAGTCCGGTCGGGATCTCAGCGACCATCAATTTGGCTTCCGCAAGGGCAGGTCCACCCTCGACGCTGTCGGTCGGGTGAGGGCCCTGGCGGAGGCCTCGGTGTCTCGGGGCGGGGTGGTGTTGGCGGTGTCTCTCGATATCGCCAACGCGTTCAACACCCTTCCCTGGGCGACCATTTTGGAGGCGTTGAGGTTCCACGCCGTGCCCGGGTACTTGCGTCGCGTCGTAGCGGATTACCTCTGCGACCGCGCCGTCTGCTACCCGTCTGGCGACGGCTGGATTCGTAGGGAGGTGTCGTGCGGTGTTCCTCAGGGGTCGGTTCTCGGACCTCTCCTGTGGAACATCGGCTACGACTGGGTGCTGCGCGGTGCCAACTTACGGGGTGTCGAAGTAACTTGTTACGCCGACGACACTCTCGTAACGGCACGCGGCGTCAGCTACCGGGAGGCCAGTGTTCTGGCGACGGCTGGGGTGGCGCAGGTAGTGGCGCGCATTAGAAGGTTGGGGCTGGAGGTTGCATTGCACAAATCCGTCGCCGTGTGTTTTCACGGGCCGCGGAACGCACCTCCTGCCGGGTCGAGTGTGGTGGTCGGAGGAGTTTCCATCGCCGTCGGGCGTTCCTTGGAGTACCTTGGACTCGTCCTCGACAGTCGATGGAGCTTCGACGAGCACTTTCGGCGCCTAGCGCCGAAGCTAGTTAGGGCAGCCGGAGCGCTGTGTCGCGTCCTCCCAAATGTCGGGGGACCGAGCCTGAGCTGCCGGCGTCTGTACACCGGGGTGGTAAAGTCCATGGCGCTCTACGGGGCACCAATATGGGCCGATAGCCTCGACTCCCGCAACCGGGCCCTCTTGTGCAGAGCGCAGAGGGTCATGGCTGTCAGGGTGATCCGAGGGTATCGCACCATCTCGTGCGAGGCGGCCTGCGCTTTGGCCGGGACTCCACCGTGGGACCTGGACGCGTTGACGCTGGCGGAGGCGTATCGACGGAGGAGGCACGCCCGTCTTCGGGGGGAGGGTGGGGAGTCTGATTGGAGGCGCAGGGCACAGGAGGAGCTGCTCGTCACATGGCGAGAGAGGCTCAGAAAGCCCGGCGCTGGTAAATCGACTGCCCTGGCGATCGGTCCCATTCTTTCGGACTGGGTCGGTCGAAGGCACGGGGTGATGACCTTCCACCTGACGCAGATCCTTTCGGGGCACGGATGCTTCGGGAGGTATCTGTTTAGGGTGGCGGGTCGTGAGCCCACGATGATGTGCCACGAGTGCGGCTGCGCCGAGGATACGGCGCAGCACACGCTGGCTTCGTGCCCGCACTGGGCGGAGCCACGTGCTACACTCGTGGCTTCCATCGGGTCGGACCTCTCGCTCCCGGCCGTGGTGAAGGCCATGGTCTCGAGCGAAGAGGCGTGGGGTGCGGTGCGTTCCTTCTGCGAGGTCGTGATGTTGCAGAAGGAGGCGGCGGAGAGGCTCAGGGAGGAGGACGGAGCCGCTCTACCGATGCGCCGGAGGAGGGTGGGGCGCAGGCGTGTCGCTCACGAGCGCCGTCTGCCGCCGTAGCCCCCGGTACGGGTGGTGGACTGCGAAGTCCGCCACTCGCCACGGTCCCATCTCGGGGCCGGGGCTCTAGTGGGGTATGAGTCGGATCGGACTTCCTTGATTCCGAGCTCGGCGGCTTGCCGTCGGCTCGGAGATAAAGGTCGTCCAAAACGATCTGGCTCGGTCGGCTTGGGTGGGGAGCAGGGGAGCTCCTCGCCAGAAAACAAGCCGACCATCGGAGTGGGGCGCATCCCGGTCAACAGTTTGCGCCGCTCCATAGGGGGGGTGGTGGCCGCCTACTTGGCGCTGCCTGCCGTTGGAGCAACGCGGATGTATGCTTCGGCGTTCCCGTGGCGCTCCTCTCTATACGGCGATGTGTTGACCGTCTGGTTTAGTGGGTAGGAGTCCCACATACCCACCGCCTTCCGCTCCCCTGGAATGCGGTGGAACTCATGAGAGTTCCAGACGAAAAAAAAAAAAAAAAAAAAAAAAAAAAAAAAAAAAAAAAAAAAAAAAGGTTGGGGAGCCATGGGGAGCCATGCTGGAAACCTCCTCGTGTGCCCGTCCGCTACCAGTGTTGTCCGGATTCGTCCGGCGGGATTGGAAGCGGTACGGGCCGGTGCTCCCTGGGGGATGGTTAATGCGGTCTTTCGGGATCGCGTTAGCCGTCTGCTAATGTCCAGCGCGGGGGTCGGCTATGAGGAACATAGCCGACGAAACGCTACCAAGGTGCCTTGGTCTGGTTTTCATGGTCTTCGTGTCCGTGGCGATCAGAACGGAGGTTCTTGGGTAGCATGGGGAGGTGTTTTCGGCTGCCTCCTTCTGGGGCAGTCGATGGGAGGCCAGACCTTGAGTGATTGCTCCTGGCTGGTCGGGGAGGCCCGGTACCCCTTAGTGAGTGTTTCGGCGCTCGGTCTCGGGGTATTGGGATGCGGGGTCCCGTCTCTCCCTGCATCGGGCTCGTTCGCGGGTCCGCTGTGGAAGGAGTTCAGAACTTCGCAGAGGTGGGTCGGCCCTTACGGCCGGTCTCTTGAGGGAGGTGCTTGCGCTGCTCTCGAGGGTTGTAGGTTTGGGGCGTAGTGCTGCTGCCCATGCTTCACTAGTTTTAGGCCCGGTCGTTCGCCTCCGGGCGAGCGGCCATAGGTAGTCTAGTTTGAGGCTTGGCATAGTAGTACTAGTTCGTAGTGGTGCTTAAGCTTGCTTCTAGTGTTGGCCCGGCTGACCCGCAGTGAGCCCTGTTTGGATTATCCAACCTGCTCGAATGCGGAGGCCATAGGTAGTCTAGTTTGTGGCTTTAGCAGTTAGGTAGCTAGAAGTAGTTAGCTAGAAGTAGATAGTTAGCTAGAAGTAGTTAGCGGTAGCTAGTAGTAGTTGTAGTACCGTAGCTAGTTTTAGTTATAGGGACGTTTTGGCCCGGACCCGATGCCAGTGGCGAATGGTCGAGGGCATGTCCGGATCAGTGGCCGCCGTTAGCGGTGGCCCTGTTGCCGGTCGGTCGACGAGTCCGGTGGGTACTTCACTGTGCAGCCGGACAGGCATTTTTGCCACCGTCGAGTCGTAAACTTCTGTAGGTGTGGCTGTCATGTGAAGCAGCCTGCAGGGGAGCGAGGGTCTTGCCTTAATTGGCCGGACCGGGAGGAGTAAACCTCTATAAAAAAATCCTCAATTCTCGGCGTTTCGTTGCGTGACGTCGGGGTGCTCGAAAGAGAGGCTGGGGAGTTCATCAGCCGCTAGCGCACAACCCTGGAATACCACCCGACCTTCCAGGTGTATTAGGGTTACCCGGGCAAGAGGCTCTGCCGGGGCTGACATTTTAGTTCCTCACTACTCGTGGGATTTGTTATGGAAAATCTTAAACACACAAACGACGTTGAGGGAGAGGAGAGGAGGACGAGGAGGGGAGAGATTAAGGAGAGGCGGATGACGAGGAGCGTCATTAGTAGGGAGTCCAGTACGGGGCGGCAGGACGAGGACATGGACTCCGACTGCAGTTTCGCCACTGGACGGTCCCAAAGCCCCGCTACGGGCGGGAAACTTTGGCGCAAGAGGCGACGCCCGAACCCCGAGTTGGAGCTGTCCGACGACGAGGATTCGGAGCGGTCTGCGTCTGCGACAAGAGGCCGAGGGAGGCCCCCGACGACGGGGGAGTACGTAGGTTTGGCCGATGCCAAAAGAGCGCTTCTCGCTGCAAAGCGGGAAGAGTTCAAGGCGTTGGTAGAGGAAGACCTAGAGAAGAGCGTCGCGGTCACTCGCAAGAGGCGGGAACAGCGAGCCGCTCAACTAGCGTCGACCTCGGGGGAGGTAGCTGAGTCGGGCGTCGGACCCAGTAATAGGTCCACGGCCCTGACGAAGCAACAGGTTGTGGAGGACTTGGCGATTATTGCGAAAATCGCCACGAAGTCCAAGAACCTGAAGGGGACTATAGTCCGGGAACTCAAAGACGCGGTGGCTTCAATAGCCGTGGCCGTGGAAGTCCTGGGATCGCGGACCCTCACGGAAGAGACGCGGCGGCTGCAGGCGGACAATGCTCGCCTGCAGGCCGAGATGGACACTCTCCGCAAGGAGATGTCCACGTTGCGAGAGGACATGGAGAGGGCACGGAAGCAGGGTTGTCCGGCGCCCACTCCCACCGGATTGACGGAGGCTGCGTCCCCTGTAACGCAGCCTCAGACAACCTCGCTGGAGGAGATCTGTCGGGCGGTCATGTCCCAGGTGGGGACCATGGTGAACGCCCGACTGGCCTCCATAGAGGACCGGCTCCTCCCGGAGTTGAGGCTTCGGCCTCCGCTTGCGGCCGACAAGAGGCGGGAGGCGGTGCAGACCACAGAGTCTGTTAAGACCGCCGCCCCACCCTCTGCGGGCCCCAGCGGATCGGCGCAGAAGAAGTCTAAGGGAGCGAAGGCGAAGCCAAAAGCGGCTCAGCCGCAGGCGAAGCCGAAAGCGGCTCAGCCGCAGGCAAAGCCGAAGGCTACCGAGCCTCAGGCGAAGCCAAAAGCGGCAAAGCCACCCAAGAAGGGACAGGGAAAGGGCCCTGCTGGACCTTCTGCATCGCGGTCTAAACCGCAGTCGCAGAAGTCAGGGACTGCTCCCAAAAGAAAGCTCCGGGCAGAACGATCCACGGCTGTGGTATTGACTCTGCATCCCGAAGCCGAGGCCAATGGCGTGACTTACGCCCAGGTCTTGGCGGAGGCGAAGCAGAAAGTCAACCTGGCCGACCTGGGTATTAAGGACCTAAGGTTTAGGAAGGCGGTCACTGGTGGCCGCATCCTGGAACTGCCCGGAGCGAATACCGGGGGTAAGGCGGACTCTCTCGCTAACAAGCTGAGAGAGTCACTGCCCGCAGGGCAAGTCAGGGTGTCTAGACCCAGGAAGTGCGCAGAAATGCGCATTTCGGGACTGGACGACTCCGTGTCCAGCGTCGACGTGGCTACGGCCGTCGCAAGGGTAGGTGGGTGCGACGTCGACGAAGTCCGGTGTGGGGCTGTCACTGTCGGCGCCGGTGGCCTCGGTGCTGCGTGGGTTCGTTGCCCGGTAGCAGCGGCCAAGAAGGTGTCCGGCGACGGAAGGCTCCTCGTCGGATGGGTGTCGGCACAGGTCCGCGTCTTGGACGATCGGCCCCTCAGGTGCTTCCGGTGCCTGGAGATGGGGCACGTCAGGGCCAAGTGCACTGCGGAGGTCGACAGGAGCGACCTCTGCTATCGGTGCGGAAAGCCCGGGCATAAGGCCCAGGAGTGCTCTGCCGAGCCGCACTGCGTCACGTGCGCAGCGGCCGGCAGACCGGCCAAGCATCGGGTGGGGACCAAGGAGTGTGTCCCCGCCTCGAAGGGAAGGAAGCCGGGCAAGGCTGGCAGGGGTCCTAGGGCCTCAAAGCAGCCTTCCAGGCCCGTAGAGGATCCCATGGTCATTGAATAAGATGGCCATGCGGATTCTACAGGCGAATATCAACCACTGCGCCAGGGCTCAGGACCTATTGTTCCAAAGCATGGCGGAGTGGTTGGTAAACCTCGTCGTGGTCGCCGAGCCCTACTACGTCCCTTCGGGGGACGACTGGGCTGGCGACAGGGACGGTGTGGTGGCGATCGGGACCCGGACAGCGGCCGGATCCCCGGTCTTCGGAGGAGTGACGAAGGGTCGAGGCTACGTCTCGGCTCTCGTCGGAAACGTGACACTGATCGGGGTCTACTTCTCTCCGAATCGCAGTGTCGCCGACTTCGAACAGTTTCTGGTCGAAGTCGGCGCCCTCGTCGGGAGGAGTGGCCCCGGTCGGGTCCTCGTGGTCGGGGATCTCAATGCCAAATCCATGGCTTGGGGTTGCCCGGCCACGGACGCACGTGGAGAGGTCCTCGAAGACTGGGTAGTCGCGTCCGGTCTTGTCGTCCTGAACCGCGGGTCGGTACATACGTGCGTGCGGCAACAGGGTGGTTCGATCGTCGACATCACGTTCGCCGATCCCGCCCTGGCGCGCCGTATCCGAGGCTGGCGGGTGATGGAGGATGTGGAGACGTTGTCGGACCACCGCTACGTGAGGTTCGACGTCTCCGCACTTCCCGCCCCGCCGAACGCCCCGAGTCGACCCTCGCGCGAAGAGGGCCCGCGATGGGCCCTGAAGCGTCTGGACAGGGAGGTGCTGGTGGAGGCTGCCCTGGTCCAGGCCTGGGTAGGAGCGCCGGAAGGCGCAGTGAATGTAGAGGCGGAAGCTGCGCGTCTGGGCCAGACCATGTCGCACATCTGCGATGCGGCGATGCCCCGCGTACGCTCCGCGACTCCGAGGCGCGGCGTGTACTGGTGGTCTGAGGAGCTATCGCGTCTCCGAGAGACCTGCGTGGCTCTCAGACGCCAGTACACCAGATGTCGGAGGCGGCGGCGACGAGACCAAGAGCTTGAGAGTCAGCACTATACTCGATATCGGGAGGCAGTGCTGGCTTTCGTAGCGGCCATCGCCAAAGCCAAAGACTTGGCCGAAGCGGAGATGGTGGAGTCCCTGGACAGGGACCCGTGGGGGAGGCCTTACAAGATGGTGAGGCGAAAGCTTCGACCGTGGGCCCCTCCGCTGACCAAGACTCTCCAGCCGGCGTTGCTGGAGTCCGTAGTCACGGCATTGTTCCCTCGAGGTACCGACCATCGGGTACCTCGTATGGCGCCGGCGACTGAGGAGGTAGAGGAGGAGCGTTGGGACGCAGCACGGGATGTCTCCGGGGGTGAGTTGGGGGCTGCAGTGCTTCGGCTTCGGTCGAAGAACACTGCGCCGGGACCCGACGGCATCCCCGGGCGCGCCTGGGCCTTGGCCCTAGGGGATTTGGAGCCTCTAGTGCTGCGCCTCTTCAACGCCTGTTTGCGGCAGGGCCGGTTCCCGCGGACGTGGAAGGGTGGGAAACTGGTGCTGTTGCGCAAGGAGGGGCGGCCGGTTGCCGAGCCATCGGCATATCGACCGATAGTGCTTCTCGACGAGGCGGGTAAGCTCTTTGAGCGGGTTTTATCCGCTCGCCTCGTCAAGCACTTGGGGGAGTCCGGTCGGGATCTCAGCGACCATCAATTTGGCTTCCGCAAGGGCAGGTCCACCCTCGACGCTGTCGGTCGGGTGAGGGCCCTGGCGGAGGCCTCGGTGTCTCGGGGCGGGGTGGTGTTGGCGGTGTCTCTCGATATCGCCAACGCGTTCAACACCCTTCCCTGGGCGACCATTTTGGAGGCGTTGAGGTTCCACGCCGTGCCCGGGTACTTGCGTCGCGTCGTAGCGGATTACCTCTGCGACCGCGCCGTCTGCTACCCGTCTGGCGACGGCTGGATTCGTAGGGAGGTGTCGTGCGGTGTTCCTCAGGGGTCGGTTCTCGGACCTCTCCTGTGGAACATCGGCTACGACTGGGTGCTGCGCGGTGCCAACTTACGGGGTGTCGAAGTAACTTGTTACGCCGACGACACTCTCGTAACGGCACGCGGCGTCAGCTACCGGGAGGCCAGTGTTCTGGCGACGGCTGGGGTGGCGCAGGTAGTGGCGCGCATTAGAAGGTTGGGGCTGGAGGTTGCATTGCACAAATCCGTCGCCGTGTGTTTTCACGGGCCGCGGAACGCACCTCCTGCCGGGTCGAGTGTGGTGGTCGGAGGAGTTTCCATCGCCGTCGGGCGTTCCTTGGAGTACCTTGGACTCGTCCTCGACAGTCGATGGAGCTTCGACGAGCACTTTCGGCGCCTAGCGCCGAAGCTAGTTAGGGCAGCCGGAGCGCTGTGTCGCGTCCTCCCAAATGTCGGGGGACCGAGCCTGAGCTGCCGGCGTCTGTACACCGGGGTGGTAAAGTCCATGGCGCTCTACGGGGCACCAATATGGGCCGATAGCCTCGACTCCCGCAACCGGGCCCTCTTGTGCAGAGCGCAGAGGGTCATGGCTGTCAGGGTGATCCGAGGGTATCGCACCATCTCGTGCGAGGCGGCCTGCGCTTTGGCCGGGACTCCACCGTGGGACCTGGACGCGTTGACGCTGGCGGAGGCGTATCGACGGAGGAGGCACGCCCGTCTTCGGGGGGAGGGTGGGGAGTCTGATTGGAGGCGCAGGGCACAGGAGGAGCTGCTCGTCACATGGCGAGAGAGGCTCAGAAAGCCCGGCGCTGGTAAATCGACTGCCCTGGCGATCGGTCCCATTCTTTCGGACTGGGTCGGTCGAAGGCACGGGGTGATGACCTTCCACCTGACGCAGATCCTTTCGGGGCACGGATGCTTCGGGAGGTATCTGTTTAGGGTGGCGGGTCGTGAGCCCACGATGATGTGCCACGAGTGCGGCTGCGCCGAGGATACGGCGCAGCACACGCTGGCTTCGTGCCCGCACTGGGCGGAGCCACGTGCTACACTCGTGGCTTCCATCGGGTCGGACCTCTCGCTCCCGGCCGTGGTGAAGGCCATGGTCTCGAGCGAAGAGGCGTGGGGTGCGGTGCGTTCCTTCTGCGAGGTCGTGATGTCGCAGAAGGAGGCGGCGGAGAGGCTCAGGGAGGAGGACGGAGCCGCTCTACCGATGCGCCGGAGGAGGGTGGGGCGCAGGCGTGTCGCTCACGAGCGCCGTCTGCCGCCGTAGCCCCCGGTACGGGTGGTGGACTGCGAAGTCCGCCACTCGCCACGGTCCCATCTCGGGGCCGGGGCTCTAGTGGGGTATGAGTCGGATCGGACTTCCTTGATTCCGAGCTCGGCGGCTTGCCGTCGGCTCGGAGATAAAGGTCGTCCAAAACGATCTGGCTCGGTCGGCTTGGGTGGGGAGCAGGGGAGCTCCTCGCCAGAAAACAAGCCGACCATCGGAGTGGGGCGCATCCCGGTCAACAGTTTGCGCCGCTCCATAGGGGGGGTGGTGGCCGCCTACTTGGCGCTGCCTGCCGTTGGAGCAACGCGGATGTATGCTTCGGCGTTCCCGTGGCGCTCCTCTCTATACGGCGATGTGTTGACCGTCTGGTTTAGTGGGTAGGAGTCCCACATACCCACCGCCTTCCGCTCCCCTGGAATGCGGTGGAACTCATGAGAGTTCCAGACGAAAAAAAAAAAAAAAAAAAAAAAAAAAAGGTTAGGTTAGGTTGGGGGGCCATGCTGGAAACCTCCTCGTGTGCCCGTCCGCTACCAATGTTGTCCGGATTCGTCCGGCGGGATTGGAAGCGGTACGGGCCGGTGCTCTCTGGGGGACGGTTAACTCGGTCTTTCGGGATCGCGTTAGCCGTCTGCTAATGTCCAGCGCGGGGTTGTCAGCCATGAGGTGCCCGAGTCTGGCTCATGGTTGACAAGGGGGGGTTCACGCGGCGGTCTGCCCTTAGGGGTGGTCCGTCTGCGGCGGCGGGCTCAGGTCCCTTTCCTTCGGCCTCAGCCGTTGGAAAGTGGGCCTGGGCGTTTCGGTGGGAGGGCACAGGCCCTCTTTTCCGGGGGACAGCCGCGGGGTCATTCCGGGTACTTCTCTGTTTGCAGAGTTGACCTTGGGGTGGCCTCGTGGTTGCGGGGTTTTAGGGGCGGTTAGGGCTTGGGGTTCTTCCTTTCAAGTCGCTCTCTAAGGAGCGGTTCGGACGGTTGTTTCCCCTTGCAAAAGATGGTGCCCGGATTAACCTTCGTGGAGCGAGACACCACGGTCTTGCTCGGCGATCGTTAGTCCCGGCTTGGTGGGTCCCCGACTTATGCCTCTTTCTTGCTGGACTCGGTTGACCACCGTGTTCGGCGGTAGAGGCCTGTCGGGTTCGAGGTCGGGCTCCCTATTTGAGTGGTGGTCTTGCGCGGCGGCGGTCCGTTGGTAGTCACCCCCTGCCAGCCAGCCGGGTCGTGCTTGGCTATCCGCTCATGTGGGGTCCGAACGGTGGTCTTCCTTCGGGGAGATCACCGCCGAGGGAGCTGGGCCTGGACGAGGTCCCCAGGGTCTTGGGGTTGAGCATAGACTCCCCCGGGCGTTTGGGTTCCGGACCGGGCCTGGCTAGAAGAGGGCTTCGGCCTTCTTCTTAAGGTGGGCTTGGGTGGGGGGGAGGGGACCCCCCGCGATCTATCAAGCCTGCCGACTATGGAGGGGACCTCTCGTTGCGGGGTGCCCTCTACGTGGTGTCCGTCGGGGCGCCGCGGTTGTATGCGCAAGCGTTCCCGCGGTGTCCCATCATGACGGCGACGGCAACCGTCTGGTTTAGTGAGTAGGAGTCTCACATACCCAACGCCTTCCTCCCCTGGAATGCGGTGGGACCCATGATGGGTTCCAGACGTTAAAAAAAAAAAAAAAAAAAAAAAAAAAAAAGGTTAGGTTAGGTTAGGTTAGGTTAGGTTAGGTTAGGTTAGGTTAGGTTAGGTTAGGTTAGGTTAGGTTAGGTTAGGTTAGGTTAGGTTGAGCGTGGGGAGCCATGCTGGAAACCTCCTCGTGTGCCCGTCGGCTACCAATGTCATTCGGACTTGTCCGATGGGATTGGAAGCGGTACGGGCCGGTGCTCCCTGGGGGACGGTTAATGCGGTCTTTCGGGATCGCGTTAGCCGTCTGCTAATGTCCAGCGCGGGGGTCGGCTATGAAGAACATAGCCGACGAAACGCTACCAAGGTGCCTTGGTCTGGTTTTCATGGTCTTCGTGGCGATCAGAACGGAGGTTCGTGGCTAGCGTGGGGAGGTGTTTTCGGCTGCCTCCTTCTGGGGCAGTCGATGGGAGGCCAGACCTTGAGTGATTGCTCCTGGCTGGTCGGGGGGGCTCGGTACCCCTTAGTGAGTGTTTCGGCGCTCGGTCTCGGGGTATCGGGATGCGGGGTCCCGTCTCTACCTGCAGCGGGCTCGTTTGCTGGTCCGCTGTGGACGGAGTTCAGACCTTCGCAGAGGTGGGTCGGAGCTTACGGCCGGTCTCTTGAGGGTGGTGATTGCGCTGCTCTCGAGGGTTGTAGGTTTGGGGCGTAGTGCTGCTGCCCATGCTTCACTAGTGTTAGGCCCGGTCGTTCGCTTCCGGGCGAGCGGCCATAGGTAGTCTAGTTAGAGACTTGGCATAGTAGTAGTACTAGTTCGTAGTGGTGCTTAAGCTTGCTTCTAGTGTTGGCCCGGCTGACCCGCAGCGAGCCCTGTTTGGATTATCCAACTTGCTCGAATGCGGAGGCCATAGGTAGTCTAGTTTGTGGCTTTAGTAGTTAGGTAGCTAGACTGGGGTATCGGTCCCGGTGCTCCTGCCTCCGGCAGAGCTGGCTGTGAGATAGATACCTCGGTCTGGCTAGCGGCGGACCGATCCCGATGCCGGTTGCCGGTGTGGTGTTACCAACCTGCTCGGTGGCGAATGGATCTGGGAAGCAGTAGCTATAAGTAGTTAGCGGTAGCTAGTAGTAGTTTTAGTACCGTAGCTAGTTTTAGTTATAGGGACGTTTTGGCCCGGACCCGATGCCAGTGGCGAATGGTCGAGGGCATGTCCGGATCAGTGGCCGCCGTTAGCGGTGGCCCTGTTGCCGGTCGGTCGACGAGTCCGGTGGGTACTTCACTGTGCAGCCAGACAGGCATTTTTGCCACCGTCGAGTCGTAAACTTCTGCAGGTGTGGCTGTCATGTGAAGCAGCCTGCAGGGGAGCGAGGGTCTTGCCTTAATTGGCCGGACCGGGAGGAGTAAACCTCTATAAAAAATCCTCAATTCTCGGCGTTTCGTTGCGTGACGTCGGGGTGCTCGAAAGAGAGGCTGGGGAGTTCATCAGTCGCTAGCGCACAACCCTGGAATACCACCCGACCTTCCAGGTGTATTAGGGTTACCCGGGCAAGAGGCTCTGCCGGGGCTGACATTTTAGTTCCTCATTACTCGTGGGATTTGTTATGGACAATCTTAAACACAAAAACGACGTTGAGAGAGAGGAGAGGAGGACGAGGAGGGGAGAGAATAAGGAGAGGCAGGTGACGAGGAGCGTCACGAGTAGGGAGTCTAGTGCGGGGCGGCAGGACGAGGACATGGACTCCGACTGCAGCTTCGCAACTGGACGGTCCCAAAGCCCCGCTACGGGCGGGAAGCTTTGGCGCAAGAGGCGACGCCCGAACCCCGAGTTGGAGCTGTCCGACGACGAGGATTCGGAGCGGTCTGCGTCTGCGTCAAGAGGCCGAGGGCGGCCCCCGACGACGGGGGAATACGTAGGTTTGGCCGATGCCAAAAGAGCGCTTCTCGCTGCAAAGCGGGAAGAGTTCAAGGCGTTGGTAGAGGAAGAGCTAGAGAAGAGCGTCGCCGTCACTCGCAAGAGGCGGGAACAGCGAGCCGCTGAACTAGCGTCGACCTCTGGGGAGGTATCGGCGTCGGGCGTCGGACCCAGCAATAGGTCCACGGCCCTGAGCAAGCAGCAGGTCGTAGAGGACTTGGCTATTATTGCGAAAATAGCCACAAAGTCCAAAAACCTGAAGGGGACCATAGTCCGCGAGCTTAAGGACGCGGTGGCTTCGATAGCTGAGGCCGTGGAAGTCCTGGGATCGCGGACTCTCACTGAAGAGACGCGGCGGCTGCAGGCGGACAATGCTCGCCTGCAAGCCGAGATGGACACTCTCCGCAAGGAGATGTCCACCTTGCGTGAGGACATGGAGAGGGCACGGAAGCAGGGTTGTCCGGCGCCCACTCCTACCGGATTGACGGAGGCTGCGTCCCCTGCAACGCAGCCTCAGACAACCTCGCTGGAGGAGATCTGTCGGGCGGTCATGTCCCAGGTGGGGACCATGGTGGCCGCCCGACTGGCCTCCATAGAGGACCGGCTCCTCCCGGAGAAGAGACTTCGGCCTCCACTGGCGGCCGACAAGAGGCGGGAGGCGGTGCAGACCACTGAGCCTGCTAAGACCGCCGCCCCACCCACTGCGGGCCCCAGCGGATCGGCGCAGAAGAAGTCGAAGGGGGCGAAGGCGAAGCCAAAAGCGGCTCAGCCGCAGGCGCAGCCAAAAGCGGCTCAGCCGCAGGCAAAGCCGAAGGCTACCGAGCCTCAGGCGAAGCCAAAAGCGGCCAAGCCACCCAAGAAGGGACAGGGAAAGGGCCCTGCTGGACCTTCTGCATCGCGGTCTAAACCGCAGTCGCAGAAGCCAGGGACCCCTCCCAAAAGAAAGCTCCGGGCAGAACGATCCACGGCTGTGGTATTGACTCTGCATCCCGAAGCCGAGGCCAATGGCGTGACTTACGCCCAGGTCTTGGCGGAGGCGAAGCAGAAAGTCAACCTGGCCGACCTGGGTATTAAGGACCTAAGGTTCAGGAAGGCGGTCACTGGTGGCCGCATCCTAGAACTGCCCGGAGCGAATACCGGGGGTATGGCGGACTCTCTCGCTAACAAGCTGAGAGAGTCACTGCCCGCAGGGCAGGTCAGGGTCTCTAGACCCATGAAGTGCGCAGAAATGCGCATTTCGGGACTGGACGACTCCGTGTCCAGCGTCGACGTGGCTACGGCCGTCGCTAGGGTTGGTGGGTGCGACGTCGACGAAGTCCGGTGCGGGGCTGTCACCGTCGGCGCCGGTGGTCTCGGTTCTGCGTGGGTTCGTTGCCCGGTCGCGGCGACCAAGAAGGTGTCCGGCGGCGGCAGGCTCCTCGTCGGATGGGTGTCGGCGCAGGTCCGCGTCTTGGACGATCGGCCCCTCAGGTGCTTCCGGTGCCTGGAGATGGGGCACGTCAGGGCCAAGTGCACTGCGGAGGTCGACAGGAGCGACCTTTGCTATCGGTGCGGAAAGCCCGGGCACAAGGCCCAGGAGTGCTCTGCCGAGCCGCACTGCGTCACGTGCGCAGCGGCCGGCAGACCGGCCAAGCATCGGGTGGGGACCAAGGAGTGCGTCCCCGCCCCGAAGGGAAGGAAGCCGGGCAAGGCTGGCAGGGGTCCTAGGGCCTCAAAGCGGCCTGCCATGCCCGTAGAGGATCCCATGGTCATCGAATAAGATGGCCATGCGGATTCTACAGGCGAATATCAACCACTGCGCCAGGGCTCAGGACCTATTGTTCCAAAGCATGGCGGAGTGGTTGATAAACGTCGCCGTGGTCGCCGAGCCCTACTACGTCCCTTCGGGGGACGACTGGGCCGGCGACAGAGACGGTGTGGTGGCGATCGGGACCCGGACAGCGGCCGGATCCCCGGTCTTCGGAGGAGTGACGAAGGGTCGAGGCTACGTCTCGGCTCTCGTCGGAAACGTGACACTGATCGGAGTCTACTTCTCTCCGAATCGCAGTGTCGCCGACTTCGAACAGTTTCTGGTCGAAGTGGGCGCCCTCGTCGGGAGGAGTGGCCCCGGTCGAGTCCTCGTGGTCGGGGACCTCAATGCCAAATCCATGGCTTGGGGTTGCCCGGCCACGGACGCACGTGGAGAGCTCCTCGAAGACTGGGTAGTCACGTCCGGTCTTGTCGTCCTGAACCGCGGGTCGGTACATACGTGCGTGCGGCAACAGGGTGGTTCGATCGTCGACATTACGTTCGCCGATCCCACCCTGGCGCGCCGTATCCGAGACTGGCGGGTGATGGAGGATGTGGAGACGTTGTCGGACCACCGCTACGTGAGGTTCGACGTCTCCGCACTCCCCGCCCCGCCGAACGCCCCGAGTCGACCCTCGCGCGAAGAGGGCCCGCGATGGGCCCTGAAGCGTCTGGACAGGGAGGTGCTGGTGGAGGCTGCCCTGGTCCAGGCCTGGGTAGGAGCGCCGGAAGGCGCTGTGAATGTAGAGGCGGAAGCTGCGCATCTGGGCCAGACCATGTCGCACATCTGCGATGCGGCGATGCCCCGCGTACGCTCCGCGACTCCGAGGCGCGGCGTGTACTGGTGGTCTGAGGAGCTATCGCGTCTCCGAGAGACCTGCGTGGCTCTCAGACGCCAGTACACCAGATGTCGCAGGCGGCGGCGACGAGACCAAGAGCTTGAGAGTCAGCACTGTACTCGATATCGTGAGGCAGTGCTGGCTTTCGTAGCGGCCATCGCCAAAGCCAAAGACCTGGCCGAAGCGGAGATGGTGGAGTCCCTGGACAGGGACCCGTGGGGGAGGCCGTACAAGATGGTGAGGCGAAAGCTTCGACCGTGGGCCCCTCCGCTGACCAAGACTCTCCAGCCGGCGTTGCTGGAGTCCGTAGTCACGGCATTGTTCCCTCGAGGTACCGACCATCGGGTACCTCGTATGGCGCCGGCGACTGAGGAGGTGGAGGAGGAGCGTTGGGACGCAGCACGGGATGTCTCCGGGGGTGAGTTGGGGGCTGCAGTGCTTCGGCTTCGGTCGAAGAACACTGCGCCGGGACCCGACGGCATCCCCGGGCGCGCCTGGGCCTTGGCCCTAGGGGATTTAGAGCCTCTAGTGCTGCGCCTCTTCAACGCTTGTTTGCGGCAGGGCCGGTTCCCTCGGACGTGGAAGGGTGGGAAACTGGTGCTGTTGCGCAAGGAGGGGCGGCCGGTTGCCGAGCCATCGGCATATCGGCCGATAGTGCTTCTCGACGAGGCGGGTAAGCTCTTTGAGCGGGTTTTATCCGCCCGCCTCGTCAAGCACTTGGGGGAGTCCGGTCGGGATCTCAGCGACCATCAATTTGGCTTCCGCAAGGGCAGGTCCACCCTCGACGCTGTCGGTCGGGTGAGGGCCCTGGCGGAGGCCTCGGTGTCTCGGGGCGGGGTGGTGTTGGCGGTGTCTCTCGATATCGCCAACGCGTTCAACACCCTTCCCTGGGCGACCATTTTGGAGGCGCTGAGGTTCCACGCCGTGCCCGGGTACTTGCGTCGCGTCGTAGCGGATTACCTCTGCGACCGCGCCGTCTGCTACCCGTCTGGCGACGGCTGGATTCGTAGGGAGGTGTCGTGCGGTGTTCCTCAGGGGTCGGTTCTCGGACCTCTCCTGTGGAACATCGGCTACGACTGGGTGCTGCGCGGTGCCAACTTGCGGGGTGTCGAAGTAACCTGTTACGCCGACGACACTCTCGTAACGGCACGCGGCGACAGCTACCGGGAAGCCAGTGTCCTGGCAACGGCTGGGGTCGCGCAGGTAGTGGCGCGCATTAGAAGGTTGGGGCTGGAGGTTGCATTGCACAAATCCGTCGCTGTGTGTTTTCACGGGCCGCGGAACGCACCTCCTGCCGGGTCGAGTGTGGTGGTCGGAGGAGTTTCCATCGCCGTCGGGCGTTCCTTGGAGTACCTTGGACTCGTCCTCGACAGTCGATGGAGCTTCGACGAGCACTTTCGGCGCCTAGCGCCGAAGCTAGTTAGGGCAGCCGGAGCGCTGTGTCGCGTCCTCCCAAATGTCGGGGGACCGAGCCTGAGCTGCCGGCGTCTGTACACCGGGGTGGTAAAGTCCATGGCGCTCTACGGGGCACCAATATGGGCCGATAGCCTCGACTCCCGCAACCGGGCCCTCTTGTGCAGAGCGCAGAGGGTCATGGCTGTCAGGGTGATCCGAGGGTATCGCACCATCTCGTGCGAGGCGGCCTGCGCTTTGGCCGGGACTCCACCGTGGGACCTGGACGCGTTGACGCTGGCGGAGGCGTATCGACGGAGGAGGCACGCCCGTCTTCGGGGGGAGGGTGGGGAGTCTGATTGGAGGCGCAGGGCACAGGAGGAGCTGCTCGTCACATGGCGAGAGAGGCTCAGAGTGCCCGGCGCTGGTAAATCGACTGCCCTGGCGATCGGTCCCATTCTTTCGGACTGGGTCGGTCGTAGGCACGGGGTGATGACCTTCCACCTGACGCAGATCCTTTCGGGGCACGGATGCTTCGGGAGGTATCTGTTTAGGGTGGCGGGTCGTGAGCCCACGATGATGTGCCACGAGTGCGGCTGCGCCGAGGATACGGCTCAGCACACGCTGGCTTCGTGCCCGCATTGGGCGGAGCCGCGTGCTACACTCGTGGCTTCCATCGGGTCGGACCTCTCGCTCCCGGCCGTGGTCAAGGCCATGGTCTCGAGCGAAGAGGCGTGGGGTGCGGTGCGTTCCTTCTGCGAGGTCGTGATGTCGCAGAAGGAGGCGGCGGAGAGGCTCAGGGAGGAGGACGGAGCCGCTCTACCGATGCGCCGGAGGAGGGTGGGGCGCAGGCGTGTCGCTCACGAGCGCCGTCTGCCGCCGTAGCCCCCGGTACGGGTGGTGGACTGCGAAGTCCGCCACTCGCCACGGTCCCATCTCGGGGCCGGGGCTCTAGTGGGTATGAGTCGGATCGGACTTCCTTGATTCTGAGCTCGGCGGATTGCCGTCGTCTCGGAGATAAAGGTCGTCCAGAACGATCTGGCTCGGTCGGCTTGGGCGGGGAGCAGGGGAGCTCCTCGCCAGAAAACAAGCCGGCCATCGGAGTGGGGCGCATCCCGGTCAACAGTTTGCGCCGCTCCAGTTGGGGGGGTGGTGGCCGCCTACTTGGCGTTGCCTGCCGTTGGAGCAACGCGGATGTATGCTTCGGCGTTCCCGTGGCGCTCCTCCATACGGCGATGTGTTGACCGTCTGGTTTAGTGAGTAGGAGTCTCACATACCCACCGCCTTCCGCTCCCCTGGAATGCGGTGGAACTCATGAGAGTTCCAGACGAAAAAAAAAAAAAAAAAAAAAAAAAAAAAAAAAAAAAAAAAAAAAAAAAAGGTTAGGTTGAGCGTGGTCCGCCGGCAGCCGCCGCGAGCGCACGCGCGCCCGCGCGCGCTCCGCTCTCGCGCCCGGGATGCGGTTGTGAACTATATTATTTTTGTTTGTTTTTCGTGTCGCGTGTGTCTGTGTGTGTCTGTGTAGGTGTGTGTTGTGTTTTTAGTTCCAAGGCGGCAAGACGAGGAAGGGGTGCCAGAGAGGGTGCTCGTGTATAGAAAAGTTTTGTGCGAGCTTTCGTGATGTGTAGTGTATAAAGTTGTTTTGTGGAGCTTCCGGTTGTGTGATGTTCAGTTAGAGCGTGAAGCGAGCTCCTGCGCCGGTTCGCGTGTTTTCGCCAGAGCTTTCGCTGTGCAGCTTTCGCGATTCAGATGTCATTGCTGCGTTTGGTCCTTTGTTACGGCTGTCTGTGTCGAGAGTGTCTTGTTAGTGTTTCAGAAGTGGTGGGTGTATTTGTTTTGGGTGTTCTTACTCAACGCAAACTGTACGACGAAGACTTGGATCGGATTGTATAACCTGGCTAGGGCGACGCCGGAGTTTATGACACCTTAGCAGCGCAGGTGTCTTTCCAGGAATCTTGAGTCTTGTCGGCTTCTTTCATTTCACTGACAATTGTTATCACTATGGGTTCTTTGGACCCGTATGGTACTGGCCTGTACCGGCCGGTACGGTACGTAGTGGTACGCGGAGCAGGTAGTCGGGACATGTGTTCGGTACTAGCCGGTACGGTATGGAGTGGTACGCGGAGCAGGTAGTCGGGACATGTGTCCGGTACTAGCCGGTACGGTATGGAATGGTACGGACAGCGCGGGCGGGAGCAGGTAATCGGGACATGTGCCCGGTACTGGCCGGTACGGTATGGAGTAGTACGCGGAGCAGGTAGTCGGGACATGTGTCCGGTACTAGCCGGTACGGTATGGAATGGTACGGACAGCGCGGACGGGAGCAGGTAGTCGGGACATGTGCCCGGTACTGGCAGGTACGGTACGGAGTGGTACGGACAGCGTGGGTACATGGGAGCAGGTATTTGCGACTCGTGTCCGGCCCAACTCCACGAAGCGAAATTCAGGTAGTAATTAGTAATTAATTATATAATTTTTACTTAGGGGTGTTTTGTACTTTAGGGGTGTTTTGGCCCAGACCCGATGCCAGTGGCGAATGGTCGAGGGCATGTCCGGATCAGTGGTCGTCGTTAGCGGAGGCCCTGTTGCCGGTCGGTCGGCGAGTCCGGTGGGTACTTAACTGTGCAGTCGGGCAGGCATTTTTTGCCACCGTCGAGTCGTAAACTCCTACAGGTGTGGCGGTCATGTGAAGCAGCCTGCAGGGGAGCGAGGGTCTTGCCTTAATCGGCCGGATCGCGAGGAGTAAACCTCTATAAAAAATCCTCAATTCTCGGCGTTTCGTTGCGTGACGTCGGGATGCTCGAAAGAGAGGCTGGGGAGTTCATCAGCCGCTAGCGCACAACCCTGGAATACCACCCGACCTTCCAGGTGTATTAGGGTTACCCGGGCAAGAGGCTCTGCCGGGGTTGACTTTTTATTTCCTCACTACTCGTGGGATTTATTATGGTAAATTCAACAGAAACAAACGACGTTGAGGGAGAGGAGAGGAGGACGAGGAGGGAAGTGAGTAAGGAGAGGCGGATGACGCGGAGCGTCACAAGCAGGGAATCCAGTGCGGGGCGGCAGGACGAGGACATGGACTCCGACTGCAGCTTTGCCACTGGACGATCTCAAAGCCCCGCTACAGGCGGGAAACTTTGGCGGAAAAGAAGACGCCCGAACCCCGAGTTGGCGCAGTCCGAAGAGGATTCGGAGCGGTCTGCGTCTGCAACCAGAGGTCGAGGGCGGCCTCCGACGACGGGGGAGTACGTCGGCTTGGCCGATGCCAAAAGAGCGCTTCTCGCTGTAAAGCGGGAAGAGTTCAAGGCGTTGGTCGAAGAAGACCTTGAGAAAAGCGTCGCTATCACTCGCAAGAGGCGGGAACAGCGAGCCGCCGAACTAGCGTCGGCCTCGGGTGAGAAGGCTGAGTCGGGCGTCGGACCCAGTAATAGGTCCGCGGCCCTGACCAAGCAGCAGGTTGTCGAGGACTTGGCGATCATTGCTAAAATCGCCACAAAGTCCAAAAACCTTAAGGGGACTATAGTCCGCGAATTGAAGGACGCTGTGGCTTCAATAACCGAGGCCGTGGAAGTCCTGGGATCGCGGACTCTTACAGAAGAGACGCGTCGTCTGCAGGCGGACAATGCTCGCCTGCAAGCCGAGATGGACACTCTCCGCAAGGAGATGTCCACATTAAGAGAAGACATGGAGAGAGCACGGAAGCAGGGCTGTCCGGTGCCCTCTCCCACCGGATTGACGGAGGCTGCATCCCCTGCAACGCAGCCTCAAACAATCTCGCTGGAGGAGATCTGTCGGGCGGTCATGTCCCAGGTGGGGACCATGGTGACCGCTCGACTGGCCTCTATAGAGGACCGGCTCTTGCCGGAGACGAGGCTTCGGCCTCCGCTGGCGGCCGACAAGAGGCGGGAGGCGGTTAAGACCACAGAGTCTGTTAAGACCGCATCTCAACCCTCTGCGGGCCCCAGCGGGTCGGCGCAGAAGACTCGTTCGGAGCCCGTGAAGAAGGCTAAGGGGGTGAAGGCGAAGCCTAAAGAGGGCCAGTCGCAGGCAAAGCTGAGGCCTACCAAGCCTCAGGCGAAGCCAAAAGCGGCAAAACCGCCGAAGAAGGGACAGGGAAAGCCCGCTCCCAAAAGAAAACTCCGGGTAGAACGATCCACGGCTGTGGTATTGACTCTGCTTCCCGAAGCCGAGGCCACTGGCGTCACTTACGCTCAGGTCTTGTCGGAGGCGAAGCAAAAGGTCAACCTGGCCGACCTAGGTATTAAGGATCTAAGGTTTAGGAAGGCGGTCACTGGTGGCCGCATCCTGGAACTGCCCGGAGCGAATACCGGGGGTATGGCGGACTCTCTCGCTAAGAAGCTGAGAGAGTCACTGCCCGAAGGGCACGTCAGGGTCTCTAGACCCACGAAGTGCGCAGAAATGCGCATTTCGGGACTGGACGACTCCGTGTCCAGCGTCGACGTGGCTACGGCCGTCGCTAGGGTTGGTGGGTGCGACGTCGACGAAGTCCGTTGCGGGGCTGTCACCGTCGGCGCCGGTGGCCTCGGTGCTGCGTGGGTTCGTTGCCCGGTCGCAGCGGCCAAGAAGGTGTCCGGTGGTGGCAGGCTCCTCGTCGGATGGGTGTCGGCGCAGGTCCGCGTCTTGGACGATCGGCCCCTCCGGTGCTTCCGGTGCCTGGAGATGGGGCACGTCAGGGCCAAGTGCACTGCGGAGGTCGACAGGAGCGACCTCTGCTATCGGTGCGGAAAGCCCGGGCACAAGGCCCAGGAGTGCTCTGCCGAGCCGCACTGCGTCACGTGCGCAGCGGCCGGCAGACCGGCCAAGCATCGGGTGGGGACCAAGGAGTGCGTTCCCGCCCCGAAGGGAAGGAAGCCGGGCCAGACTGGCAGAGGTCCTAGGGCCTCAAAGCAGCCTTCCAGGCCCGTAGAGGATCCCATGGTCATCGAATAAGATGGCCATGCGGATTCTACAGGCGAATATCAACCACTGCGCCAGGGCTCAGGACCTCTTGTTCCAAAGCATGGCGGAGTGGTTGGTAAACGTCGTCGTGATCGCCGAGCCCTACTACGTCCCTTCGGGGGACGACTGGGCCGGCGACAGGGACGGTGTGGTGGCGATCGGGACCCGGACAGCGGCCGGATCCCCGGTCTTCGGAGGAGTGACGAAGGGTCGAGGCTACGTCTCGGCTCTCGTCGGAAACGTGACACTGATCGGGGTCTACTTCTCTCCGAATCGCAGTGTCGCCGACTTCGAACAGTTTCTGGTCGAAGTCGGCGCCCTCGTCGGGAGGAGTGGCCCCGGTCGGGTCCTCGTGGTCGGGGACCTCAATGCCAAAGCCATGGCTTGGGGTTGCCCGGCCACGGACGCACGTGGAGAGGTCCTCGAAGACTGGGTAGTCGCATCCGGTCTTGTCGTCCTGAACCACGGGTCGGTACATACGTGCGTGCGGCAACAGGGCGGTTCGATCGTCGACATCACGTTCGCCGATCCCACCCTGGCGCGCCGTATCCGAGGCTGGCGGGTGATGGAGGATGTGGAGACGTTGTCGGACCACCGCTACGTGAGGTTCGACGTCTCCGCACTCCCCGCCCCGCCGAATGCCCCGAGTCGACCCTCGCGCGAGGAGGGCCCGCGATGGGCCCTGAAGCGTCTGGACAGGGAGGCGCTGGTGGAGGCTGCTCTGGTCCAGGCCTGGGTAGGAGCGCCGGAAGGTGCTGTGAATGTAGAGGCAGAAGCTGTGCGTCTGGGCCAGACCATGACGCACATCTGCGATGCGGCGATGCCCCGCGTACGTTCCGCGACTCCGAGGCGCGGCGTTTACTGGTGGTCTGAGGAGCTATCGCGGCTCCGAGAGACCTGCGTGGCTCTCAGGCGCCAGTACACCAGATGTCGGAGGCGGCGGCGACGGGACCAAGAGCTTGAGAGTCAGCACTATACTCGATATCGTGAGGCAGTGATGACTTTCGTAGCGGCCATCGCCAAAGCCAAAGACCTGGCCGAAGCAGAGATGGTGGAGTCCCTGGACAGGGACCCGTGGGGGAGGCCGTACAAGATGGTGAGGCGAAAGCTTCGACCGTGGGCCCCCCCGCTGACCAAGACTCTCCAGCCGGAGTTGCTGGAGTCCGTAGTCACGGCATTGTTCCCCCGAGGTACCGACTATCGAGTACCTCGTATGGCGCCGGCGACTGAGGCGGTAGAGGATGAGCGTTGGGACGCAGCACGGGATGTGTCCGGGGATGAGTTGGGGGCTGCAGTGCTTCGGCTTCGGTCGAAGAACACTGCGCCGGGACCCGACGGCATCCCCGGGCGCGCCTGGGCCTTGGCCCTAGGGGATTTAGAGCCACTAGTGCTGCGCCTCTTTAACGCATGTTTGCAGCAGGGCCGGTTCCCGCGGACGTGGAAGGGTGGGAAACTGGTGCTGTTGCGCAAGGAGGGGCGGCCGGTTGCCGAGCCATCGGCATATCGGCCGATAGTGCTTCTCGACGAGGCGGGTAAGCTCTTTGAGCGGGTTTTATCCGCTCGCCTCGTCAAGCACTTGGGGGAGTCCGGTCGGGATCTTAGCGACCATCAATTTGGCTTCCGCAAGGGCAGGTCCACCCTCGACGCTGTCAGTCGGGTGAGGGCCCTGGCGGAGGCCTCGGTGTCTCGGGGCGGGGTGGTGTTGGCGGTGTCTCTCGATATCGCCAACGCGTTCAACACCCTTCCCTGGGCGACCATTTTGGAGGCGCTGAGGTTCCACGCCGTGCCCGGATACTTGCGTCGCGTCGTAGCGGATTACCTCTGCGACCGCGCCGTCTGCTACCCGGCTGGTGACGGCTGGATTCGTAGGGAGGTGTCGTGCGGTGTTCCGCAGGGGTCGGTTCTCGGACCTCTCCTGTGGAACATCGGCTACGACTGGGTGCTGCGCGGTGCCAACTTACGGGGTATCGAAGTAACTTGTTACGCCGACGACACTCTCGTAACGGCACGCGGCGACAGCTACCGGGAGGCCAGTGTTCTGGCAACCGCTGGGGTCGCGCAGGTAGTGGCGCGCATTAGAAGGCTGGGGCTGGAGGTTGCATTGCACAAATCCGTGGCTGTGTGTTTTCACGGGCCGCGGAACGGACCTCCGGCCGGGTCGAGAGTGGTCGTCGGCGGAGTTTCCATCGCTGTCGGGCGTTCCTTGGAGTACCTTGGACTCGTCCTCGACAGTCGATGGAGCTTCGACGAGCACTTTCGGCGCCTAGCGCCGAAGCTTGTTAGGGCAGCCGGAGCGATGTGTCGCGTCCTCCCAAATGTCGGGGGACCGAGCATGAGCTGCCGACGTCTGTACACCGGGGTGGTAAGGTCCATAGCGCTCTACGGGGCACCAATATGGGCCGATAGACTCAACTCCCGCAATCGGGCCCTCTTGTGCAGAGCGCAGAGGGTCATGGCTGTCAGGGTGATCCGAGGGTATCGCACCATCTCGTGCGAGGCGGCCTGCGCTCTAGCCGGGACCCCACCGTGGGACCTGGATGCTATGACGCTGGCGGAGGCGTATCGACGGAGGAGGGATGCCCGTCTTCGGGGGGAGGGTGGGGAGTCGGATTGGAGGCGCAGGGCGCATGAGGAGCTGCTCGTCACATGGCGCGAGAGGCTCAGAGTGCCCAACGCTGGTAAATCGACTGCCCTGGCGATCGGTCCCATCCTTTCGGATTGGGTCGGTCGTAGGCACGGGGTGATGACCTTCCACCTGACGCAGATCCTTTCGGGGCACGGATGCTTCGGGAGGTATCTGTTTAGGGTGGCGGGTCGTGAGCCCACGATGATGTGCCACGAGTGCGGCTGCGCCGAGGATACGGCGCAGCACACGCTGGCTTCGTGCCCGCATTGGGCGGAGCCGCGTGCTACACTCGTGGCTTCCATCGGGTCGGACCTCTCGCTCCCGGCCGTGGTCAAGGCCATGGTCTCGAGCGAAGAGGCGTGGGGTGCGGTGCGTTCCTACTGCGAGGTCGTGATGTCGCAGAAGGAGGCGGCGGAGAGGCTCAGGGAGGAGGACGGAGCCGCTCTACCGATGCGCCGGAGGAGGGTGGGGCGCAGGCGTGTCGCTCACGAGCGCCGTCTGCCGCCGTAGCCCCCGGTACGGGTGGTGGGCTGCGAAGTCCGCCACTCGCCACGGTCCCATCTCGGGGCCGGGGCTCTAGTGGGTATGAGTCGGATCGGACTTCCTTGATTCTGAGCTCGGCGGCTTGCCGTCAGCTCGGAGATAAAGGTCGTCCAAAACGATCTGGCTCGGTCGGCTTGGGCGGGGAGCAGGGGAGCTCCTCGCCAGAAAGCAAGCCGACCATCGGAGTGGGGCGCATCCCGGTCAACAGTTTGCGCCGCTCCATTTGGGGGGGTGGTGGCCGCCTACTTGGCGTTGCCTGCCGTTGGAGCAACGCGGATGTATGCTTCGGCGTTCCCGTGGCGCTCCTCCATACGGCGATGTGTTGACCGTCTGGTTTAGTGAGTAGGAGTCTCACATACCCACCGCCTTCCGCTCCCCTGGAATGCGGTGGAACCCATGAGGGTTCCAGACGAAAAAAAAAAAAAAAAAAAAAAAAAAAAAAGGTTAGGTTGAGCGTTTGCGTCGCTCCGCCTAATTTAAAACCAGTTCTGCGATTCAAAAATAGAAAAGTGCGGTAAATTTTCATCATACAGTGCTGTGCCATACATTAAAAGTTGCGTGCTAGCTCTATCTACACGACAGTGCAAAAATCTTTTTAATCGGATTTATAGTTCTTTTATTATTAACGAAAAACCCAAAATCCGTGTGATCATTTATTTTTCAAAAGACTTTTAAAAATAGATTCAGTGCAAGTTCTAAATTTTTATCTACACAGTGTTAAAGAGTGTTAATTGGGCCTTCCAAATATATTTCCCTTGTGGAAATCGGATATCAGGAAAAGCCGGTACAGCCAGTGAAACCCAGTGAACACCAGGTTTTTGATAACTTCTACAGTCTACCGCGTACGCCGCTAAATCTAAAGCGACGACCCCTCTTTTTTATTTTTTACTTGCGTGCGTCATCTATCTGGCTACAAGCTGACACCTCAACCAAAATTTTCTGACCACAAATTAATTAATTACAAATTTTCAAAGCAAACAAGTCAGAAACTCCATCTCAATATTACGAATATTACCAAGAATATTACGAAGTATATTCGGGCCTACTACGTCACGGACACCATTAGGCGTCTTCAGACGAAGCATTTATAGACTCTTAATAATATTTTATTTTAGAATTATTTTCCACATTTAAAATTTTTAAAAAATTCTGTTCCACCCTGTTTTACATACAAACATCGTTTCTACACTATTTTGTACCAAAGAAAACTGTTCCCACTTGTTTTATTTAATTTTCCATACTTTGAATTATATAGAACCACACTAAAATTAACTTAGCATCAGCCTGGTGAGGGTCTTACAATCGGCCGGACGCCGTCTCTCTACCTGGCCCCCGAGGCGCCAACCCAGTGCACAATTATAGCAAACTTAAATTTCATAACTCAATATTATTTAAAATTTTAAGAAGTTTCTTTCTATTTTTCTTTTATTGGTTTTTCTATGTTTTCTTTTGATAATATTCATTCACTACCTTGTAAACGCGTCGAGACCGGGCTCACCTTCCAGAGGCCCACCTGAGCACTTAGCCTAGATATCAATCTACACGACAGTGCTAAAATCTTTTTAATCGGATTTATAGTTCTTTTAATATTAACGGAAAACCCAAAATCCGTGTGAACATTTATTTTCCAAAAGACTTTTAAAATAGATTCAGTGCAAGTTCTAAATTTTTATCTACATAGTGTTAAAGAGTGTTAATTGGGCCTTCCAAATATATTTCCCTTGTGGAAATCGGATATCAGGAAAAGCCGGTACAGCCAGTGAAACCCAGTGAACACCAGGTTTTTGATAACTTCTACAGTCTACCGCGTACGCCGCTAAATCTAAAGCAACGACCCCACTTTTTTATTTTTTATTTGTGTGCGTCATCTATCTGGCTACAAGCTGACACCTCAATCAAAATTTTCTGACCACAAATTAATTAATTACAAATTTTCAAAGCAAACCATTCAGAAACTCCATCTCAATATTACGAATATTACCAAGAATATTACGAAGTATATTCGGGCCTACTACGTCACGGACACCATTAGGCGTCTTCAGACGAAGCATTTATAGACTCTTAATAATATTTTATTTTAGAATTATTTTCCACATTTAAAATTTTTTAAAATTCTGTTCCACCTTGTTTTACATACAAACATTGTTTCTACACTATTTTGTACCAAAGAAAACTGTTCCCACTTGTTTTATTTAATTTTCCATACTTTGAATTATATAGAACCACACTAAAATTAACTTAGCATCAGCCTAGTGAGGGTCTTACAATCGGCCGGACGCCGTCTCTCTACCTGGCCCCCGAGGCACAAACCCAGTGCACAATTATAGCAAACTTAAATTTCATAACTCAATATTATTTAAAATTTTAAGAAGTTTCTTTCTATTTTCTTTTATTGGTTTTTCTATGTTTTCTTTTGATAAACCCCTAGTGGCCGACCCTAGCACTTCATTCTGGCGAATATTTCTTGTAATATCCTCTTATAGTGAAATTTTTTGACAACTTCTGCAGTCTACCGCGTACGCCGCTAAATCTAAAGCGACGACCCCACTTTTTTATTTTTTATTTGTGTGCGTCATCTATCTGGCTACAAGCTGACTCCTCAATCAAAATTTTCTGACCACAAATTAATTAATTACAAATTTTCAAAGCAAACAAGTCAGAAACTCCATCTCAATATTACGAATATTACCAAGAATATTACGAAGTATATTCGGGCCTACTACGTCACGGACACCATTAGGCGTCTTCAGACGAAGCATTTATGGACTCTTAATAATATTTTATTTTAGAATTATTTTCCACATTTAAAATTTTTAGAAATTCTGTTCCACCTTGTTTTACATACAAACATTGTTTTTACACTATTTTGTACCAAAGAAAACTGTTCCCACTTATTTTATTTAATTTTTCATACTTTGAATTATATAAAACCACACTAAAATTAATTTAGCATCAGCCTGGTGAGGGTCTTACAATCGGCCGGACGCCGTCTCTCTACCTGGCCCCCGAGGCACAAACCCAGTGCACAATTATAGCAAACTTAAATTTCATAACTTAATATTATTTAAAAATTTTAAGAAATTTCTTTCTATTTTTTCTTTTATTGGTTTTTCTATGTTTTCTTTTGATAATATTCATTCATTCACTACCTTGTAAACGCGTCGAGACCGGGCTCACCTTCCAGAGGCCCACCGGAGCACTTAGTCTAGATATTCTTAATATTACACAATACTTGCCTAACTATTATCCACTAGTTATTTAAAATTTAAAAATATATATTACCTTTCATACTCTATATTCTTTCCATAGTTAGAACCGGCGCGCCCCCTAGTGGCCGATATTGGCACTTACTTGGAAATTCGAACGGTCATATCTTCGGAACGGCTCACCCGATCTCGACGCGGTTTTCGGCTTTCCGCCGGCCAGGATAGCGCGCTCCCTTAGAGCACCCCAGCATTACCACACTGCTGCTCCCCCCACCATTTTTAAAATATAAAAATTGAAAAATTTTAAAATTGAAATATGACACTGCCCCGACAATAACGGAACCAGCGCATTCGACACTGCTCCAAACAGCATGGCACCCCCGGCTAACCCCAAGCCCCTCCCGGCCTTTGCCGAGGACGTAAACGACGTTGCCAGTCTACAGAAAACCATACTTGCGCTAGCTGCGGGCATTATCTCTGCGGTGGGCGCGTCCAAAAGCGTCACCGCCGCCTCCAAGGCTTTCATCATCCAGGCCTCGGAGGAGACGAGGAGGGCAGTGACGCACTTCGCGAAGCTGACCGCCTCCGCCGCTTCCAGCTCCCCCGCAGAAAGCTCTGCGTCGACGCCGCCAGGACTCATCCCAGCCCCCGCTTCAACGCCCAGCCTCAGCGCTGCCCAGCTCCGTCAGGAAATAGCGGAGTGCGTCCGAAAGGAAGTGGGCGCGTGCATCCGCGACGAGGTAGGCAAGCTGAGGAGCCAGCTAGCCCGTAATGTCCTGAACCCCCCTACTGCCCCGACTAATGCGGCCAGAACCGCACCTTCTGAGACGGCCCCACCCTCCGCGAGCCCCGCGGCCCCAGAGGCCGCCACCACCTCTTACGCCCAGCTGGCCCGCCGCCCGCCGGCGCCCAGACGACCTATGGCGCCACCCGCGCCACCTGCGACAACAACTCCTAGCAAACCGGCCATTCTCGTGACCACCAGAGCCCCTGTCAGCTCCAGGCAGGAGGTTATTGAGGCTTTCCGGAAATCGATCTCTTTCCGGAAGTCTACCTACGCCCCGGCTAAGATCGCCTCTGTCTCCAGAAACAAGATCCGCGTCGAATTCGACTCCGCCGCGGACTGTGAAGACACCCTCAAGCGCCTGCACGCCTCCTCGAACTCGACGGTGACGGCTGAGCCCGTCAAAAAGCTTCGGCCGATGGTAATTCTCAAAGGCGTCAGCCCCGACATGGCCCCTCAGGATCTGGTGGACACCATTCTCCACCAAAACCCCGAGTTAGGTAACTTTTCTCCCACCGACTTAATATTTAAATTCAAACGTAGTAACACACGACACGCACACCTTTACAACGCCGTCCTTATGGCCACCCCGACCATCTGGCACGTTATCATTAAGATGGAACGTGTCCGCCTCGACCACCAGAGGGTGCACGTGGACCCCTTCTCACCGTTCTTGCAATGCAAGAAATGCCTGCAGTTCGGCCACGTGCACAAACATTGCCGGGCTGAGGAATCCCACTGCGCTCACTGCGCCTCCAACACCCACACCATCGACACCTGCCCTACCAAGGACGACGAAACACCAAAATGCCATAATTGCGCTAAGCACAATTCCAAATTTGACAACAAACACCCCACCACACACAGGGCTACCTCACAGACATGCGCCATTTTAACCTCCATCCGAGCTAAAGTAAATAATTCAATCGATTATGGATCCACACCACAATAATATTAATATCCTTCAGTGCAATACCGACCGCTCAAAAACTAGCTTCTCAGAATTTACCACTTACTTCATAAACAGCCCACACACTGTAGCCCTGGTGTCCGAACCGTACACGGGGGCGGGGGTCGAGGTCAAGGCCATCCAGGGGCTGGAAATCTTCCAGTTCCCTGATGGCCCCACCGGGAGGGTTAAGGCCTGCATACTGGTGAAGGCACAATTCGCATCTTCATTCTTGGGCCTGTCCCAGTAGTAGTAGTGTAGTAGTAGTGGTAGTAGTACTGTCCCAGAGTAGTGTCCCTCGAGGGTTGTAGGTTTGGGGCGTAGTGCTGCTGCCCATGCTTCACTAGTTTTAGGCCCGGTCGTTCGCTTCCGGGCGAGCGGCCATAGGTAGTCTAGTTAGAGGCTTGGCATAGTAGTAGTACTAGTTCGTAGTAGTGCTTAAGCTTGCTTCTAGTGTTGGCCCGGCTGACCCGCAGTGAGCCCTGTTTGATTTATTCAACTTGCTCGAATGCGGAGGCCATAGGTAGTCTAGTTTGTGGCCTTAGTAGTTAGGTAGCTAGACTAGGGTGTCTAGACTAGGGTAGCTAGACTAGGGTGTTATCAACCTGCTCGGTGGCGAATGGATCTGGGAAGCAGTAGCTAGAAGTAGTTAGCGGTAGTTAGTAGTAGTTGTAGTACCGTAGCTAGCTTTAGTTTTAGGGACGTTTTGGCCCGGACCCGATGCCAGTGGCGAATGGTCGAGGGCATGTCCGGATCAGTGGCCGTCGTTAGCGGTGGCCCTGTTGCCGGTCGGTCGGCGAGTTCGGTGGGTACTTGACTGTGCAGCCGGACAGGCATTTTTGCCACCGTCGAGTCGTAAACTCCTGCAGGTGTGGCGGTCATGTGAAGCAGCCTGCACGGGAGCGAGGGTCTTGCCTTAATTGGCCGGACCGGGAGGAGTAAACCTCTATAAAAAATCCTCAATTCTCGGCGTTTCGTTGCGTGACGTCGGGGTGCTCGAAAGAGAGGCTGGGGAGTTCATCAGTCGCTAGCGCACAACCCTGGAATACCACCCGACCTTCCAGGTGTATTAGGGTTACCCGGGCAAGAGGCTCTGCCGGGGCTGACATTTTAGTTCCTCACTACTCGTGGGATTTGCTATGGAAAGTCTTACACACAAAAACGACATTGAGGGAGAGAAGAGGAGGACGAGGAGGGGAGAGAATAAGGAGAGGCAGATGACGAGGAGCGTCACGAGTAGGGAGTCCAGTGCGGGGCGGCAGGACGAGGACATGGACTCCGACAGCAGCTTCGCCACTGGACGGTCCCAAAGCCCCGCTACGGGCGGGAAACTTTGGCACAAGAGGCGAGGCCCAAACCCCGAGTTGGCGCTGTCCGACGACGAGGATTCGGAGCGGTCTGCGTCAACGAGAAGAGGCCGAGGGCGGCCCCCGACGACGGGGGAGTACGTAGGTTTGGCCGATGCCAAAAGAGCGCTTCTCGCTGTAAAGCGGGAAGAGTTCAAGGCGTTGGTGGAAGAAGACCTCGAGAAAAGCGTCGCTATCACTCGCAAGAGGCGGGAACAGCGAGCCGCCGAACTAGCGTCGGCCTCGGTTGAGAAGGCTGAGTCGGGCGCCGGACCCAGTAATAGGTCCGCGGCCGTGACCAAGCAGCAGGTTGTCGAGGACTTGGCGATTATTGCTAAAATCGCCACAAAGTCCAAAAACCTTAAGGGGACTATAGTCCGCGAATTGAAGGACGCTGTGGCTTCAATAGCCGAGGCCGTGGAAGTCCTGGGATCGCGGACTCTTACAGAAGAGACGCGTCGTCTGCAGGCGGACAATGCTCGCCTGCAAGCCGAGATGGACACTCTCCGCAAGGAGATGTCCACATTAAGAGAAGACATGGAGAGGGCACGGAAACAGGGTTGTCCGGCGCCCTCTCCCACCGGATTGACGGAGGCTGCATCCCCTGCAACGCAGCCTCAAACAATCTCGCTCGAGGAGATCTGTCGGGCGGTCCTGTCCCAGGTGGGGACCATGGTGACTGCTCGACTGGCCTCCATAGAGGACCGGCTCTTGCCGGAGACGAGGCTTCGGCCTCCGCTGGCGGCCGACAAGAGGCGGGAGGCGGTTAAGACCTCAGAGTCTGTTAAGACCGCATCTCAACCCTCTGCGGGCCCCAGCGGGTCGGCGCAGAAGACTCGTTCGGAGCCCGTGAAGAAGGCTAAGGGGGTGAAGGCGAAGCCTAAAGAGGGCCAGTCGCAGGCAAAGCTGAGGCCTACCAAGCCTCAGGCGAAGCCAAAAGCGACAAAGCCGCCGAAGAAGGGACAGGGAAAGCCCGCTCCCAAAAGAAAACTCCGGGCAGAAAGATCCACGGCTGTGGTATTGACTCTGCTTCCCGAAGCCGAGGCCACTGGCGTCACCTACGCTCAGGTCTTGGCGGAGGCGAAGCAGAAGGTCAACCTGGCCGACCTAGGTATTAAGGACCTAAGGTTCAGGAAGGCGGTCACTGGTGGCCGCATCCTGGAACTGCCCGGAGCGAATACCGGGGGTATGGCGGACTCTCTCGCTAACAAGCTGAGAGAGTCACTGCCCGTAGGGCAGGTCAGGGTCTCTAGACCCACGAAGTGCGCAGAAATGCGCATTTCGGGACTGGACGACTCCGTGTCCAGCGTCGACGTGGCTACGGCCGTCGCTAGGGTTGGTGGGTGCGACGTCGACGAAGTCCGGTGCGGGGCTATCACCGTCGGCGCCGGTGGCCTCGGTGCTGCGTGGGTTCGTTGCCCGGTCGCGGCGGCCAAGAAGGTGTCCGGCGGCGGCAGGCTCCTCGTCGGATGGGTGTCGGCGCAGGTCCGCGTCTTGGACGATCGGCCCCTCAGGTGCTTCCGGTGCCTGGAGATGGGGCACGTCAGGGCCAAGTGCACTGCGGAGGTCGACAGGAGCGACCTCTGCTATCGGTGCGGAAAGCCCGGGCACAAGGCCCAGGAGTGCTCTGCCGAGCCGCACTGCGTCACGTGCGCAGCGGCCGGCAGACCGGCAAAGCATCGGGTGGGGACCAAGGAGTGCGTCCCCGCCCCGAAGGGAATGAAGCCGGGCAAGGCTGGCAGAGGTCCTAGGGCCTCAAAGCGGCATGCCAGGCCCGTAGAGGATCCCATGGTCATCGAATAAGATGGCCATGCGGATTCTACAGGCGAATATCAACCATTGCGCCAGGGCTCAGGACCTATTGTTCCAAAGCATGGCGGAGTGGTTGATAAACGTCGTCGTGGTCGCCGAGCCCTACTACGTCCCTTCGGGGGACGACTGGGTCGGCGACAGAGACGGTGTGGTGGCGATCGGGACCCGGACAGCGGCCGGATCCCCGGTCTTCGGAGGAGTGACGAAGGGTCGAGGCTACGTCTCGGCTCTCGTCGGAAACGTGACACTGATCGGGGTCTACTTCTCTCCGAATCGCAGTGTCGCCGACTTCGAACAGTTTCTGGTCGAAGTCGGCGCCCTCGTCGGGAGGAGTGGCCCCGGTCGGGTCCTCGTGGTCGGGGACCTCAATGCCAAATCCATGGCTTGGGGTTGCCCGGCCACGGACGCACGTGGAGAGGTCCTCGAAGACTGGGTAGTCGCGTCCGGTCTTGTCGTCCTGAACCGCGGGTCGGTACATACGTGCGTGCGGCAACAGGGTGGTTCGATCGTCGACATCACGTTCGCCGATCCCGCCCTGGCGCGCCGTATCCGAGGCTGGCGGGTGATGGAGGATGTGGAGACGTTGTCGGACCACCGCTACGTGAGGTTCGACGTCTCCGCACTTCCCGCCCCGCCGAACGCCCCGAGTCGACCCTCGCGCGAAGAGGGCCCGCGATGGGCCCTGAAGCGTCTGGACAGGGAGGTGCTGGTGGAGGCTGCCCTGGTCCAGGCCTGGGTAGGAGCGCCGGAAGGCGCAGTGAATGTAGAGGCGGAAGCTGCGCGTCTGGGCCAGACCATGTCGCACATCTGCGATGCGGCGATGCCCCGCGTACGCTCCGCGACTCCGAGGCGCGGCGTGTACTGGTGGTCTGAGGAGCTATCGCGTCTCCGAGAGACCTGCGTGGCTCTCAGACGCCAGTACACCAGATGTCGGAGGCGGCGGCGACGAGACCAAGAGCTTGAGAGTCAGCACTATACTCGATATCGGGAGGCAGTGCTGGCTTTCGTAGCGGCCATCGCCAAAGCCAAAGACCTGGCCGAAGCGGAGATGGTGGAGTCCCTGGACAGGGACCCGTGGGGGAGGCCGTACAAGATGGTGAGGCGAAAGCTTCGACCGTGGGCCCCTCCGCTGACCAAGACTCTCCAGCCGGCGTTGCTGGAGTCCGTAGTCACGGCATTGTTCCCTCGAGGTACCGACCATCGGGTACCTCGCATGGCGCCGGCGACTGAGGAGGCAGAGGAGGAGCGTTGGGACGCAGCACGGGATGTCACCGGGGGTGAGTTGGGGGCTGCAGTGCTTCGGCTTAGGTCGAAGACCACTGCACCGGGACCCGACGGCATTCCCGGTCGCGCCTGGGCCTTGGCCCTAGGGGATTTAGAGCCTCTAGTGCTGCGCCTCTTCAACGCATGTTTGCAGCAGGGCCGGTTCCCGCGGACGTGGAAGGGTGGGAAACTGGTGCTGTTGCGCAAGGAGGGGCGGCCGGTTGCCGAGCCATCGGCATATCGGCCGATAGTGCTTCTCGACGAGGCGGGTAAGCTCTTTGAGCGGGTTTTATCCGCTCGCCTCGTCAAGCACTTGGGGGAGTCCGGTCGGGATCTCAGTGACCATCAATTTGGCTTCCGCAAGGGCAGGTCCACCCTCGACGCTGTCGGTCGGGTGAGGGCCCTGGCGGAAGCCTCGGTGTCTCGGGGCGGGGTGGTGTTGGCGGTGTCTCTCGATATCGCCAACGCGTTCAACACCCTTCCCTGGGCGACCATTTTGGAGGCGCTGAGGTTCCACGCCGTGCCCGGGTACTTGCGTCGCGTCGTAGCGGATTACCTCTGCGACCGCGCCGTCTGCTACCCGTCTGGCGACGGCTGGATTCGTAGGGAGGTGTCGTGCGGTGTTCCGCAGGGGTCGGTTCTCGGACCTCTCCTGTGGAACATCGGCTACGACTGGGTGCTGCGCGGTGCCAACTTACGGGGTGTCGAAGTAACTTGTTACGCCGACGACACTCTCGTAACGGCACGCGGCGACAGCTACCGGGAGGCCAGTGTTCTGGCAACGGCTGGGGTCGCGCAGGTAGTGGCGCGCATTAGAAGGTTGGGGCTGGAGGTTGCATTGCACAAATCCGTCGCCGTGTGTTTTCACGGGCCGCGGAACGCACCTCCTGCCGGGTCGAGTGTGGTGGTCGGAGGAGTTTCCATCGCCGTCGGGCGTTCCTTGGAGTACCTTGGACTCGTCCTGGACAGTCGATGGAGCTTCGACGAGCACTTTCGGCGCCTAGCGCCGAAGCTAGTTAGGGCAGCCGGAGCGATGTGTCGCGTCCTCCCAAATGTCGGGGGACCGAGCCTGAGCTGCCGGCGTCTGTACACCGGGGTGGTTAAGTCCATGGCGCTCTACGGGGCACCAATATGGGCCGATAGCCTCGACTCTTGCAATCGGGCCCTCTTGTGCAGAGCGCAGAGGGTCATGGCTGTCAGGGTGATCCGAGGGTATCGCACCATCTCGTGCGAGGCGGCCTGCGCTCTGGCCGGGACTCCACCGTGGGACCTGGACGCTTTGACGCTGGCGGAGGCGTATCGACGGAGGAGGCACGCCCGTCTTCGGGGGGAGGGTGGAGAGTCTGATTGGAGGCGCAGGGCGCAGGAGGAGCTGCTCGTCACATGGCGAGAGAGGCTCAGAGTGCCCAGCGCTGGTAAATCGACTGCCCTAGCGATCGGTCCCATCCTTTCGGACTGGGTCGGTCGCAGGCACGGGGTGATGACCTTCCACCTGACGCAGATCCTTTCGGGGCACGGATGCTTCGGGAGGTATCTGTTTAGGGTGGCGGGTCGTGAGCCCACGATGATGTGCCACGAGTGCCGCTGCGCCGAGGATACGGCTCAGCACACGCTGGCTTCGTGCCCGCATTGGGCGGAGCCGCGTGCTACACTCGTGGCTTCCATCGGGTCGGACCTCTCGCTCTCGGCCGTGGTCAAGGCCATGGTCTCGAGCGAAGAGGCGTGGGATGCGGTGCGTTCCTTCTGCGAGGTCGTGATGTCGCAGAAGGAGGCGGCGGAGAGGCTCAGGGAGGAGGACGGAGCCGCTCTACCGATGCGCCGGAGGAGGGTGGGGCGCAGGCGTGTCGCTCACGAGCGCCGTCTGCCGCCGTAGCCCCCGGTACGGGTGGTGGACTGCGAAGTCCGCCACTCGCCACGGTCCCATCTCGGGGCCGGGGCTCTAGTGGGTATGAGTCGGATCGGACTTCCTAGATTCTGAGCTCGGCTGCTTGCCGTCGGCTCGGAGATAAAGGTCGTCCAAAACGATCTGGCTCGGTCGGCTTGGGTGGGGAGCAGGGGAGCTCCTCGCCAGAAAACAAGCCGACCATCGGAGTGGGGCGCATCCCGGTCAACAGTTTGCGCCGCTCCATTTGGGGGGGTGGTGGCCGCCTACTTGGCGCTGCCTGCCGTTGGAGCAACGCGGACGTATGCTTCGGCGTTCCCGTGGCGCTCCTCCATACGGCGATGTGTTGACCGTCTGGTTTAGTGGGTAGGAGTCCCACATACCCACCGCCTTCCTCTCCCCTGGAATGCGGTGAAACCCATGAGGGTTCCAGACGAAAAAAAAAAAAAAAAAAAAAAAGGTTAGGTTAGGTTAGGTTAGGTTAGGTTAGGTTAGGTTAGGTTAGGTTAGGTTAGGTTAGGTTTTTTTTTTTTTTTTTTTTTTTTTTTTTTTTTTTTTTTTTTTTTTTTTTTTTTCTATCACCTCCGGCTGCAGTGCCGCAGACTTTTTTATTTCAATTACACTTACATACCAGTTCTCGCAATGCATTCCTCTCGCACTTTCATTCCGCATACTGGTTCTTTCTTTCATTCATTCACATTCATTCTTATTCCAGCTGGGACTGCTGACTAACTGTTTTATTTATTGTATTTACTGATTGACTGTTTAATTATTATATTGGTTACTTCTTTTTATTCTTTTAATGGGTTTCAGAGTTCAAGGGAAAATAAATTTTAAAACACTTTTCTTAACATTGTCGTAGGATAACAATTATGGGGTAGAAATTCAGGGTTTTTACATTCTAGCTTATAGTACAGTTTGGACACAAAAACACAGTTATATCTAATGCCTTAATACTATTAAACAGACAGATCACTAACTTATTTATTACATTATTTTTATATTAACATGGTCTTATTTATTCTATTCTATTATATATATGTAGTTTTACGGCTTTCAATATCTTATTTTCTACGTTTTACTTCTTTATATGTTATACTTAAATATATTACAATATTTAGTACACATATTCTTTGCTTAACCTATTTATTTCTATTTTTAACACTATTGCTATTTTATTACAGAACACTAAAAACTTAATACTATATATGCTTAGCTTAGTCGTATTTATATTTCGTTTGTAAAAGTCCTGGTCAGTCATCTGTACGGTGTAAAGTCTAGTCGTAAAGTTTTTAATAGCCCGGTCGATTCTCTGGTTGTCAGTGGTGCCTCCGATTTTTATAAGGTTATAACCGTTTAACTCTGATAATTGGACCATTTTCACATGAAATTGGAGCCAATTTTCTTTTCCGGTGTTGTACCGATGCGTTGGCTCGGTTGCACCAAACTGAATTGATTGGTCATCAGGGGTAACGACCCCTCGGTTAACTCGCCGATCCTCGACCCCATCCAGAAACTTTATATTTTTGTCCGTGGCGTGTCCTACTGCACCGTGGTTGCCCTTAGCAATACGCGACCGAGGATCGCGCAAGGGCATCCCACCTCCTTCTTACCGGACATTGGTCACTGAAGGCGTTGTGTGCCACCTGGTCGAGTTTCGCCATCTTGCAATTTCTGCAGCTTGATTCTAGGCCGGCCAGCCAGTCCGGACATGACTCCTTCATGTGTGGACCGCTGCAGTGACTGCAGAGGTCGACCGCCTCCTTGCAAAATTTTCGGCTATGTCCATAGCCCAAACACCGAGAGCACTGCACCAACGGTGATTGGTCCTCCGCCCTGATCCGTTGAAGATCTATATGGACATAGCCCGCCGCTACCACTTTTTGCCAGACCGAAGGAGAAGTCGAAACAACCACATGGCACGTGTGGGGGTTCCTGGCTTTTTTCCTGAATTTTATTTCTAGGCGCTGCTCGTCGTCTTTAGGGTCGCCCAGGAGTCCTCGATTTTGATTTTTGAGGGCTTTAATGATGTCCTCATCAGTATTTATGGACAGGACGCTCCTCAAGATCAGGAGCGGGTCCTTATTTTTGGCCTCCTCGACCGTCAATCCCACCTTCTTCTCCTCCAAGCGTGTCCTCACCTTATCCATGTCCTCCTTGTTTTCAAATCCCATTATTATCTTTCTATCCTTGGCTTTTCGCACCCTGTCCACTCTCACCCATCCATCCTTCGCGTCCACCGCCTTCCTTACTTTCTCTAAGACCTCCTCGCCAGTCTCAGTCTCCTCTTTGGAGGTCACTACGACCGTGTGCAACGCGCTCCGCTTTTGCTGCGGGGCACCGGCACCGTTCGCCGTGACATTGGCATAGGTCCTCTCCTGTTCCAGACACTCCCTTCGTTTCTCCATCTGGGTTTTCAGGTCCTCCATTTTCGCGTTACTCTCCTTTATTAGCATTGCGTGCACCTCCATTGCGCTCTTCAGCTCTTTAAGCTCAGGGCTTACTCCCGGGTTCACCAGAAAGGTAGAGTCTGTGGGTTTCGCCACCGCCTCCCCCTCCCCAGCCACTTCCTTGCCTGAGCCTGCTCTGATGGTTGGTCCCGGGTCCTTTTCCGCTTCCTTCACCAATTGGTAGAGGCGATCAAGTACCTCGGAAACTGCCGCTTTTATTTCAGTTTTTATATTCCTAGAGTTGCTGAGGTGTAGCTTGCCTTTTGAGAGGCATGCCTTAGCCTCAGCAACCCTGCTCGGATAACGAGCATCCGTTGGTGTGCGGACCTCGGTTGAGGGTCTGCGAGAGATGGTGGCCTTGGCTCTGGTTGACTGAGCCGTCTCGGTTGTAGGCCTCGCCGGACCTGCCCGCTGCTCCTCACTTGCTGGAGATTTGTTTGGCGCTGAGCCGACCGACTCCCACTCTCCGATGCTGCGCCTCACGCTTGAAGAGGCCATCTTTGGTGGGGATCTGGCTTTGTCTGTAGCCTTAGCTGGAGTTCTGGTCACTCCAAACATGCCGGAGATGTGCGTCAGTTGTTAAATACAAATAAATCGGCTCAAAAGAGCAATAATAATAATGATTGGCACAGCCAAAGTCAATTTATGATGGTTTAAGGGTATGTATAGGTACCCGGCAACAGTTCACTGTCAATTGTCTCAGTCAGTAATTTCAAGTAGAGTCGCGGAAAAGTCCGTTTTGGTCCAGTAAAAAATGTAGAGTCGAAAAGTTTAGTCGAAGTTCGGCAGGTCGCCGAGCTGCGTCAATGTGGTATAACTAATGTGCTAAACGGTTACAATTTATAAAAACAAACAAAAAATTTTTTGACTCTACATAGAGTCGCTCAATTTATCTAAAATGATAGGCCTTTTTGCGCCTTTACTGGCAGCAAAAACCACGTTCTTGTGCGATAACTGGTTTCCGAGATAATCGACTTTGAAATTTGCCAAGATGGCGGCCAATATGGCGCTTAAAAGTTAGAAGTAAAAATATCTCGGGCACCAGTGGTCCAAACGAAGCGTGCGAGGGCTCCTTCGGCTCGCCCCGGTCTACTCTACGCTACAATAAGGCTCACTCTACATGTAGAGTTGTAAAAATTTTAATAGCTAAAAAGCTATTTGTCCGATAGAGAGTCCAAAGCTATGCTCGGAGGAAAAAACCCCCGCCTCGTAGCACGTCAAGTCACAAAGTTATGAGGTGTTTTAAAGTTTCAAAATGGCGGACAAATTATAGCTGTCTAATTTAAATTTATTTTATTTCCGCGTCTCTTAGCCGAAACGGCCCGTGTTTGGGCTCTTTTAAAAGGTAATTCTAAGCTCTAACTTATTCTAAACTTATCTAAAATTTAGCTCCGCCCCCCGATTTGATTTTTCGAAAAAACTATTATTTAGAACATAAAAATTTAAATTAAAAATATTAAAACTATTGTAAAAAATACGAAAAAATTCAAACTGACTAAACGAATTTTGCTTTAATTTTCTACATATAAATAAATTTGCTAGCATAAGGGGTTGATGCACCACGTGTCAACCCCTAAATTTCAAAAATTTATAACTCGTAAAGTACTAGCGATAAAAATCTGAAATTTTGCTCCAATGTAGTGCTTATAAGGGCCTTTAAAATGATATAATAAAAAACTAGGGTCGTCGCTTTAAATTTTGAGTTATGAATTTTCGAAAATATGCCAAAATTTTAAAACTTAATATCTAAAAAACTACTTAATATTTTTGAAATCCGAAAACGGCGGTCTGCTGGGCTCGTATTGGTGCTTCGGAATCCGTCTTCAGAAGCAGTGGCACGCCTCCAGAAGTGGGACCTCGTGGCCACGTGCTACTTGTTTTTTTTTGGACTTTTCTCCGCCCTCGTGGGCGGGAAAAATCCAAATTGGTACTCGGATGGTAGAGCTCTTTAGTGGGTATCCGAATGCACAATAAAAAGTGTACGTCACCGCTTTAGATTTGGCAGCGTTATTTTTTAAAGTTTTTAAAATTATGAAATTCACAGTTTTTGAGTCAAAAATGTGTCCAAAATTTGTCAAATTTTCAAGCACTTTTCACCACACTGTAGAGCGTCTTTTTGCGCGTAATTTGATGTATAACACTTAACTATCACTTCACTTTATACCACAATTTCGAATTTTCTAAGTATTTTCTAGTGGACTTAGACTGCGGAGCGAATGTGTACATGTGTTGTCGCGACTGCGGGGAGTGCGGAACTGGGTTAGGTTAGGTTAGGTTAGGTTAGGTTAGGTTAGGTTAGGTTAGGTTAGGTTAGGTTAGGTTAGGTTAGGTTAGGTTAGGTTAGGTTAGGTTAGGTTAGGTTAGGTTAGGTTAGGTTAGGTTAGGTTAGGTTAGGTTAGGTTAGGTTAGGTTAGGTTAGGTTAGGTTAGGTTAGGTTAGGTTAGGTTAGGTTAGGTTAGGTTAGGTTAGGTTAGGTTAGGTTAGGTTGGGGAGCCATGCTGGAAACCTCCTCGTGTGCCCGTCCGCTACCAATGTTGTCCGGATTCGTCCGGCGGGATTGGAAGCGGTACGGGCCGGTGCTCCCTGGGGGACGGTTAATGCGGTCTTTCGGGATCGCGTTAGCCGTCTGCTAATGTCCAGCGCGGGGTTGTCAGCCATGAGGTGCCCGAGTCTGGCTCATGGTTGGCAAGGGGGGTTCACGCGGCGGTCTGCCCTTAGGGGTGGTCCGTCTGCGGCGGCGGGCTCGGGTCCCTTTCCTTCGGCCTCAGCCGTTGGAAAGTGGGCCTGGGCAATTCGGTGGGAGGGCACAGGCCCTCTTTTCCGGGGGACAGCCGCGGGGTCATTCTGGGTACTTCTCTGTTTGCAGAGTTGACCTTGGGGTGGCCTCGTGGTTGCGGGGGTTTTAGGGGCGTTTAGGGCTTGGGGTTCTTCCTTTCGAGTCGCTCTCTAAGGAGCGGTTCGGACGGTTGTTTCCCCTTGCAAAAGATGGTGCCCGGATTAACCTTCGTGGAGCGTGACACCACGGTCTTGCTCGGCGATCGTTAGTCCCGGCTTGGTGGGTCCCCGACTTATGCCTCTTTCTTGCTGGACTCGGTTGACCACCGTGTTCGGCGGTAGAGGCCTGTCGGGTTCGAGGTCGGGCTCCCTTTTTGAGTGGTGGTCTTGCGCGGCGGCGGTCCGTTGGCAGTTTCGGCCCTGTCAGCCAGCCGGGTCGTGCTTGACTCTCCGCTCATGTGGAGTCCGAACGGTGGTCTTCCTTCGGGGAGATCACCGCCGAGGGAGCTGGGCCTGGACGAGGTCCCCAGGCGTCTTGGGGTTGAGCATAGACTCCCCCGGGCGTTTGGGTTCCGGACCGGGCCTGGCTAGAAGAGGGCTTCGGCCTTCTTCTTAAGGTGGGCTTGGGTGGGGGGGAGGGGACCCCCCCGCGATCTATCAAGCCTGCCGACTATGGAGGGGGCCTCTCGTTGCGGGGTGCCCTCTACGTGGTGTCCGTCGGGGCGCCGCGGTTGTATGCGCAAGCGTTCCCGCGGTGTCCCATCATGACGGCGACGGCAACCGTCTGGTTTAGTGAGTAGGAGTCTCACATACCCAGCGCCTTCCTCCCCTGGAATGCGGTGGGACCCATGATGGGTTCCAGACGTTAAAAAAAAAAAAAAAAAAAAGGTTAGGTTAGGTTAGGTTAGGTTAGGTTAGGTTAGGTTAGGTTAGGTTAGGTTAGGTTAGGTTAGGTTAGGTTAGGTTAGGTTAGGTTAGGTTAGGTTAGGTTTTTTTTTTTTTTTTTTTTTTTTTTTTTCTCATCTGTGTACCTTCGAGTGGTTTTCGAAGCCTGTGTTAAGGTAAAATAAGTTTTTCAGATTGTTTTATTTATTCGGGTGTGGTGTGTTGGTAATGTTGTACCTAATCTGTGTTGTACCTAAGCTATGTGGGCAGCTAGGCATTTACTTGGTATTTATATTTTATAATATTTATTTTATTTCTTCTATTCGTAGTTTAGTTATATTGCCAATTTTAGTTTATGAGCTATTTTAATATTATTTCTCCGCATAGATTAAATACATATCCAATTTTTACTTTAACTTAATTATTTGACATTTAACATAATTTAAATTAACATTAATATTATTCATACCATCAGAGCTGCCGCACATAAATTACATTCTTATTTAAATATTTCAAAAATATACTATATACAATTACATTATTATAACTACTTTACTATATATACTATATCTATTACTAATTTTAATTTATTGCTAAGGACCTTTGGACAGGATTTTTTTTTTTTTTTTTTTTTTTTTTTTTTTTTTTTTTTTTTTTTTTTTTTTTTTTTTTTTTTTTTTTTTTTTTTTTTTTTTTCCCAGATGCCGATGCCGTTGCTGCCGGTGCCGATGCTGCCGATGCTGCCGATGCTGCCAGATGTTGTTGATGCTGCCAGATGTCCCAAGATGAAGGTAGGTATATATAGTTTTATAGTGTTGATACCTCCCCTTTGTCACGTCCAAGGCCCTAAACAGTCCATGTGAACGCACATGGTGTTAGGACGTTGTTGTGTTCTGTATTTATATATACAGGGGGTTGCTGTACCAGTTCTGTTTCACTTGGTCCATCAGGTGTTTCAAGGATGCTGCAGCGGCTATTGTTATTCCAGTCTCAGTCATAGTCGCTGTATTGGTCTGTAAGAGTTTTGTCAGTCTATGTCCTGTCCAAGGTCCTGTCTGCTGTCAATTTAGAATCTTATTTTTTATTTTCTTTTATTACTATCCCCCCCACATATTTACAATAATCTAGAAACATACTTCTTGCCCCTTTGTCCGTCATTATTTTCGAAATGTTAGTCCTATTAATAGTCGTGTCAAGTTGAGTTTCCGTTTCCCGTCGCTGTCTATGGAACCTTGGACATTCCGTGATCAGGTGTATTATGTCTTCGTCCGTTATGTCGTCACATTTGCATGTCGGTCTGTCAGTCAATTTGTATTTGTGTAAGTATGCTGCAAATCCCCCGTGCCCGGTTAGGATTTGCGCCGTCAAAGAGTCCACGTCGAGTTGTGTCATTATCTTCGCCGCTATTCTCACATCAGGGAGGAAGATTTTTGTTACCTCGGCAGTTTCACCCTCTGTATATCTGGCTTGCCAGGTGTCAATTGTTGCCTCTCGCAGTTTTCTTTTGGCATAAGAAAGTGGGAAGTCATCATAAATTACTGCTCTCTTAGTGTTTAATGCTGCCTCCTTTGCCAACTCGTCCGCTCTCTCATTTCCCGGTACACCCACATGCGCTTTAATCCAAAAAAGTCTCACTTTGTGCCTATTATTTCTAATTTCTTGTAGAGTTTTCGTTATTCTGAGCGCAAGCGGGTGCACCATAGGATCCGTGTTCAACGCATCCAGAGATGAACGTGAGTCGGTCAATATGTTTGTTTCCGTCCAGTTCTTTTTAGCTATAAGTTGGGTTGCTGTTAATATGGCTATCATCTCCGCCTGGTATACTGAGCAATGGTCTGCCAAGCGGAGCTTTCTGAACTGCAGCTCTCCTTCCAGATCCCACACTGTCAGGGCAGCGCCCACCTTCCCTTCGATTTTGCTCCCATCCGTATAAATGAGTTTACCTTGCATTTCAAGCTCTCTTATTGTATCAGGAGTGAGTGTTTCCAGACAGGTGTAGTCATAGATCTGGATCTTGGCGGGATGTTCCAGATCGGCGTATTCTACTCGTCGTTCCAGCGCATATTCGTCGGACGCATGTAGAAATGGGCGTCCTCTTCGGGTCTCGTACAACGTCGCTGACTCCCTTATCTGTAGGTCTAGGGGGAGGAGCCTTGCCAGAATCATTGCTGCATGTTTGGACACTGTACGATGTGTCCGCCCAATTTTCTGTGCAAAGCCCCTCTGTACCACCGATAACTGCTTCTGCACGTACTTCTTCTTTAACTCAGGTGCCCATACTGCCGCCCCATAAGCGATGACCGGCACTATCACCGCCGTGTATATCCTCCGAGTTATACTCGGGTTTAGCCCCCATGTCGCCTTTGCCGCGCGCGATACTTGTCCATATATGTTCAAGGCCTTCCGGGTCACATATGAGATATGTTTCGCAAAGGTGAGCTTCTCGTCGATGATGACCCCCAGGATTTTGATTTCGTTAGTTAATATAAGTTGCTCAGTTCCCATGGTTAAAATCGGGTTATCGTACTTTAGTTTCCTGGTGATCACCATCGACTTTGTCTTGTGGGGCGCAAATCGGAGCTTGTTTAAACGTCCCCAGCTCTGGACCAGTTTCAGCGCCGCGTTTGCCTCTCTTTGTATCTGTGTTGTGTCTTGCCCGGAAAAGACTAATACAATGTCATCGGCAAAGGCCTGACAATATGTTCCATTCCTATCAAGCTCATTAAGGAGCGGGTCAAGAAGGACATTCCACAGGAATGGGCCACCCACCGAGCCCTGAACGCATCCCTTTGTGGTAACTCGCTCCACTTGCCTTCCCATGTAGTTTACTCGGACCTTCCTACCCCTCAGGTAGTCCGCCATCATCTGCCATAGGTTAGCAGGACATCCCAGGCTATCGAGTTGAATTTTAATGGCCGGCCACCACGCGCTGTCAAAAGCGCCCTCTATGTCCAGTGATATCATTACTACCATTTCTTTGTTATTTCTTTTAATTTTAATGTGGTTTACTAGATCATAAAGGGCGTCTTCCGTACAACGCTGTGGTGTAAATCCATATTGGCGTGGATTCAGTTTGTCTCGGAGGTGCCATCTCAATCTTCTGACAACCATCTTCTCCATTACCTTCCCAAATACGGACAGCAAGCCAATCGGTCTGTATGATTTTGCTTCATGGTAGTCGCTCTTTCCAGGCTTCCTTAAGATGACCACCTCAGCAATCTTCCATGCTCTTGGGAACACCGCTAGTTCCATGCATTTATTGACAATCCCCAGGAATAAGTCAGGTGCCCACCTGATCGCAGCCTGGCAAATATCCGCAGTCAACCCATCCATTCCCGGAGCTTTTTTAATGCTGAAAGTATTTGCTGCTTTTTGCAGCTCCGCCTCCGTGAATGGTGGGTCATTCTGGGTGCACGGAACTAGGTTCTCAGCGATCAGTCTGGCCTTTGTATGTTGCTCCTCGTCTGTCCCTGTGGTGTCGTTGGGGAAGAATACTTGAGCCAGATGGTTTACGGACTCGGTATCGCTGAGGGTGCGTCCCTGTGTGACCAGTGGGAGATCATCACTCTTTTTATGCGCGTTTCTTATCACCCTGTAGATGGAGTCCCACATCGTTTCCTGCTCCTGTTGAGAGCAGTACTCCATCCAGCTTTCCGTCTGGGCTTTCCTCGCCGCCTCCTCATATACCTCCTTTTTGGCCAGATATTCTCCTATTACATGTTCCCTCCTCCTTGGTGCCGCATTCCTAATCCTTTTCTTCCTGATCATGACCTCCCTCTTTAAATGAGTTAGCTCTTCAGTCCACCAAGGAATTGGTGGCCTTTCGTACGATTTCGTTCTGGGTATCGTTTCGTCGCATGTCTGACGTATGACTTCGATATAGGTATCCACCACCTCTTCCAGGTTTTCCCGGTCAAGAACGGAATTCACCTTTTCCTTAGTTATTTTAGCCTCCCTCATCTTCCTCTCCAGTAGCTCCTTGAAGCGAGACCAATCCGCCTTCCTAGTGTTATACACCCTCGTTGTCCTTTTGTTTATCGCCAGCTCCGTTCTGCTTTTGATGGTAAAGGTGATCGCATTATGATCGGAGCTGGTCATACTTGTCTCCACTCTCCATCCATTCACCCTTCCAAGCAAGTCCTCAGTACATATTGTTATGTCCACCACACTTGAATACACTCTCCCTCCTCGGAAAGCCATGAAAGTAGGGCGATCTCCCGTGTTGAGCAGTTGCAGGCTGTTGGCGTTGATGTAACTGCTGAGCTCCGCTCCTCGTAAGTTTTCTCGTATGCTACCCCACCAGGGGCTCCACGCGTTTACATCCCCGCCAACAACCATGCTTTTTTCCGCTGCGAGTTGCAGTATCCGAGATATGTGGCATAGGTAAGGGTCTAGTTCCTGGTCCTCTTCAAAGTAAACCGACACCAGGCTTAGGGTGTTGTTCTCGGTTCTAATTCTCACCCATGCCACATTCTCGGTCTGCTCAGTCGGGTCCCACACTATCGACAGCTCCGGATTGTGTACTATTATGGCTGCTTTTACAGGCTTCTGGTGATTCATGGTCTTCTGTATTACCTTAACACCTGGGTATGCTGCAACGATTCCGCTGGCCCCCACATATGGTTCTTGTACTAAACTTATATGTGCCCCGTTAGTTTTTGCGGCCCTTAGCAGCTCCGCAGTGGCCAGCTTGCTTCGTTGCAGATTCGCTTGAATTACCTTTATATCTTTTTGGCTGCCCTTAGCAATACGATGTGGTTGATCTTGCTATAGCGTCCCATCGTTTTCTTACTAGGCAGTCTTTATCAAAAGCAGAATGATCCGCCCTATCCACCTTCGCCGCCTGACAGTTTGCGCACGTTGGTCGGTCTCCCTTGGCCCATGTCGGGCAGTCCACCCTTAGATGGCCACCGCCGCAGTGACTGCAGGTATCCGTAGTCGCCTTGCAGTATTTACGGCCATGACCATACCCCAGGCACTTAGTGCACTGGACCAACGGTGAGTGGTCTGTTACGGTGCATCTCTGGAGGTCTATGTGTAGTTTACCTGCTGCTGTTAGTGCATTCCAGACTTTAGGAGACACCTGAAGGACGGCGTGGCACTCGTGGGGATTCCTTGCCCTCCTCCGGAATTTAACTACCGCTCGGTACTCCTCCGGCGGTATGCTCCCCACTAAGTGCGCATTCTGCCTCTTGATGGACTCCAGTATATCTTCGTCTTTATTATAACTCAAGACATTACTAACCAGTAGGAGCGGGTCCTTACTTTGCGCGTCCTCGACTTTTAACTTGTTGCTAGCTTTCAGTTTACTCTTCAGTTTATTTACCGTCTCCTTAGAGGAGCAGCTGATCACCACTTTCTGGTTTTTGGCCTTCCTGATCCGCTCTACTGCCACCCCACTCGCTCGTGCGTCAGCGGCTCCACGAACGCGCATCAGGACGTCCTCGCTAGTGTCCTTTTCTTCAGTGGACGACACGATGATGGTGTAGCTAGGTTGCTGCTCTCTGGAGTCTCGCATCCTGGACCCTGCAGCCTCAGCATACGTTCTACCCAGGCCTGTCCCTTCCACGATGCAGGCGAGCTTCCTCCCGGTCTCCTGGAGTTGTTTGTTTAAGTCATTCGCCTGCTGTATGTGCTGCTGTTGATGGATAGGTTTTGCAAGCAAATCTTTCATTTGCTCGCTATTACGGTGGAGCAGTTCTTGGTGCTCGTTCAACTTCTTCAGCAGCACATCTTGGTTGGGAAAGGCCGCTGTAGCCGGAGGAAGGGCTTTTTGTCTGGCATCTGCCTCGTATGTGAGCCAGCGCACAGACTCAGCCTCCTTTCGCGTCTTTTCAACCTTATCGAGTATCTCTCTATTCATTTCCTGTTGAGCTCTGACAAATTGACTCAGAGCTTCCGCGTGCCTCGCCTCCGCCTTCGCCAGTAGCTGTTCCCTCCTTGCCACTATTTTTTCCTTCTCGGTGATATGTCGGTTACGTGAGTCGGCAAGCCGTAGGATCATTTGATAGAGCCCGTGGAGACCTCCTATCACTTCCTCTCGGATGTCCCTGTTTAGGTTTCGGGACTCCTCCAGCCTTGTTTTAGTTCTTTGTAGGAGCTCTCCAGCCAGCCTTGGCATGTCATGAAGAGCTCCTCCTCCGAAGCTCGATACATCCGATCGCAGGGTTCCAGCGTTATCCTCTTCGGTTTCGGATGCTAAGTTAACGCTGGTCTCTAGACTCGCTCGAGAGGCCGCTCGCACTTGGGCTGTGATCCTTAGCAGTGCCGACTCCGATCTGGTCTTGTTGTGGAGACCATTTTCAGGTGTCGACGTCATAGTGGCCAACCCACCCTCACTCTGGGTCTCGTTGATGGCATCCTGATATTCTTCTTCAGGTCCTCGAAGCGAGACTGTCTCAGCGTCCAAGAGCCTTGCCTCCTCAGATGTTATGGGCGACAAGGCTCTCCGCTGTTCCTCCGTGGGTTTCGGTTTCGCCGTTCTTTCTTTCGAAGGTGCCCCTTTGACTGGGACGGTTAGGTTAGGTTAGGTTAGGTTAGGTTAGGTTAGGTTAGGTTAGGTTAGGTTAGGTTAGGTTAGGTTAGGTTAGGTTAGGTTAGGTTAGGTTAGGTTAGGTTAGGTTAGGTTAGGTTAGGTTAGGTTAGGTTAGGTTAGGTTAGGTTAGGTTAGGTTCTGGCCGCATGCGCGAGGCCCTATCACGGGTCTGCGATGCGGCCATGCCGAGGGTGGGGTCTAGGCCCCGGCGCAAAGCAGTGTACTGGTGGTCGTCCGAAATAGCCGAACTTCGGACGGCCTGTTGCAGGGCTCGGAGGGCCTTCGTCCGGTGTCGCCGTCGTCACGGCTTCGACCCGGATCTGGAGGCCCAGCTGCGGAGTCGTTATCGCGAAGCGAAGTCGACTCTGCGGCTGGCGATTCGGAAGGCGAAGGACCTGGCTCGGGAGGAGATCCTGGCAGGTCTCGATAGGGACCCATGGGGGCGCCCGTATCGGGTGGCACGGAATAAACTCCGCGCCGCTTGCGCCCCGGTCATGGAGTCCCTTCAGCCGGATTTCCTCGAGCGGCTGGTGGGGGACCTATTCCCGGAATCCACCGGCCACTCGCCTCCCGTGATGGCCCCCCCTTCTTCTAATGGGGGGGTGGGTTCTGTCCCAGACATCACGGAGGCCGAGCTGGAGGTCGCCTTGAGTCGTCTCCGAGCCCGCAGTACTGCGCCGGGGCCGGACGGTATTCCGGGGCGAGTTCTATTCCTCGCCCTGGAATACTTGGGGGGCAGGCTTCGGGAACTGTTCAACCTTTGTTTGCGCACTGGACAGTTCCCGAAGGCCTGGAAAGAGGGCAGATTGTGCCTGTTGCGGAAGGACGGTCGTTCTGCCGACTCCCCTTCCGCATACAGGCCAATCGTGCTGCTGGACGAGACGGGCAAACTCTTCGAGAGAATTCTCTCTGCCCGTCTCGTCCAACACCTCGAGGAGGTGGGGCCGGGTCTCTCGAATGCTCAGTTCGGCTTCAGGGCGGGTCGATCGACGATCGACGCCCTGAGGGCTCTGAGAGACCTGACCCAAGAGGCAACTCGCGAGGGGGACGTGGTCCTGGCGGTATCGCTGGACGTCGCCAATGCCTTCAACAGTCTTCCGTTTGAGACTTTGGTTGAGGCACTCCGGTTCCATGGAGTGCCTCCCTATCTTCGGAGACTGTTGGGGGGCTACCTGCAGGACAGAGAGGTCCTGTGGGTTGGCGGCGACCAGCGTATACACCGGCGTAGCGTATGCCGCGGGGTTCCACAGGGGTCCGTCTTGGGCCCGGTCTTGTGGAACCTCGGGTACGACTGGCTGCTCCGCTGTCCTCTCCTGCCGCGGATGAGGGTGTTGTGCTACGCTGATGACACCCTCGTCACATGCAGGGGAGGGACGTTTGCGGAGGCGGCCCGTCTGGCAACAGTCGGTGCTACGCTGGTTGCGGACCGCATAGGGCTGTTGGGATTGGAGGTCTCCGTATCCAAAACGGAGGCCATCCTCTTCCACGGCCCTCGCCGGGGTCCCCCTCGCCGGGCGTCCATCTCCGTCCAGGGTCAGGAGGTGGTGGTGAAGACCCAGTTAAAATATCTGGGTCTCACCCTGGACGGAAGATGGAACTTCGGGGCTCATTTCTCCCTTCTGGCCCCGAAGTTACTGTCCACCGCGGCTGCCTTGGGAAGGCTTCTGCCCAACGTCGGTGGGCCGCAGGCTCCGTGCCGGCGACTCTATGCCGGCATCGTGAGGAGTATGGCGCTGTACGGAGCCCCCATATGGTCGGGGTCTCTCACCGCCGATTCCAAGACCCTCTTGCGAAGGACGCAGAGGGTCTTAGCGGTGAGGATGATCAGGGGGTACCGTACAGTGTCGTACACTGCGGCCACACTCCTGGCGAGCGATCCGCCTTGGGAGCTGCAGGCGGAGGTGCTCGCCGGGGTGTATTGGCACCGGGCGGAAGCCAGGACCAGAGGAGTAAGGTCCGAGGCAGCTCGAATCAGGGCTTCAGCTCACCGAGCCCTGATTCGACGGTGGACGAGGGACTTAGAGTCCCCTGCCGCCGGTCTGACGACAGTGGGGGCAGTTCGCCCCCACTTGGATCGTTGGATCAACCGGCGGCACGGGACTCTGACGTTCCGTCTTGTGCAGGTGCTCACGGGGCATGGGTGCTTCGGTGACTACCTGCACAAGATTGCAAGAAGGGAGGCGGCCCCGTCCTGCCACCACTGTGACGAGTCCGTCGACACGGCTCGTCACACCGTGGCGGAGTGCGCAGCCTGGGGTCATCAGCGCGCTGAGCTGGTGGCCGTGGTTGGCGGGGACCTCTCGCTGCCGCGCCTTGTTGGCGCGATGGTCGGCAGCGAGAGGTGTTGGGCCGCTATGGCCTCCTTCTGCGAGGAAGTCATCGCCGCGAAGGAGGCCGCGGAGCGGGTCAGGGAGCAAGCCTCTCCCTCTGACCCGCTCCGCCGGGGGAGGCTGGGAAGAAGGAGGCGGGAGTACGCCCGCCGCTTCCTCTCCCAGCAGTAGGCCTTGGTGAGAGGGGGGGGTGACCCCTCTCACCTGCCATAGGCCTACGCCGTGGGGGTGTCCTAAGTTGCTCGGGACACCCTCGCTCGGGGGGTAACCGCCGGGGCGGCACGGTGAGTGCTAACGCGATCCCGTGTCGTCCCACTAAGGCGTTGAGGGCAACCGTTGGTTTTTTAGTGGGTAGCCTTAAAAATGGCGGCGTCCTCTATGCCGCCGGGTAGTCCCACATAACCCTCCGGCCATCACCTTCCTGGCCGGCGGGTATCCGTAACGGATTTTTCCAACGCAAAAAAAAAAAAAAAAAAAAAAAAAAGGTTAGGTTAGGTTAGGTTAGGTTGCGTAGCGTATGCCGCGGGGTTCCACAGGGGTCCGTCTTGGGACCGGTCTTGTGGAACCTCGGGTACGACTGGCTGCTCCGCTGTCCTCTCCTGCCGCGGATGAGGGTGTTGTGCTACGCAGATGACACCCTCGTCACATGCAGGGGAGGGACGTATGCGGAGGCGGCCCGTCTGGCAACAGTCGGCGCTACGCTGGTTGCGGACCGCATAGGGCTGTTGGGATTGGAGGTCTCCGTATCCAAAACGGAGGCCATCCTCTTCCACGGCCCTCGCCGGGGTCCCCCTCGCCGGGGTCCCCCTCGCCGGGCGTCCATCTCCGTCCAGGGTCAGGAGGTGGTGGTGAAGGCCCAGTTAAAATATCTGGGTCTCACCCTGGACGGAAGATGGAACTTCGGGGCTCACTTCTCCCTTCTGGCCCCGAAGTTACTGTCCACCGCGGCTGCCTTGGGAAGGCTTCTGCCCAACGTCGGTGGGCCGCAGGCTCCGTGCCGGCGACTCTATGCCGGCATCGTGAGGAGCATGGCGCTGTACGGTGCCCCCATATGGTCGGGGTCCCTCACCGCCGATTCCAAGACCCTCCTGCGAAGGACGCAGAGGGTCTTAGCGGTGAGGATGATCAGGGGGTACCGTACAGTGTCGTACACTGCGGCCACACTACTGGCGAGCGATCCGCCTTGGGAGCTGCAGGCGGAGGTGCTCGCCGGGGTGTATTGGCACCGGGCGGAAGCCAGGACCAGGGGGGTAAGGCCCGAGGCAGCTCGAATCAGGGCTTCAGCTCACCGAGCCCTGATTCGACGGTGGACGAGGGACTTGGAGTCCCCTGCCGCCGGTCTGACGACAGTGGGGGCAGTCCGCCCCCACTTGGATCGTTGGATCAACCGGCGACACGGGACTCTGACGTTCCGTCTTGTGCAGGTGCTCACGGGGCACGGGTGCTTCGGTGCGTACCTGCACAAGATTGCAAGAAGGGAGGCGGCCCCGTCCTGCCACCACTGTGACGAGTCCGTCGACACGGCTCGTCACACCGTGGCGGAGTGCGCAGCCTGGGGTCATCAGCGCGCTGAGCTGGTGGCCGTGGTTGGCGGGGACCTCTCGCTGCCGCGCCTTGTTGGCGCGATGGTCGGCAGCGAGAGGTGTTGGGCCGCTATGGCCTCCTTCTGCGAGCAAGTCATCGCCGCGAAGGAGGCCGCGGAGCGGGTCAGGGAGCAAGCCTCTCCCTCTGATCCGCTCCGCCGGGGGAGGCTGGGAAGAAGGAGGCGGGAGTACGCCCGCCGCTTCCTCTCCCAGCAGTAGGCCTTGGTGAGAGGGGGGGGTGACCCCTCTCACCAGCCATAGGCCTACGCCGTGGGGGTGTCCTAAGTTGCTCGGGGCACCCTCGCTCGGGGGGTAACCGCCGGGGCGGCACGGTGAGTGCTAACGCGATCCCGTGTCGTCCCATTAAGGCGTTGAGGGCAACCGTTGGTTTTTTTTTTTTTTTTTTTTTTTTTTTTTAGTGGGTAGCCTTAAAAATGGCGGCGTCCTCTATGCCGCCGGGTAGTCCCACATAACCCTCCGGCCATCACCTTCCTGGCCGGCGGGTATCCGTAACGGATTTTTCCAACGCAAAAAAAAAAAAAAAAAAAAAAAAAAAAAAAAAAAGGTTAGGTTAGGTTAGGTTAGGTTAGGTTAGGTTAGGTTAGGTTAGGTTAGGTTAGGTTAGGTTAGGTTAGGTTAGGTTAGGTTAGGTTGGTGGTGGGGAGCCATGCTGGAAACCTCCTCGTGTGCCCGTCCGCTACCAGTGTTGTCCGGATTCGTCCGGCGGGATTGGAAGCGGTACGGGCCGGTGCTCCCTGGGGGACGGTTAATGCGGTCTTTCGGGATCGCGTTAGCCGTCTGCTAATGTCCAGCGCGGGGGTCGGCTATGAGGAACATAGCCGACGAAACGCTACCAAGGTGCCTTGGTCTGGTTTTCATGGTCTTCGTGTCCGTGGCGATCAGAACGGAGGTTCTTGGCTAGCGTGGGGAGGCGTTTTCGGCTGCCTCCTTCTGGGGCAGTCGATGGGAGGCCAGACCTTGAGTGATTGCTCCTGGCTGGTCGGGGGGGCCCGGTACCCCTTAGTGAGTGTTTCGGCGCTCGGTCTCGGGGTATTGGGATGCGGGGTCCCGTCTCTCCCTGCAGCGGGCTTGTTCGCGGGTCCGCTGTGGACGGAGTTCAGACCTTCGCAGAGGTGGGTCGAACCTTACGGCCGGTCTCTTGGGGGTGGTGCTTGCGCTGCTCCCGAGGGTTGTAGGTTTGGGGCGTAGTGCTGCTGCCCATGCTTCACTAGTTTTAGGCCCGGTCGTTAGCTTCCGGGCGAGCGGCCATAGGTAGTCTAGTTAGAGGCTTGGCATAGTAATAGTACTAGTTCGTAGTGGTGCTTAAGCTTGCTTCTAGTGTTGGCCCGGCTGACCCGCAGTGAGCCCTGTTTGGACTATCCAACTTGCTCGAATGCGGAGGCCATAGGTAGTCTAGTTTGTGGCTTTAGTAGTTAGGTAGCTAGACTAGGGTGTCGGTCCCGGTCCTTCTGTCTCCGGCAGAGCTGGCTGTGCGATAGATACCTTTGTCTGGCTAGAGGCGGACCGATCCCGATGCCGGTTGCCGGTGTGGTGTTCATCAACGTGCTCGGTGGCGAATGGATCTGGGAAGCCGTAGCTAGAAGTAGTTAGCGGTAGTTAGAAGTAGCTAGTTCTAGTTTAAGGGGTGTGTTGGCCCGGACCCGATGCCAGTGGCGAATGGTCGAGGGCATGTCCGGATCAGTGGCCGTCGTTAGCGGTGGCCCTGTTGCCGGTCGGTCGGTGAGTCCGGTGGGTACTTAACTGTGCAGCCGGACAGGCAGTTTTTGCCACCGTCGAGTCGTAAACTCCTGCAGGTGTGGCGGTCATGTGAAGCAGCCTGCAGGGGAGCGAGGGTCTTGCCTTAATTGGCCGGACCGCGAGGAGTAAACCTCTTTAAAAAATCCTCAATTCTCGGCGTTTTGTTGCGTGACGTCGGGGTGCTCGTAAGAGAGGCTGGGGAGTTCATCAGCCGCTAGCGCACAACCCTGGAATACCACCCGACCTTCCAGGTGTATTAGGGTTACCCGGGCAAGAGGCTCTGCCGGGGCTGACAATTTAGTTCCTCAATACTCGTGGGATTTGTTATGGAAAATCTTAAACACAAAAACGACGTTGAGAGAGAGGAGAGGAGGACGAGGAGGGGAGAGAATAAGGAGAGGCAGGTGACGAGGAGCGTCACGAGTAGGGAGTCTAGTGCGGGGCGGCAGGACGAGGACATGGACTCCGACTGCAGCTTCGCAACTGGACGGTCCCAAAGCCCCGCTACGGGCGGGAAGCTTTGGCGCAAGAGGCGACGCCCGAACCCCGAGTTGGAGCTGTCCGACGACGAGGATTCGGAGCGGTCTGCGTCTGCGTCAAGAGGCCGAGGGCGGCCCCCGACGACGGGGGAGTACGTAGGTTTGGCCGATGCCAAAAGAGCTCTTCTCGCTGCAAAGCGGGAAGAGTTCAAGGCGTTGGTAGAGGAAGAGCTAGAGAAGAGCGTCGCTGTAACTCGCAAGAGGCGGGAACAGCGAGCCGCTGAACTAGCTTCGACCTCGGGGCAGGTATCGGAGTCGGGCGTCGGACCCAGCAATAGGTCCACGGCCCTGAGCAAGCAGCAGGTCGTAGAGGACTTGGCTATTATTGCGAAAATAGCCACAAAGTCCAAAAACCTGAAGGGGACCATAGTCCGCGAGCTCAAGGATGCGGTGGCTTCAATAGCCGAGGCCGTGGAAGTCCTGGGATCGCGGACTCTCACTGAAGAGACGCGGCGGCTGCAGGCGGACAATGCTCGCCTGCAAGCCGAGATGGACACTCTCCGCAAGGAGATGTCCACATTAAGAGGAGACATGGAGAAGGCACGGAAGCAGGGTTGTCCGGCGCCCTCTCCCACCGGATCGACGGAGGCTGCGTCCCCTGCAACGCAGCCTCAGACAACCTCGCTGGAGGAGATCTGTCGGGCGGTCATGTCCCAGGTGGGGACCATGGTGAACGCCCGACTGGCCTCCATAGAGGACCGGCTCCTCCCGGAGACGAGGCTTCGGCCTCCGCTGGCGGCCGACAAGAGGCGGGAGGCGGTGCAGACCACTGAGTCAGCTAAGACCGCCGCCCCACCCTCTGCGGGCCCCAGCGGGTCGGCGCAGAAGACGTCTAAGGGAGCGAAGGCGAAGCAAAAAGAGGCGCAGCCGCAGGCAAAGCCGAAGGCTATCGAGCCTCAGGCGAAGCCAAAGGCTACCGAGCCTCAGGCGAAAGCGGCAAAGCCGGCCAAGAAGGGACAGGGAAAGGGCCCTGCTGGACCTTCTGCATCGCGGTCGAAACCGCAGTCGCAGAAGCCAGGGACCGCTCCCAAAAGAAAGCTCCGGGCAGAACGATCCACGGCTGTGGTATTGACTCTGCATCCCGAAGCCGAGGCCACTGGCGTCACTTACGCCCAGGTCTTGGCGGAGGCGAAGCAGAAGGTCAACCTGGCCGACCTTGGTATTAAGGACCTAAGGTTCAGGAAGGCGGTCACTGGTGGCCGCATCCTGGAACTGCCCGGAGCGAATACCGGGGGTATGGCGGACTCTCTCGCTAAAAAGCTGAGAGAGTCACTGCCCGAAGGGCAGGTCAGGGTCTCTAGACCCACGAGGTGCGCAGAAATGCGCATTTCGGGACTGGACGACTCCGTGTCCAGCGTTGACGTGGCTAAGGCCGTCGCACGGGTTGGTGGGTGCAACGTCGACGAAGTCCGGTGTGGGGCTGTCACCGTCGGCGCCGGTGGCCTCGGTGCTGCGTGGGTTCGTTGCCCGGTCGCAGCGGCCAAGAAGGTGTCCGGCGGCGGCAGGCTCCTCGTCGGTTGGGTGTCGGCGCAGGTCCGCGTCTTGGACGATCGGCCCCTCAGGTGCTTCCGGTGCCTGGAGATTGGGCACGTCAGGACCAAGTGCACTGCGGAGGTCGACAGGAGCGACCTCTGCTATCGGTGCGGAAGGCCCGGGCACAAGGCCCAGGAGTGCTCTGCCGAGCCGCACTGCGTCACGTGCGCAGCGGCCGGCAGACCGGCCAAGCATCGGGTGGGGACCAAGGAGTGCGTCCCCGCCCCGAAGGGAAGGAAGCCGGGCAAGGCTGGCAGAGGTCTTAGGGCCTCAAAGCAGCCTTCCAGGCCCGTAGAGGATCCCATGGTCATCGAATAAGATGGCCATGCGGATTCTACAGGCGAATATCAACCACTGCGCCAGGGCTCAGGACCTATTGTTCCAAAGCATGGCGGAGTGGTTGGTGAACGTCGTCGTGATCGCCGAGCCCTACTACGTCCCTTCGGGGGACGACTGGGCCGGCGACAGGGACGGTGTGGTGGCGATCGGGACCCGGACAGCGGCCGGATCCACGGTCTTCGGAGGAGTGACGAAGGGTCGAGGCTACGTCTCGGCTCTCGTCGGAAACGTGACACTGATCGGGGTCTACTTCTCTCCGAATCGCAGTGTCGCCGACTTCGAACAGTTTCTGGTCGAAGTCGGTGCCCTCGTCGGGAGGAGTGGCCCCGGTCGGGTCCTCGTGGTCGGCGACCTGAATGCCAAATCCATGGCTTGGGGTTGCCCGGCCACGGACGCACGTGGAGAGCTCCTCGAAGACTGGGTAGTCGCGTCCGGTCTTGTCGTCCTGAACCGCGGGTCGGTACATACGTGCGTGCGGCAACAGGGTGGTTCGATCGTCGACATCACGTTCGCCGATCCCACCCTGGCGCGCCGTATCCGAGGCTGGCGGGTGATGGAGGATGTGGAGACGTTGTCGGACCACCGCTACGTGAGGTTCGACGTCTCCGCACTCCCCGCCCCGCCGAGTGCCCCGAGTCGACCCTCGCGCGAGGAGGGCCCGCGATGGGCTCTGAAGCGTCTGGACAGGGAGGCGCTGGTGGAGGCTGCCCTGGTCCAGGCCTGGGTAGGAGCGCCGGAAGGCGCTGTGAATGTAGAGGCGGAAGCTGTGCGTCTGGGCCAGACCATGTCGCACATCTGCGATGCGGCGATGCCCCGCGTACGTTCCGCGACTCCGAGGCGCGGCGTTTACTGGTGGTCTGAGGAGCTATCGCGGCTCCGAGAGACCTGCGTGGCTCTCAGGCGCCAGTACACCAGATGTCGGAGGCGGCGGCGACGGGACCAAGAGCTTGAGAGTCAGCACTATACTCGATATCGTGAGGCAGTGCTGGCTTTCGTAGCGGCCATCGCCAAAGCCAAAGACCTGGCCGAAGCGGAGATGGCGGAATCCCTGGACAGGGATCCGTGGGGGAGGCCGTACAAGATGGTGAGGCGAAAGCTTCGACCGTGGGCCCCCCCGCTGACCAAGACTCTCCAGCCGGAGTTGCTGGAGTCCGTAGTCACGGCATTGTTCCCTCGAGGTACCGACCATCGGGTACCTCGTATGGCGCCGGTGACTGAGGCGGTAGAGGATGAGCGTTGGGACGCAGCACGGGATGTCTCCGTAGGTGAGTTGGGGGCTGCAGCGCTTCGGCTTCGGTCGAAGAACACTGCGCCGGGACCCGACGGCATCCCCGGGCGCGCCTGGGCCTTGGCTATAGGGCCTTTAGAGCCTTTAGTGCTGAGCCTCTTCAACGCTTGCTTGCGGCAGGGCCGGTTCCCGCGGACGTGGAAGATTGGGAAACTGGTGTTGTTGCGCAAGGAGGGGCGGCCGGTTGCCGAGCCATCGGCATATCGACCGATAGTGCTTCTCGACGAGGCGGGTAAGCTCTTTGAGCGGGTTTTATCCGCTCGCCTCGTCAAGCACTTGGGGGAGTCCGGTCGGGATCTCAGCGACCATCAATTTGGCTTCCGCAAGGGCAGGTCCACCCTCGACGCTGTCGGTCGGGTGAGGGCCCTGGCGGAGGCCTCGGTGTCTCGGGGCGGGGTGGTGTTGGCGGTGTCTCTCGATATCGCCAACGCGTTCAACACCCTTCCCTGGGCGACCATTTTGGAGGCGTTGAGGTTCCACGCCGTGCCCGAGTACTTGCGTCGCGTCGTAGCGGATTACCTCTGCGACCGCGCCGTCTGCTACCCGTCTGGCGACGGCTGGATTCGTAGGGAGGTGTCGTGCGGTGTTCCCCAGGGGTCGGTTCTCGGACCTCTCCTGTGGAACATCGGCTACGACTGGGTGCTGCGCGGTGCCAACTTACGGGGTGTCGAAGTAACTTGTTACGCCGACGACACTCTCGTAACGGCACGCGGCGTCAGCTACCGGGAGGCCAGTGTTCTGGCGACGGCTGGGGTCGCGCAGGTAGTGGCGCGCATTAGAAGGTTGGGGCTTGAGGTTGCATTGCACAAATCCGTCGCCGTGTGTTTTCACGGGCCGCGGAACGCACCTCCTGCCGGGTCGAGTTTGGTGGTCGGAGGAGTTTCCATCGCCGTCGGGCGTTCCTTGGAGTACCTTGGACTCGTCCTCGACAGTCGATGGAGCTTCGACGAGCACTTTCGGCGCCTAGCGCCGAAGCTAGTTAGGGCAGCCGGAGCGCTGTGTCGCGTCCTCCCAAATGTCGGGGGACCGAGCCTGAGCTGCCGGCGTCTGTACACCGGGGTGGTAAAGTCCATGGCGCTCTACGGGGCACCAATATGGGCCGATAGCCTCGACTCCCGCAACCGGGCCCTCTTGTGCAGAGCGCAGAGGGTCATGGCTGTCAGGGTGATCCGAGGGTATCGCACCATCTCGTGCGAGGCGGCCTGCGCTTTGGCCGGGACTCCACCGTGGGACCTGGACGCGTTGACGCTGGCGGAGGCGTATCGACGGAGGAGGCACGCCCGTCTTCGGGGGGAGGGTGGGGAGTCTGATTGGAGGCGCAGGGCACAGGAGGAGCTGCTCGTCACATGGCGAGAGAGGCTCAGAAAGCCCGGCGCTGGTAAATCGACTGCCCTGGCGATCGGTCCCATTCTTTCGGACTGGGTCGTTCGAAGGCACGGGGTGATGACCTTCCACCTGACGCAGATCCTTTCGGGGCACGGATGCTTCGGGAGGTATCTGTTTAGGGTGGCGGGTCGTGAGCCCACGATGATGTGCCACGAGTGCGGCTGCGCCGAGGATACGGCGCAGCACACGCTGGCTTCGTGCCCGCACTGGGCGGAGCCACGTGCTACACTCGTGGCTTCCATCGGGTCGGACCTCTCGCTCCCGGCCGTGGTGAAGGCCATGGTCTCGAGCGAAGAGGCGTGGGGTGCGGTGCGTTCCTTCTGCGAGGTCGTGATGTCGCAGAAGGAGGCGGCGGAGAGGCTCAGGGAGGAGGACGGAGCCGCTCTACCGATGCGCCGGAGGAGGGTGGGGCGCAGGCGTGTCGCTCACGAGCGCCGTCTGCCGCCGTAGCCCCCGGTACGGGTGGTGGACTGCGAAGTCCGCCACTCGCCACGGTCCCATCTCGGGGCCGGGGCTCTAGTGGGGTATGAGTCGGATCGGACTTCCTTGATTCCGAGCTCGGCGGCTTGCCGTCGGCTCGGAGATAAAGGTCGTCCAAAACGATCTGGCTCGGTCGGCTTGGGTGGGGAGCAGGGGAGCTCCTCGCCAGAAAACAAGCCGACCATCGGAGTGGGGCGCATCCCGGTCAACAGTTTGCGCCGCTCCATAGGGGGGGTGGTGGCCGCCTACTTGGCGCTGCCTGCCGTTGGAGCAACGCGGATGTATGCTTCGGCGTTCCCGTGGCGCTCCTCTCTATACGGCGATGTGTTGACCGTCTGGTTTAGTGGGTAGGAGTCCCACATACCCACCGCCTTCCGCTCCCCTGGAATGCGGTGGAACTCATGAGAGTTCCAGACGAAAAAAAAAAAAAAAAAAAAAAAAAAAAAAAAAAAAAAAAAAAAAAAAAAAAAAAAAAAAAAAAAAAAAAAAAGGTTAGGTTGGTGGTCCGCCGGCAGCCGCCGCGAGCGCACGCGCGCCCGCGCGCGCTCCGCTCTCGCGCCCGGGATGCGGTTGTGAACTATATTATTTTTGTTTGTTTTTCGTGTCGCGTGTGTCTGTGTGTGTCTGTGTAGGTGTGTGTTGTGTTTTTAGTTCCAAGGCGGCAAGACGAGGAAGGGGTGCCAGAGAGGGTGCTCGTGTATAGAAAAGTTTTGTGCGAGCTTTCGTGATGTGTAGTGTATAAAGTTGTTTTGTGGAGCTTCCGGTTGTGTGATGTTCAGTTAGAGCGTGAAGCGAGCTCCTGCGCCGGTTCGCGTGTTTTCGCCAGAGCTTTCGCTGTGCAGCTTTCGCGATTCAGATGTCATTGCTGCGTTTGGTCCTTTGTAACGGCTGTCTGTGTCGAGAGTGTCTTGTTAGTGTTTCAGAAGTGGTGGGTGTGTTTGTTTTGGGTGTTCTTACTCAACGCAAACTGTACGACGAAGACTTGGATCGGATTGTATAACCTGGCTAGGGCGACGCCGGAGTTTATGACACCTTAGCAGCGCAGGTGTCTTTCCAGGAATCTTGAGTCTTGTCGGCTTCTTTCATTTCACTGACAATTGTTATCACTATGGGTTCTTTGGACCCGTATGGTACTGGCCTGTACCGGCCGGTACGGTACGTAGTGGTACGCGGAGCAGGTAGTCGGGACATGTGTTCGGTACTAGCCGGTACGGTATGGAGTGGTACGCGGAGCAGGTAGTCGGGACATGTGTCCGGTACTAGCCGGTACGGTATGGAATGGTACGGACAGCGCGGGCGGGAGCAGGTAATCGGGACATGTGCCCGGTACTGGCCGGTACGGTATGGAGTAGTACGCGGAGCAGGTAGTCGGGACATGTGTCCGGTACTAGCCGGTACGGTATGGAATGGTACGGACAGCGCGGACGGGAGCAGGTAGTCGGGACATGTGCCCGGTACTGGCAGGTACGGTACGGAGTGGTACGGACAGCGTGGGTACATGGGAGCAGGTATTTGCGACTCGTGTCCGGCCCAACTCCACGAAGCGAAATTCAGGTAGTAATTAGTAATTAATTATATAATTTTTACTTAGGGGTGTTTTGTACTTTAGGGGTGTTTTGGCCCAGACCCGATGCCAGTGGCGAATGGTCGAGGGCATGTCCGGATCAGTGGTCGTCGTTAGCGGAGGCCCTGTTGCCGGTCGGTCGGCGAGTCCGGTGGGTACTTAACTGTGCAGTCGGGCAGGCATTTTTTGCCACCGTCGAGTCGTAAACTCCTACAGGTGTGGCGGTCATGTGAAGCAGCCTGCAGGGGAGCGAGGGTCTTGCCTTAATCGGCCGGATCGCGAGGAGTAAACCTCTATAAAAAATCCTCAATTCTCGGCGTTTCGTTGCGTGACGTCGGGGTGCTCGAAAGAGAGGCTGGGGAGTTCATCAGCCGCTAGCGCACAACCCTGGAATACCACCCGACCTTCCAGGTGTATTAGGGTTACCCGGGCAAGAGGCTCTGCCGGGGTTGACTTTTTATTTCCTCACTACTCGTGGGATTTATTATGGTAAATTCAACAGAAACAAACGACGTTGAGGGAGAGGAGAGGAGGACGAGGAGGGAAGTGAGTAAGGAGAGGCGGATGACGCGGAGCGTCACAAGCAGGGAATCCAGTGCGGGGCGGCAGGACGAGGACATGGACTCCGACTGCAGCTTTGCCACTGGACGATCTCAAAGCCCCGCTACAGGCGGGAAACTTTGGCGGAAAAGAAGACGCCCGAACCCCGAGTTGGCGCAGTCCGAAGAGGATTCGGAGCGGTCTGCGTCTGCAACCAGAGGTCGAGGGCGGCCTCCGACGACGGGGGAGTACGTCGGCTTGGCCGATGCCAAAAGAGCGCTTCTCGCTGTAAAGCGGGAAGAGTTCAAGGCGTTGGTCGAAGAAGACCTTGAGAAAAGCGTCGCTATCACTCGCAAGAGGCGGGAACAGCGAGCCGCCGAACTAGCGTCGGCCTCGGGTGAGAAGGCTGAGTCGGGCGTCGGACCCAGTAATAGGTCCGCGGCCCTGACCAAGCAGCAGGTTGTCGAGGACTTGGCGATCATTGCTAAAATCGCCACAAAGTCCAAAAACCTTAAGGGGACTATAGTCCGCGAATTGAAGGACGCTGTGGCTTCAATAACCGAGGCCGTGGAAGTCCTGGGATCGCGGACTCTTACAGAAGAGACGCGTCGTCTGCAGGCGGACAATGCTCGCCTGCAAGCCGAGATGGACACTCTCCGCAAGGAGATGTCCACATTAAGAGAAGACATGGAGAGAGCACGGAAGCAGGGCTGTCCGGTGCCCTCTCCCACCGGATTGACGGAGGCTGCATCCCCTGCAACGCAGCCTCAAACAATCTCGCTGGAGGAGATCTGTCGGGCGGTCATGTCCCAGGTGGGGACCATGGTGACCGCTCGACTGGCCTCTATAGAGGACCGGCTCTTGCCGGAGACGAGGCTTCGGCCTCCGCTGGCGGCCGACAAGAGGCGGGAGGCGGTTAAGACCACAGAGTCTGTTAAGACCGCATCTCAACCCTCTGCGGGCCCCAGCGGGTCGGCGCAGAAGACTCGTTCGGAGCCCGTGAAGAAGGCTAAGGGGGTGAAGGCGAAGCCTAAAGAGGGCCAGTCGCAGGCAAAGCTGAGGCCTACCAAGCCTCAGGCGAAGCCAAAAGCGGCAAAACCGCCGAAGAAGGGACAGGGAAAGCCCGCTCCCAAAAGAAAACTCCGGGTAGAACGATCCACGGCTGTGGTATTGACTCTGCTTCCCGAAGCCGAGGCCACTGGCGTCACTTACGCTCAGGTCTTGTCGGAGGCGAAGCAAAAGGTCAACCTGGCCGACCTAGGTATTAAGGATCTAAGGTTTAGGAAGGCGGTCACTGGTGGCCGCATCCTGGAACTGCCCGGAGCGAATACCGGGGGTATGGCGGACTCTCTCGCTAAGAAGCTGAGAGAGTCACTGCCCGAAGGGCACGTCAGGGTCTCTAGACCCACGAAGTGCGCAGAAATGCGCATTTCGGGACTGGACGACTCCGTGTCCAGCGTCGACGTGGCTACGGCCGTCGCTAGGGTTGGTGGGTGCGACGTCGACGAAGTCCGTTGCGGGGCTGTCACCGTCGGCGCCGGTGGCCTCGGTGCTGCGTGGGTTCGTTGCCCGGTCGCAGCGGCCAAGAAGGTGTCCGGTGGTGGCAGGCTCCTCGTCGGATGGGTGTCGGCGCAGGTCCGCGTCTTGGACGATCGGCCCCTCCGGTGCTTCCGGTGCCTGGAGATGGGGCACGTCAGGGCCAAGTGCACTGCGGAGGTCGACAGGAGCGACCTCTGCTATCGGTGCGGAAAGCCCGGGCACAAGGCCCAGGAGTGCTCTGCCGAGCCGCACTGCGTCACGTGCGCAGCGGCCGGCAGACCGGCCAAGCATCGGGTGGGGACCAAGGAGTGCGTTCCCGCCCCGAAGGGAAGGAAGCCGGGCCAGACTGGCAGAGGTCCTAGGGCCTCAAAGCAGCCTTCCAGGCCCGTAGAGGATCCCATGGTCATCGAATAAGATGGCCATGCGGATTCTACAGGCGAATATCAACCACTGCGCCAGGGCTCAGGACCTATTGTTCCAAAGCATGGCGGAGTGGTTGGTAAACGTCGTCGTGATCGCCGAGCCCTACTACGTCCCTTCGGGGGACGACTGGGCCGGCGACAGGGACGGTGTGGTGGCGATCGGGACCCGGACAGCGGCCGGATCCCCGGTCTTCGGAGGAGTGACGAAGGGTCGAGGCTACGTCTCGGCTCTCGTCGGAAACGTGACACTGATCGGGGTCTACTTCTCTCCGAATCGCAGTGTCGCCGACTTCGAACAGTTTCTGGTCGAAGTCGGCGCCCTCGTCGGGAGGAGTGGCCCCGGTCGGGTCCTCGTGGTCGGGGACCTCAATGCCAAATCCATGGCTTGGGGTTGCCCGGCCACGGACGCACGTGGAGAGGTCCTCGAAGACTGGGTAGTCGCATCCGGTCTTGTCGTCCTGAACCACGGGTCGGTACATACGTGCGTGCGGCAACAGGGCGGTTCGATCGTCGACATCACGTTCGCCGATCCCACCCTGGCGCGCCGTATCCGAGGCTGGCGGGTGATGGAGGATGTGGAGACGTTGTCGGACCACCGCTACGTGAGGTTCGACGTCTCCGCACTCCCCGCCCCGCCGAATGCCCCGAGTCGACCCTCGCGCGAGGAGGGCCCGCGATGGGCCCTGAAGCGTCTGGACAGGGAGGCGCTGGTGGAGGCTGCTCTGGTCCAGGCCTGGGTAGGAGCGCCGGAAGGTGCTGTGAATGTAGAGGCAGAAGCTGTGCGTCTGGGCCAGACCATGACGCACATCTGCGATGCGGCGATGCCCCGCGTACGTTCCGCGACTCCGAGGCGCGGCGTTTACTGGTGGTCTGAGGAGCTATCGCGGCTCCGAGAGACCTGCGTGGCTCTCAGGCGCCAGTACACCAGATGTCGGAGGCGGCGGCGACGGGACCAAGAGCTTGAGAGTCAGCACTATACTCGATATCGTGAGGCAGTGATGACTTTCGTAGCGGCCATCGCCAAAGCCAAAGACCTGGCCGAAGCAGAGATGGTGGAGTCCCTGGACAGGGACCCGTGGGGGAGGCCGTACAAGATGGTGAGGCGAAAGCTTCGACCGTGGGCCCCCCCGCTGACCAAGACTCTCCAGCCGGAGTTGCTGGAGTCCGTAGTCACGGCATTGTTCCTCCGAGGTACCGACTATCGAGTACCTCGTATGGCGCCGGCGACTGAGGCGGTAGAGGATGAGCGTTGGGACGCAGCACGGGATGTGTCCGGGGATGAGTTGGGGGCTGCAGTGCTTCGGCTTCGGTCGAAGAACACTGCGCCGGGACCCGACGGCATCCCCGGGCGCGCCTGGGCCTTGGCCCTAGGGGATTTAGAGCCACTAGTGCTGCGCCTCTTTAACGCATGTTTGCAGCAGGGCCGGTTCCCGCGGACGTGGAAGGGTGGGAAACTGGTGCTGTTGCGCAAGGAGGGGCGGCCGGTTGCCGAGCCATCGGCATATCGGCCGATAGTGCTTCTCGACGAGGCGGGTAAGCTCTTTGAGCGGGTTTTATCCGCTCGCCTCGTCAAGCACTTGGGGGAGTCCGGTCGGGATCTCAGCGACCATCAATTTGGCTTCCGCAAGGGCAGGTCCACCCTCGACGCTGTCAGTCGGGTGAGGGCCCTGGCGGAGGCCTCGGTGTCTCGGGGCGGGGTGGTGTTGGCGGTGTCTCTCGATATCGCCAACGCGTTCAACACCCTTCCCTGGGCGACCATTTTGGAGGCGCTGAGGTTCCACGCCGTGCCCGGGTACTTGCGTCGCGTCGTAGCGGATTACCTCTGCGACCGCGCCGTCTGCTACCCGGCTGGTGACGGCTGGATTCGTAGGGAGGTGTCGTGCGGTGTTCCGCAGGGGTCGGTTCTCGGACCTCTCCTGTGGAACATCGGCTACGACTGGGTGCTGCGCGGTGCCAACTTACGGGGTATCGAAGTAACTTGTTACGCCGACGACACTCTCGTAACGGCACGCGGCGACAGCTACCGGGAGGCCAGTGTTCTGGCAACCGCTGGGGTCGCGCAGGTAGTGGCGCGCATTAGAAGGCTGGGGCTGGAGGTTGCATTGCACAAATCCGTGGCTGTGTGTTTTCACGGGCCGCGGAACGGACCTCCGGCCGGGTCGAGAGTGGTCGTCGGCGGAGTTTCCATCGCTGTCGGGCGTTCCTTGGAGTACCTTGGACTCGTCCTCGACAGTCGATGGAGCTTCGACGAGCACTTTCGGCGCCTAGCGCCGAAGCTTGTTAGGGCAGCCGGAGCGATGTGTCGCGTCCTCCCAAATGTCGGGGGACCGAGCATGAGCTGCCGACGTCTGTACACCGGGGTGGTAAGGTCCATAGCGCTCTACGGGGCACCAATATGGGCCGATAGACTCAACTCCCGCAATCGGGCCCTCTTGTGCAGAGCGCAGAGGGTCATGGCTGTCAGGGTGATCCGAGGGTATCGCACCATCTCGTGCGAGGCGGCCTGCGCTCTAGCCGGGACCCCACCGTGGGACCTGGATGCTATGACGCTGGCGGAGGCGTATCGACGGAGGAGGGATGCCCGTCTTCGGGGGGAGGGTGGGGAGTCGGATTGGAGGCGCAGGGCGCATGAGGAGCTGCTCGTCACATGGCGCGAGAGGCTCAGAGTGCCCAACGCTGGTAAATCGACTGCCCTGGCGATCGGTCCCATCCTTTCGGATTGGGTCGGTCGTAGGCACGGGGTGATGACCTTCCACCTGACGCAGATCCTTTCGGGGCACGGATGCTTCGGGAGGTATCTGTTTAGGGTGGCGGGTCGTGAGCCCACGATGATGTGCCACGAGTGCGGCTGCGCCGAGGATACGGCGCAGCACACGCTGGCTTCGTGCCCGCATTGGGCGGAGCCGCGTGCTACACTCGTGGCTTCCATCGGGTCGGACCTCTCGCTCCCGGCCGTGGTCAAGGCCATGGTCTCGAGCGAAGAGGCGTGGGGTGCGGTGCGTTCCTACTGCGAGGTCGTGATGTCGCAGAAGGAGGCGGCGGAGAGGCTCAGGGAGGAGGACGGAGCCGCTCTACCGATGCGCCGGAGGAGGGTGGGGCGCAGGCGTGTCGCTCACGAGCGCCGTCTGCCGCCGTAGCCCCCGGTACGGGTGGTGGGCTGCGAAGTCCGCCACTCGCCACGGTCCCACCTCGGGGCCGGGGCTCTAGTGGGTATGAGTCGGATCGGACTTCCTTGATTCTGAGCTCGGCGGCTTGCCGTCAGCTCGGAGATAAAGGTCGTCCAAAACGATCTGGCTCGGTCGGCTTGGGCGGGGAGCAGGGGAGCTCCTCGCCAGAAAACAAGCCGACCATCGGAGTGGGGCGCATCCCGGTCAACAGTTTGCGCCGCTCCATTTGGGGGGGTGGTGGCCGCCTACTTGGCGTTGCCTGCCGTTGGAGCAACGCGGATGTATGCTTCGGCGTTCCCGTGGCGCTCCTCCATACGGCGATGTGTTGACCGTCTGGTTTAGTGAGTAGGAGTCTCACATACCCACCGCCTTCCGCTCCCCTGGAATGCGGTGGAACCCATGAGGGTTCCAGACGAAAAAAAAAAAAAAAAAAAAAAAAAAAAAAAAAAAAAAAAAAAAAAAGGTTAGGTTAGGTTAGGTTAGGTTAGGTTAGGTTAGGTTAGGTTAGGTTAGGTTAGGTTAGGTTAGGTTAGGTTAGGTTAGGTTAGGTTGGGGAGCCATGCTGGAAACCTCCTCGTGTGCTCGTCCGTTATCAATGTCACTCGGACTTGTCCGGTGGGATTGGAAGCGGTACGGGCCGGTGCTCCCTGGGGGACGGCTAATTCGGTCCTTCGGGATCGCGTTAGCCGTCTGCTAATGTCCAGCGCGGGGGTGTCAGCTATGGGGTTCGTGCCCGGCACATAGCTGACCAATTGGGGGGATGTGTTGTTTTGTCTTTGTTGCGTTTGGTCCTTTGTTATTGTTGTCTGTGTCGAGAATGTCTTGTTATTGTCATAGGAGTTGTGGGTGTATTTGTTTTATGTCAACCCTAAGGTTTGGCGCCTGCCGAGGGGTTGGGTAATGACGAGGGCGTCCTCCGGGGACCACACCCCTTAAAGGATTTTAATAAAATAATGGTGAATCTTAAAAAGAAATTACCCCAGGAGGGTTCCGGCTGCTCAGCAGCCGGGCAATCCCTCACGGATGCTACGGCCTCCGTCTTCCCCTCGTATTCTGGGGGGGGAAAAGACCACCTAACTACGTCTGCAGAGTCTGATCATTCAGACACTAGTATGATAACGGCTGGTTCAAGGGAGTCCCCGACACCGTTATCATGCTCAAAGATCCGGCCCTGCTCTAAAGAGAGGAGCCGTTCCAGCTCAAAGGAGCGTTCAAGCGGAGATGAAGTGCTCACGGTCAAAAAGATCATGACACCAAAGAGAGGGAGAGGTCGTCCTCCTACAACAGGCCAATATGTAGGCCTCAAAAAGGCTAAAGAGGACTACCTAAAACTTCAAAGGAGAGAAATGGAGATCGAGGCTGAAAGAGAGCTACAGGAGCGCATCCGGGAGCGTCACCAGACGACACGTGCCCAGAGAATTACGCCGGAGGTGGATGCCTTATTAGATCTCAGGAAAAGAGCAGAGGAACAGTTAGATCTCGTTTGCAGTATAGCAACGAGATCTAAAAATCTCAAAGGCACTTTTCAAAAAGCGCTTAAAGACGCGGCTTCTTCTGTCAGAGCTTGTGTCGAGAGTTTGGCAGAGAAAAACTGTACAGAGGAAATGCGCCAGTTGCATGAAGTAAATGCGCGTTTGCAGTCAGAGTTGACCGAACTTAAGAAGGAAGTGGCTCAGCTTCGGATTACCAGCAAAATAGCTGTCCCGTCTCAGGAAGAATCAAACGGTCGAGCCCCAGAAAGTCAGCATATTGACATCGAGCATCTCACCCGTTCCATTATAGTGCAGGTTGGAACCATGATGATCTCAAGATTTGAGGCGCTTGAGGAAAGGCTTCTGTCAAGACAGTGTATCGGCCCGCCTTTAAATCCAGGTCCCATTATGGAACCAATAATCGTACCAGATACAGAGCAACAGACTGTGCCCGCAGCATCCACAGGTCGCCATCCAGAGCTAGATAATGGGAAACGAAGGCACACAGGGAAAGCAAAAAGAAAAAGGAAGCTATCACCAAAAGTCACAAAGATCAACCCATCGCAGGCACGGACGGAACCTAGTGAACTTTCAACACTTCCCCTTGAGGAAGAAGGCTGGGTAAAGGTGACGAAACGAAAACGAAATCCTCAGAAGTCGGATGGCCCACGAGTCAGGAGAAAAACAAAATTGTCCGAAAAGGAAAAAATCACGATTGGACGGCCACCTCGATCTGCCGCCGTTATCTTGACTTTGCAGCCGGGAGCTGAGGCGAGAGGAGTTACCTACGCCAGTGTTCTTCGACAGGCCAAATCAGCTGACCTCTCTGGATTCGGACTAACTGCGATTCGAGTCAAGAAAGCCGCCACAGGGGCGAGAATCTTAGAAATATCCGGTGCAGCAAGTGGCGAAAAGGCTGACGAAATGGCAAAGCGGCTTGGTAACACCCTTGGAAAGGAGGACGTTAGAGTGTCCAGGGTAACGAAATGCGCAGAAATGCGCATTTCGGAGCTGGACGACTCCGTCACTAAAGAGGAAGTGGTTTCGGCCATTTCACGTTCAGGTACCTGCCCGAGCAGCCAAGTAATTACTGGCGATGTGAGGAAGGATTACCGAGGTCTCTTCACAATCTGGGTGCGATGTCCAATTACAGCAGCCAAAAAAATCGCGGAGAGCGGACGAATTACGATCGGATGGGTTTCCGCAAGAGTACAGTTGTTACAAGCACGAACAAGACGCTGCTGGAGGTGTCTCGAGGAAGGACATGTGAGGGAAAGCTGCACTTCAACAACAGATCGCGGCGGTCTGTGTTTTAGATGCTCTAAGCCCGGCCACAAAGCAAACATCTGCTCATCAGCACCGTACTGCATACTTTGTGCTGATCACAAAAGGCCAGCTAATCACACAGTTGGCAGCAAATCTTGTCCCGTTAACCCTCCCAGAAAGGTTAGGATTATGCGAAATGCAGCTAGTGTGGGGCCCACTAATGGCATGGCGATACCAGACAACACCGGTTAAATGGTTAAGTTCTCTATTCTACAAACAAACCTCAATCACTGTGCTAGAGCTCAGGATTTGTTTCTTCAGAGTTTTTCACAGTGGATGATAAAGATAGCGGTAATAGCTGAACCATACTACGTCCCCTCTAGGCCGAACTGGGTCGGCGATAGAGATGGCTTAGTTGCAATTGTTAGCTCTAACGCGCACGGGGCACAGCCCCCTGAAAGGGTGATGAAGGGACGGGGTTATGTCGCAGCAATGTTTGATGAGATTTCAGTTATTGGCGTCTATTTCTCCCCTAACAGAAGTCTCGCTGAATTCGAAGTCTTTATGACTGAAATTCTTGCCATCATTGGGCAGTTTCTTCCATGCCCTACAATGGTGGTTGGCGACTTTAACGCTAAATCGATAGCCTGGGGATGTGCCGCTACCGATGCCCGCGGAAAGGTAATGGATGTGTGGTTGGCATCTGCTGGACTGGTTGTTCTGAATAGAGGCTCTGTTCATACGTGCGTACGTTCGCAGGGCGGATCTATCGTCGACGTTTCTTTCGCGAGCCCTGCGTTGGCGAGTCGTGTGATACAGTGGAGGGTCCTCGAGGATGTGGAAACATTATCGGATCACCGATACATCCGGTTCGAGGTTCTCTCTCCCTCTGACAGACAACATTCTCTTGTGCGGTCTACCCACGAGGTAAGTCCTAGGTGGCAAGTAAAGCGGCTAGATAAAGGCATGCTGATGGAGGCGGCAGTCGTCCAATCCTGGGTGCCCGTGCCCGATGGACCAACTGAGGTTGAGGATGAAGCGAACTGGTTTCGTGGTGCAATGACTCGCATATGCGATGCCTCAATGCCCCGGGCCAGGCTGAATCCTCCCTTAAGACAGGTGTACTGGTGGTCGTCGGAAATATCGCAGCTACGCGAAGCCTGCGTATTGGTTAGGCGACAGTACACCCGTAGCCGTAGAAGAAGGCGAAGAAACCCTGAATTGGAGGCTGAGCTCTATTCGTTGTACGTGTCGGCCAAGAACGCTCTAAAGATCAGCATCTCGCGAGCCAAGGATGAAGCCAGGACAGAGATGCTAGAGTCTGTTAACAGAGATCCATGGGGGCGACCATACAAGATGGTGAGAGGGAAACTTCGACCCTGGACCCCCCCACTGACGCAGACTCTCCCGCCCGAGCTAACAGACCGGGTTGTGGCTGGATTATTTCCTCGAAGGGAAGACTACTTGCCACCGCCGATGGCGGGTTCCACAAGAGAGGAGGAGGAGTCCGATATACCCGGGGTGACCGATATGGAATTCGGTGTAGCGGTGGAGAGGCTTAAGGCCAAGAACACTGCTCCCGGTCCAGACGGAATACCCGGTCGGGTATTAGGGCTTGCTCTAGAGGAACTCGAGCCAAGACTAAGGAGTCTTTTGGACGTGTGCCTGTTGCAGTCGCAGTTTCCACAGCAGTGGAAGACGGGCCGTCTAGTGCTCCTTAGTAAGGAGGGACGTTCTCCGGAATGTGCTTCGTCATACCGTCCGATTGTCTTGCTGGACGAAGTGGGAAAACTGTTTGAGCGACTGTTAGCTGCTAGAATAGCAACCCATCTTCGAGATACCGGTCCTGACCTCTCCGAGAACCAGTTCGGATTCCGATCTGGTAAATCGACGGTAGATGCTGTCCTGCGAGTGAAGACCGTTACGCAGGAGGCGGTGAAACGAGGGGAAGTTGTTTTGGCGGTGTCCCTAGACATCGCCAACGCGTTTAACACTTTGCCTTGGAGCTGTATCAGAGAGGCGCTAAGGTATCATCGAGTGCCCCCTTACCTTCGTCGCATTATCGGTGCATATCTCTCCGATCGTTCCGTTTTGTACCCGGTCAAAGGGGGTTTTCAGAAGAGGGACATGACTTGCGGTGTTCCACAGGGGTCGGTCCTCGGGCCGCTCTTGTGGAACATTGGGTACGATTGGGTCCTGCGCGGAGGTAACATTTCCGGTATCGATGTTACCTGTTATGCCGACGACACTTTGGTCACAGCTCGCGCTAAAACTCCGAGACAAGCCGCAATTCTTGCCACGGTTGGAGTTGAGCATATGGTAGGGCGTATTCGTCGTCTTGGGCTTGAAGTAGCCCTTAGCAAGTCCGAGGCTTTATGCTTCCACGGTCCTCGTAACGCCCCATCTTCGGACCTCGGCATCACAGTGGGCGGTACTCGTATCTGCATCGGGTCGACGATGAGATATCTCGGTCTCGTCCTCGATAGCAGGTGGAAGTTCACCGCCCACTTTGAGCAACTAACGCCGAAACTGCTGAGTGCAACAGCGGCATTCGGCTGGCTGCTGCCGAATCTAGGTGGACCAAATTCATTGACAAGGCGGCTTTATGCTGGGGTCGTGAGGTCAATGGCTGTATATGGAGCTCCGGTGTGGTCCGAGTCCCTGAATAGCCGGAATATCGCTCTCTTGCGCAAACCGCAGAGAGCGATGGCGATCAGGTTGATTCGCGGCTACCGCACCGTCTCATATGAGGCTGCTTGCGTCCTGTCGGGATTGTTGCCTTGGGACCTCTACGCGGTAGCCCTCACGACGATGTATAATCTTCGTGGGGAGGCGTCTGTCTCAGGCCTCCGATCTGGAGTACAGGAAAGCATGCGGCGAGCAATAGTGGGACATGCTAATGCAGCATGGGCGGTAAGGCTGACGGAGCCCAGTGCAGGAGCCAGGGCTATTGATGCAGTTGCTCCCGTCCTAAAACAGTGGTTGAACAGACGCTTTGGTTCCCTTAGCTTTCGGCTGACGCAAGTGCTCACGGGACATGGTTGTTTCGGCGGGTACTTGTGTCGGGTTGCCGGGAGAGAACCAAGTGCAGTCTGTCACCACTGCGACGTCTGCCCTGTCGAGACGGCACAACATACGCTGGAGGAATGTCCAGCCTGGGAACAGGAGAGATTGGCTCTCAGAGCGGTTGTGGGGCAAGACCTTTCACTATCCACTGTGGTTCGAAAGATGACCGAGAGCAGGGAGTCGTGGGTCGCAGTCCGAGCTTTCTGTGAGCAAGTTATGCTCCAGAAGGAAGATGCGGAGCGAATAAGGGAGGAAACTTCTTCTTTGGCTATCCGCCGCAGAAGAATGGGTCGTCGAAGAGAGGCACACATTCGCCATCTTCCGCCCTAACAGTAGCTAGTGGGTGGTGGATTCGGGGGAGTCCTTCACCCAATTAATCTAGCCCGAGTAGGCGTGGGCGTGTTCTTTCACGCCACTCTGACCAGTTGTTGTTGTTGCGCAGTGGATGGACGACCATCTGTCCTCCACTCCAACCGAGCAGGGGTCTGGTGAGACCGCCTCGTCGCCGGGTCGCGGACGATTGCCAGTTGGATGTTCCCGTGACCCCGGCATATGGCGACGAGAAGGACACCGTGGGGTTTTAGCCGGTTAGAGCCCGGCATAACCAGGTCGTCTCCCCCGAGGCGGCCGGGTATCCGTCCTGGATTTCCCCACGTAAAAAAAAAAAAAAAAAAAAAAAAAGGTTAGGTTAGGTTAGGTTAGGTTCAAACGACGTTGAGGGAGAGGAGAGGAGGACGAGGAGGGGAGAGATTAAGGAGAGGCGGATGACGAGGAGCGTCATTAGTAGGGAGTCCAGTACGGGGCGGCAGGACGAGGACATGGACTCCGACTGCAGTTTCGCCACTGGACGGTCCCAAAGCCCCGCTACGGGCGGGAAACTTTGGCGCAAGAGGCGACGCCCGAACCCCGAGTTGGAGCTGTCCGACGACGAGGATTCGGAGCGGTCTGCGTCTGCGACAAGAGGCCGAGGGAGGCCCCCGACGACGGGGGAGTACGTAGGTTTGGCCGATGCCAAAAGAGCGCTTCTCGCTGCAAAGCGGGAAGAGTTCAAGGCGTTGGTAGAGGAAGACCTAGAGAAGAGCGTCGCGGTCACTCGCAAGAGGCGGGAACAGCGAGCCGCTCAACTAGCGTCGACCTCGGGGGAGGTAGCTGAGTCGGGCGTCGGACCCAGTAATAGGTCCACGGCCCTGACGAAGCAACAGGTTGTGGAGGACTTGGCGATTATTGCGAAAATCGCCACGAAGTCCAAGAACCTGAAGGGGACTATAGTCCGGGAACTCAAAGACGCGGTGGCTTCAATAGCCGTGGCCGTGGAAGTCCTGGGATCGCGGACCCTCACGGAAGAGACGCGGCGGCTGCAGGCGGACAATGCTCGCCTGCAGGCCGAGATGGACACTCTCCGCAAGGAGATGTCCACGTTGCGAGAGGACATGGAGAGGGCACGGAAGCAGGGTTGTCCGGCGCCCACTCCCACCGGATTGACGGAGGCTGCGTCCCCTGTAACGCAGCCTCAGACAACCTCGCTGGAGGAGATCTGTCGGGCGGTCATGTCCCAGGTGGGGACCATGGTGAACGCCCGACTGGCCTCCATAGAGGACCGGCTCCTCCCGGAGTTGAGGCTTCGGCCTCCGCTTGCGGCCGACAAGAGGCGGGAGGCGGTGCAGACCACAGAGTCTGTTAAGACCGCCGCCCCACCCTCTGCGGGCCCCAGCGGATCGGCGCAGAAGAAGTCTAAGGGAGCGAAGGCGAAGCCAAAAGCGGCTCAGCCGCAGGCGAAGCCGAAAGCGGCTCAGCCGCAGGCAAAGCCGAAGGCTACCGAGCCTCAGGCGAAGCCAAAAGCGGCAAAGCCACCCAAGAAGGGACAGGGAAAGGGCCCTGCTGGACCTTCTGCATCGCGGTCTAAACCGCAGTCGCAGAAGTCAGGGACTGCTCCCAAAAGAAAGCTCCGGGCAGAACGATCCACGGCTGTGGTATTGACTCTGCATCCCGAAGCCGAGGCCAATGGCGTGACTTACGCCCAGGTCTTGGCGGAGGCGAAGCAGAAAGTCAACCTGGCCGACCTGGGTATTAAGGACCTAAGGTTTAGGAAGGCGGTCACTGGTGGCCGCATCCTGGAACTGCCCGGAGCGAATACCGGGGGTAAGGCGGACTCTCTCGCTAACAAGCTGAGAGAGTCACTGCCCGCAGGGCAAGTCAGGGTGTCTAGACCCAGGAAGTGCGCAGAAATGCGCATTTCGGGACTGGACGACTCCGTGTCCAGCGTCGACGTGGCTACGGCCGTCGCAAGGGTAGGTGGGTGCGACGTCGACGAAGTCCGGTGTGGGGCTGTCACTGTCGGCGCCGGTGGCCTCGGTGCTGCGTGGGTTCGTTGCCCGGTAGCAGCGGCCAAGAAGGTGTCCGGCGACGGAAGGCTCCTCGTCGGATGGGTGTCGGCACAGGTCCGCGTCTTGGACGATCGGCCCCTCAGGTGCTTCCGGTGCCTAGAGATGGGGCACGTCAGGGCCAAGTGCACTGCGGAGGTCGACAGGAGCGACCTCTGCTATCGGTGCGGAAAGCCCGGGCATAAGGCCCAGGAGTGCTCTGCCGAGCCGCACTGCGTCACGTGCGCAGCGGCCGGCAGACCGGCCAAGCATCGGGTGGGGACCAAGGAGTGTGTCCCCGCCTCGAAGGGAAGGAAGCCGGGCAAGGCTGGCAGGGGTCCTAGGGCCTCAAAGCAGCCTTCCAGGCCCGTAGAGGATCCCATGGTCATTGAATAAGATGGCCATGCGGATTCTACAGGCGAATATCAACCACTGCGCCAGGGCTCAGGACCTATTGTTCCAAAGCATGGCGGAGTGGTTGGTAAACCTCGTCGTGGTCGCCGAGCCCTACTACGTCCCTTCGGGGGACGACTGGGCTGGCGACAGGGACGGTGTGGTGGCGATCGGGACCCGGACAGCGGCCGGATCCCCGGTCTTCGGAGGAGTGACGAAGGGTCGAGGCTACGTCTCGGCTCTCGTCGGAAACGTGACACTGATCGGGGTCTACTTCTCTCCGAATCGCAGTGTCGCCGACTTCGAACAGTTTCTGGTCGAAGTCGGCGCCCTCGTCGGGAGGAGTGGCCCCGGTCGGGTCCTCGTGGTCGGGGATCTCAATGCCAAATCCATGGCTTGGGGTTGCCCGGCCACGGACGCACGTGGAGAGGTCCTCGAAGACTGGGTAGTCGCGTCCGGTCTTGTCGTCCTGAACCGCGGGTCGGTACATACGTGCGTGCGGCAACAGGGTGGTTCGATCGTCGACATCACGTTCGCCGATCCCGCCCTGGCGCGCCGTATCCGAGGCTGGCGGGTGATGGAGGATGTGGAGACGTTGTCGGACCACCGCTACGTGAGGTTCGACGTCTCCGCACTTCCCGCCCCGCCGAACGCCCCGAGTCGACCCTCGCGCGAAGAGGGCCCGCGATGGGCCCTGAAGCGTCTGGACAGGGAGGTGCTGGTGGAGGCTGCCCTGGTCCAGGCCTGGGTAGGAGCGCCGGAAGGCGCAGTGAATGTAGAGGCGGAAGCTGCGCGTCTGGGCCAGACCATGTCGCACATCTGCGATGCGGCGATGCCCCGCGTACGCTCCGCGACTCCGAGGCGCGGCGTGTACTGGTGGTCTGAGGAGCTATCGCGTCTCCGAGAGACCTGCGTGGCTCTCAGACGCCAGTACACCAGATGTCGGAGGCGGCGGCGACGAGACCAAGAGCTTGAGAGTCAGCACTATACTCGATATCGGGAGGCAGTGCTGGCTTTCGTAGCGGCCATCGCCAAAGCCAAAGACTTGGCCGAAGCGGAGATGGTGGAGTCCCTGGACAGGGACCCGTGGGGGAGGCCTTACAAGATGGTGAGGCGAAAGCTTCGACCGTGGGCCCCTCCGCTGACCAAGACTCTCCAGCCGGCGTTGCTGGAGTCCGTAGTCACGGCATTGTTCCCTCGAGGTACCGACCATCGGGTACCTCGTATGGCGCCGGCGACTGAGGAGGTAGAGGAGGAGCGTTGGGACGCAGCACGGGATGTCTCCGGGGGTGAGTTGGGGGCTGCAGTGCTTCGGCTTCGGTCGAAGAACACTGCGCCGGGACCCGACGGCATCCCCGGGCGCGCCTGGGCCTTGGCCCTAGGGGATTTGGAGCCTCTAGTGCTGCGCCTCTTCAACGCCTGTTTGCGGCAGGGCCGGTTCCCGCGGACGTGGAAGGGTGGGAAACTGGTGCTGTTGCGCAAGGAGGGGCGGCCGGTTGCCGAGCCATCGGCATATCGACCGATAGTGCTTCTCGACGAGGCGGGTAAGCTCTTTGAGCGGGTTTTATCCGCTCGCCTCGTCAAGCACTTGGGGGAGTCCGGTCGGGATCTCAGCGACCATCAATTTGGCTTCCGCAAGGGCAGGTCCACCCTCGACGCTGTCGGTCGGGTGAGGGCCCTGGCGGAGGCCTCGGTGTCTCGGGGCGGGGTGGTGTTGGCGGTGTCTCTCGATATCGCCAACGCGTTCAACACCCTTCCCTGGGCGACCATTTTGGAGGCGTTGAGGTTCCACGCCGTGCCCGGGTACTTGCGTCGCGTCGTAGCGGATTACCTCTGCGACCGCGCCGTCTGCTACCCGTCTGGCGACGGCTGGATTCGTAGGGAGGTGTCGTGCGGTGTTCCTCAGGGGTCGGTTCTCGGACCTCTCCTGTGGAACATCGGCTACGACTGGGTGCTGCGCGGTGCCAACTTACGGGGTGTCGAAGTAACTTGTTACGCCGACGACACTCTCGTAACGGCACGCGGCGTCAGCTACCGGGAGGCCAGTGTTCTGGCGACGGCTGGGGTGGCGCAGGTAGTGGCGCGCATTAGAAGGTTGGGGCTGGAGGTTGCATTGCACAAATCCGTCGCCGTGTGTTTTCACGGGCCGCGGAACGCACCTCCTGCCGGGTCGAGTGTGGTGGTCGGAGGAGTTTCCATCGCCGTCGGGCGTTCCTTGGAGTACCTTGGACTCGTCCTCGACAGTCGATGGAGCTTCGACGAGCACTTTCGGCGCCTAGCGCCGAAGCTAGTTAGGGCAGCCGGAGCGCTGTGTCGCGTCCTCCCAAATGTCGGGGGACCGAGCCTGAGCTGCCGGCGTCTGTACACCGGGGTGGTAAAGTCCATGGCGCTCTACGGGGCACCAATATGGGCCGATAGCCTCGACTCCCGCAACCGGGCCCTCTTGTGCAGAGCGCAGAGGGTCATGGCTGTCAGGGTGATCCGAGGGTATCGCACCATCTCGTGCGAGGCGGCCTGCGCTTTGGCCGGGACTCCACCGTGGGACCTGGACGCGCTGACGCTGGCGGAGGCGTATCGACGGAGGAGGCACGCCCGTCTTCGGGGGGAGGGTGGGGAGTCTGATTGGAGGCGCAGGGCACAGGAGGAGCTGCTCGTCACATGGCGAGAGAGGCTCAGAAAGCCCGGCGCTGGTAAATCGACTGCCCTGGCGATCGGTCCCATTCTTTCGGACTGGGTCGGTCGAAGGCACGGGGTGATGACCTTCCACCTGACGCAGATCCTTTCGGGGCACGGATGCTTCGGGAGGTATCTGTTTAGGGTGGCGGGTCGTGAGCCCACGATGATGTGCCACGAGTGCGGCTGCGCCGAGGATACGGCGCAGCACACGCTGGCTTCGTGCCCGCACTGGGCGGAGCCACGTGCTACACTCGTGGCTTCCATCGGGTCGGACCTCTCGCTCCCGGCCGTGGTGAAGGCCATGGTCTCGAGCGAAGAGGCGTGGGGTGCGGTGCGTTCCTTCTGCGAGGTCGTGATGTCGCAGAAGGAGGCGGCGGAGAGGCTCAGGGAGGAGGACGGAGCCGCTCTACCGATGCGCCGGAGGAGGGTGGGGCGCAGGCGTGTCGCTCACGAGCGCCGTCTGCCGCCGTAGCCCCCGGTACGGGTGGTGGACTGCGAAGTCCGCCACTCGCCACGGTCCCATCTCGGGGCCGGGGCTCTAGTGGGGTATGAGTCGGATCGGACTTCCTTGATTCCGAGCTCGGCGGCTTGCCGTCGGCTCGGAGATAAAGGTCGTCCAAAACGATCTGGCTCGGTCGGCTTGGGTGGGGAGCAGGGGAGCTCCTCGCCAGAAAACAAGCCGACCATCGGAGTGGGGCGCATCCCGGTCAACAGTTTGCGCCGCTCCATAGGGGGGGTGGTGGCCGCCTACTTGGCGCTGCCTGCCGTTGGAGCAACGCGGATGTATGCTTCGGCGTTCCCGTGGCGCTCCTCTCTATACGGCGATGTGTTGACCGTCTGGTTTAGTGGGTAGGAGTCCCACATACCCACCGCCTTCCGCTCCCCTGGAATGCGGTGGAACTCATGAGAGTTCCAGACGAAAAAAAAAAAAAAAAAAAAAAAAAAAAAAAAAAAAAAAAAAAAAAGGTTAGGTTAGGTTAGGTTAGGTTAGGTTAGGTTAGGTTAGGTTAGGTTAGGTTAGGTTAGGTTAGGTTAGGTTAGGTTAGGTTAGGTTAGGGGAGCCATGCTGGAAACCTCCTCGTGTGCCCGTCTGCTTCCAATGTCATTCGGACTTGTCCGATGGGATTGGAAGCGGTACGGGCCGGTGCTCCCTGGGGGACGGTTAATTCGGTCTTTCGGGATCGGGTTAGCCGTCTGCTAATGTCCAGCGCGGGGGTCAGCTATGGGGTTCATGCCCGGCACATAGCTGACAAATTGGGGGGAAATATGTTGTGTTCGTTTTGTCTTGTCGAGTCCTTTGTCTCTTGTTCCACGTGTTGAGAGTGTTTTGTGTTGTCTTTGAGTTGGAAGGCGTTATTGTTACATGTCAACTCTTTGGTCCGGCGCCTGCCCAAGAGTTGTGTAATGGCTAGGGCGCCCTCTCGGGGACCTCACCCCCTAAAAGGAACCAAATGAAGGCGAATCTCAAGAGAATTTTACCCCAGGAGGGTTCCGACTGCCTCGCAGTCGGGGAATCCCTCACGGACGCTTCGGCCTCCGTCTTCCCCTCGTATTCTGGGGGGGGAAAAGATCGCCAATGCAATAACTCCGAAGAATCGGACTCCAGCATGATAACGGCTGGATCAAGGGAGTCCCCGCCACCGTTATCATGCAGTAAGAAACGGCCCTGCAACAAAGGGAGAAGCCGTTCGGGCTCGGGCTCTGATATAAGTTTGAGCGAAGACAGAGTGCTCACTGTTAAAAAACTAGTGACACCAAAGAGAGGGAGAGGTCGTCCTCCTACCACAGGCCAGTACGTTGGCCTGCGGAAGGCCAAGGAGGACTACCTCAGACTCCAAAGAAGAGAAATGGAGATAGAAGCGGAGAGAGACCTGCAGGAAAGGATTAAGGAACGTCAACAGGCCAGACGTGGCCCACGGACAACTCCAGAGGCTGAAGAAATCCTTGACCTTCGGAAGCGAGTTGAAGAGAATTTGGATCTTGTGTGTAGTGTGGCAACGAGATCAAAAAATCTTAAGGGAACTTTTCAAAGAGCCCTCAAGGATGCCGCATCCTCCATTAGGGCTTGTGTGGAAACCCTTACGGAGAGTAACACTACTGAGGAGACACGCCAACTTCAAATTGCAAATAGCCGTTTGCAGTCTGAACTATGCGAGCTGAAGAAAGAGGTTGCTCAGCTTCGAGCTGCAAGAGAAAATGCTCTCCATGTACAAGAGGCGGAAGCTGTGCCTGCTTCAAAAAGACTCAGCTTCGACTTTGAAAAGCTGTCCAGTTCCATCATGCTTCAAGTGGGTAGCATGGTAAACGCTCAGCTTGAGGCATTCGCAAAGAAATTGCTACCGGAAATGCCTAACCATCTACCCCCAGGCATAAAAGACAAGTCTGTGGAAGGGCAAGCTATCGTTGCAAACCTCGACTCATTAATAGAACCACCTGCAGGCTCAGGTGGCGAGTTGAAAAAAGGTAAAGGCAAAAATAAGAAAAAGAAAAAGATTGGTACTGCCCAATCCGGCCCGGCGAAAATACCAGTAGGATCAACCCACCTCGATACCTTGGATGATGGATGGGTGGAAGTCACAAAAAAGCGATCCAAACACAACAATGTGGGCGCTTTTTCGGTTAAAGCTAGTCAGAAGTCGACAGTAAATAAGCCTGCTAAGCTACGACCCCCTCGCTCGGCTGCTATTATACTATCCTTGCAGCCTGGAGCCGAAGAAAGAGGAGTGTCATACGCAAGCGTGCTCCGGCAGGCCAAAACGACGGATTTCTCTGGAGTGGGTCTCACCTCCTTCCGAATCCGGAAAACTGCTACGGGGTCTAGGATCCTGGAAATTCCCGGAGCAGGTAGTGCCGACAAAGCTGACGAAATGGCTAAACGCCTACGAATTGTCCTCAACACAGAAGACGTTAGAGTGTCCAGGGTAACGAAATGCGCAGAGTTGCGTATTTCGGATCTGGACGACTCCGTCACAAGAGAGGAAGTGGTCACGGCTTTATCTAGCAGTGGGGGCTGTCCAGCAAGCCAGATCAGGGCTGGTAATATGCGTAGGGACAACAGTGGGTTGTATACGATTTGGGTTCGTTGTCCAGTAGCTGCAGCGAAAAAAGTGACGGAAGAGAGCGGCCGTTTACTTATCGGTTGGGTTTCCGCTCGAGTAAAACTGTTGGCAACAAGACCGAGGCGCTGTTACCGTTGCCTTGAAACGGGACACTTGAGGGATACTTGCCCATCCACAATTGATCGCAGTGCTCTCTGCTTCCAATGTGGCATGCCAGGTCATATGGCTAGTTCTTGTTCTGCAGCACCCCATTGTGCACTTTGTGCTGACGCCAAGTTACCCGCAGACCACAGAATTGGCAGCAATTCTTGCACAGACAATTTTTCGTCAAAAACACGAGCAAGAAGGGATATCAGGGGAGCAAAACCACAAGTTCATCCGTCTTCTAGGGCTAGATCAGGACAAGAGGTGGCACCAACAGTAACTCTCTAATGGCTTTGTTGTCACTCCTTCAAGTTAATATTAACCACTGTGCCAGGGCTCAAGATCTACTCATCCAAACCCTATCAGAGTTTTCAATACAGATTGCAGTAATATCGGAACCCTATTTCATCCCGTCCAGATCTAACTGGGTCGGTGATCGAGATGGGTTAGTAGCAATCATGTTTCCTGACGGCAATGCTTCGCTTTCCTTTTCCAGAGTTGTCAGAGGAAACGGATATGTTGCGGGTTTAATAGGCAACATCATCATCGTTGGTGTTTATTTCTCTCCCAACCGATCGCTCTCGGAATTTGAAGCATTTATTACCAATATTGGAGCCACTATAGGGTACTTCTCTCCTAGTCCAGTTATAGTAGCAGGGGACTTCAATGCGAAATCCACAGCCTGGGGTTCGCCAACTACTGACATCCGAGGAAAAGTATTAGAAGAGTGGCTACCGGCTGTCGGTCTGGCAGTGTTGAATAGAGGGACGGTGAACACGTGTGTGCGGTTGCAGGGAGGATCTATTGTGGACCTCTCGTTCGCAAGCCCTGCATTGGCAAGTCGTGTTCAAGGCTGGAGAGTCCTCGAGGATGTCGAGACTCTTTCCGACCACCGATATATCCGGTTCGAGGTACTCTCCCAGTTCGCCCCTCTAGTCAACAGTATAGATAGTACCATCGACAAGAGTCCGAGATGGCAATTGAAGCGCCTGGATAAGGTTATGGCCATGGAGGCAGCAGTAGTTCAGTCCTGGGTGCCCATTCCTGACGAACCAGTTATTATCGAGGACGAAGCGGACTGGTTTCGTCGTGCACTATCGCATATTTGCGATGCATCCATGCCCCGAGCCATGCTCAATCCTCCACACAAACATGTATACTGGTGGTCCGTGGAAATCGCGCAGCTACGCGTGGCTTGCGTGTCAGCGAGACGCCAGTATACCCGTAGCCGTAGGCGCAGGCGTAGGAACTTGATCCTCGAGGCGCAGTTGCACTCTGCATATGTCTCCTCGAAAGCTGCGCTCAAGGACTACATAGCCCGTGCAAAAGACGCAGCTAGAGCAGAACTTCTGGAGTCTGTGGATAGAGACCCGTGGGGCCGACCATACAAGATGGTCCGAGGAAAGCTGAGACCACGGGCACCCCCATTGACCCAGACACTTTGCCCTGAGCTAATTGATCGGGTAGTCAACGGTCTATTTCCGCAGAGAGATGATTTTTTGCCGCCACAAATGGCTTCTTTTGCGGGTCCTTCGGAGGAGTCTGATATACCTAGGGTGACTGAGAGGGAGATCGGAGCAGGGGTGGATAGGCTCAAGGCCAAGAACACTGCTCCTGGCCCTGACGGAGTTCCTGGACGGGTATTAGGACTTGCTCTGATGGAGCTTGGCGATAGATTTAGAGGTTTCTTAGACGCGTGCCTGTCGCAGTCACAATTTCCACGACAGTGGAAGACAGGCCGCGTAGTACTCCTCCACAAAAGTGGACGACCGGCTGAATCTTCCTCAGCTTATCGCCCCATCGTACTGCTTGACGAGCTTGGCAAACTTTTCGAGCGCATCATTGCAGAAAGGATAGCAATCCACCTTCAAAATACCGGTCCGGATCTCGCTCAAAATCAATTCGGCTTCCGCCGTGGTAGATCGACGGTGGGTGCTATCTTACGGGTGAAAAATGCGGCAGAGGAAGCGGTGAACCGTGGTGAGGTAGTCTTAGCGGTATCCTTGGATATTAGCAACGCTTTTAATAGTCTACCCTGGAGCTGTATTACTGAAGCTCTCCGATACCACCGCGCGCCTCGGTACCTAAGACGCATCGTCGGAGCCTATCTATCCGACCGCTACGTTTGTTATCCAACGCGAGATGGGATGAGAAGACGTCAGATGTCTTGTGGTGTTCCACAGGGGTCGGTGCTTGGGCCACTCCTGTGGAATATTGGATATGACTGGGTCCTACGAGGTGGCAACATCAGAGGCGTAGACGTAACATGTTACGCTGACGATACACTGATAACAGCGCGAGCCAAAACTCCAAGGCAAGCCTCCATCCTTGCCACAGTCGGGGTTGAGCATATTGTGGGGCGCATTCGACGCTTAGGCCTCGAGGTGGCTTTGAACAAATCGGAAGCCGTCTGTTTCCACGGGCCTCGAAACTCCCCATCGTCGGATGCCAGCATCTTAGTGGGCGATACTCGCATCTACATCGGGTCGACGATGAGTTACCTCGGTCTCGTCCTCGATAGTAGATGGAAGTTCACCGCCCACTTTGAAAAACTCACTCCTAGACTGCTTGGTGCATCAGCAGCTTTAGGCAGACTGCTGCCGAACTTGGGAGGACCAAATGCACTCAGCAGGCGCCTTTACCTCGGGGTCGTGAAGTCCATGGCCTTGTATGGAGCGCCAGTGTGGTCCGAGTCCCTGAATAGCCGGAATATCGCTCTCTTGCGTAAACCACAGAGAGCGATGGCGATCAGGTTGATTCGAGGCTACCGCACGGTTTCATACGAGGCCGCCAGCCTCCTGGCCGGTTCCTTGCCATGGGATTTGGAAGCGAGAGCCCTCACTGCTTTCTATCATTGGCAGGAGGAGGCGCAGTCCCATGGCCACCAATCAACTGATGGGGGGAATAGGATACGTCGAGCCATAGTGCGTCGTGTTACAGAAGATTGGGAGGCTAGACTAGTAGATCCAAGCTCGGGAACTAGGACGATCGAAGCAGTCAGGCCCATATTTAAACAATGGTTAAAGAGACGTCATGGGGTACTTTCTTTCAGAATGACACAGATCATCACTGGTCATGGCTGCTTTGGGAGCTATCTCTGTCGGATCGCGGGTAGAGAACCATCTGCAAATTGCCATCATTGTGACGATTGCCCAGAGGATACAGCACAGCATACCTTGGCGATATGTCCAGCTTGGGAGGAGGAGAGAGTAGCTCTCAGTGCAGTGGTAGGTCAAGACCTTTCGTTACCAGCATTGGTAACGGCAATTGCCAAAAGCAAAGGGGCCTGGGCGGCTCTTCAACACTTCTGTGAGTGTGTAATGCTGCGGAAAGAGGACGACGAGAGAGTACGCGAAGCAACTAGCTCACTGGCTATGCGCCGTCGAAAACGGGGTCGTAGAAGGGAGGCGTTCATTCGCCATCTTCCTCCCTAATACTGGCTAGTGGCTGCTGGACTCGGGGGGGTCCATCAGTCCTCCAAAACTAGCCCGAGTAGGCGTGGGCGTGTTCCTGCACGCCACTCTGACCCGATGAGTGTAGAAGGACGACCATCGGTCCTCCACCTATATCGAGCAGGGGTCTGACGAGACCGCATCGTCGCCGGGTCGCGGAAGATTGCCAGTTTGGATGTTCCCGTGACCCCGGCATATGGCGACGAGAGGGACACCGTGGGGTTTTAGCCGGTTAGAGCCCGGCATAACCAGGTCGCCTCCCCCGAGGCGGCAGGGTATCCGTTCTGGATTTCCCCACGTAAAAAAAAAAAAAAAAAAAAAAGGTTAGGTTAGGTTAGGTTGGGGAGCCATGCTGGAAACCTCCTCGTGTGCCCGTCTGCTTCCAATGTCATTCGGACTTGTCCGATGGGATTGGAAGCGGTACGGGCCGGTGCTCCCTGGGGGACGGTTAATTCGGTCTTTCGGGATCGGGTTAGCCGTCTGCTAATGTCCAGCGCGGGGGTCAGCTATGGGGTTCATGCCCGGCACATAGCTGACAAATTGGGGGGAAATATGTTGTGTTCGTTTTGTCTTGTCGAGTCCTTTGTCTCTTGTTCCACGTGTTGAGAGTGTTTTGTGTTGTCTTTGAGTTGGAAGGCGTTATTGTTACATGTCAACTCTTTGGTCCGGCGCCTGCCCAAGAGTTGTGTAATGGCTAGGGCGCCCTCTCGGGGACCTCACCCCCTAAAAGGAACCAAATGAAGGCGAATCTCAAGAGAATTTTACCCCAGGAGGGTTCCGACTGCCTCGCAGTCGGGGAATCCCTCACGGACGCTTCGGCCTCCGTCTTCCCCTCGTATTCTGGGGGGGGAAAAGATCGCCAATGCAATAACTCCGAAGAATCGGACTCCAGCATGATAACGGCTGGATCAAGGGAGTCCCCGCCACCGTTATCATGCAGTAAGAAACGGCCCTGCAACAAAGGGAGAAGCCGTTCGGGCTCGGGCTCTGATATAAGTTTGAGCGAAGACAGAGTGCTCACTGTTAAAAAACTAGTGACACCAAAGAGAGGGAGAGGTCGTCCTCCTACCACAGGCCAGTACGTTGGCCTGCGGAAGGCCAAGGAGGACTACCTCAGACTCCAAAGAAGAGAAATGGAGATAGAAGCGGAGAGAGACCTGCAGGAAAGGATTAAGGAACGTCAACAGGCCAGACGTGGCCCACGGACAACTCCAGAGGCTGAAGAAATCCTTGACCTTCGGAAGCGAGTTGAAGAGAATTTGGATCTTGTGTGTAGTGTGGCAACGAGATCAAAAAATCTTAAGGGAACTTTTCAAAGAGCCCTCAAGGATGCCGCATCCTCCATTAGGGCTTGTGTGGAAACCCTTACGGAGAGTAACACTACTGAGGAGACACGCCAACTTCAAATTGCAAATAGCCGTTTGCAGTCTGAACTATGCGAGCTGAAGAAAGAGGTTGCTCAGCTTCGAGCTGCAAGAGAAAATGCTCTCCATGTACAAGAGGCGGAAGCTGTGCCTGCTTCAAAAAGACTCAGCTTCGACTTTGAAAAGCTGTCCAGTTCCATCATGCTTCAAGTGGGTAGCATGGTAAACGCTCAGCTTGAGGCATTCGCAAAGAAATTGCTACCGGAAATGCCTAACCATCTACCCCCAGGCATAAAAGACAAGTCTGTGGAAGGGCAAGCTATCGTTGCAAACCTCGACTCATTAATAGAACCACCTGCAGGCTCAGGTGGCGAGTTGAAAAAAGGTAAAGGCAAAAATAAGAAAAAGAAAAAGATTGGTACTGCCCAATCCGGCCCGGCGAAAATACCAGTAGGATCAACCCACCTCGATACCTTGGATGATGGATGGGTGGAAGTCACAAAAAAGCGATCCAAACACAACAATGTGGGCGCTTTTTCGGTTAAAGCTAGTCAGAAGTCGACAGTAAATAAGCCTGCTAAGCTACGACCCCCTCGCTCGGCTGCTATTATACTATCCTTGCAGCCTGGAGCCGAAGAAAGAGGAGTGTCATACGCAAGCGTGCTCCGGCAGGCCAAAACGACGGATTTCTCTGGAGTGGGTCTCACCTCCTTCCGAATCCGGAAAACTGCTACGGGGTCTAGGATCCTGGAAATTCCCGGAGCAGGTAGTGCCGACAAAGCTGACGAAATGGCTAAACGCCTACGAATTGTCCTCAACACAGAAGACGTTAGAGTGTCCAGGGTAACGAAATGCGCAGAGTTGCGTATTTCGGATCTGGACGACTCCGTCACAAGAGAGGAAGTGGTCACGGCTTTATCTAGCAGTGGGGGCTGTCCAGCAAGCCAGATCAGGGCTGGTAATATGCGTAGGGACAACAGTGGGTTGTATACGATTTGGGTTCGTTGTCCAGTAGCTGCAGCGAAAAAAGTGACGGAAGAGAGCGGCCGTTTACTTATCGGTTGGGTTTCCGCTCGAGTAAAACTGTTGGCAACAAGACCGAGGCGCTGTTACCGTTGCCTTGAAACGGGACACTTGAGGGATACTTGCCCATCCACAATTGATCGCAGTGCTCTCTGCTTCCAATGTGGCATGCCAGGTCATATGGCTAGTTCTTGTTCTGCAGCACCCCATTGTGCACTTTGTGCTGACGCCAAGTTACCCGCAGACCACAGAATTGGCAGCAATTCTTGCACAGACAATTTTTCGTCAAAAACACGAGCAAGAAGGGATATCAGGGGAGCAAAACCACAAGTTCATCCGTCTTCTAGGGCTAGATCAGGACAAGAGGTGGCACCAACAGTAACTCTCTAATGGCTTTGTTGTCACTCCTTCAAGTTAATATTAACCACTGTGCCAGGGCTCAAGATCTACTCATCCAAACCCTATCAGAGTTTTCAATACAGATTGCAGTAATATCGGAACCCTATTTCATCCCGTCCAGATCTAACTGGGTCGGTGATCGAGATGGGTTAGTAGCAATCATGTTTCCTGACGGCAATGCTTCGCTTTCCTTTTCCAGAGTTGTCAGAGGAAACGGATATGTTGCGGGTTTAATAGGCAACATCATCATCGTTGGTGTTTATTTCTCTCCCAACCGATCGCTCTCGGAATTTGAAGCATTTATTACCAATATTGGAGCCACTATAGGGTACTTCTCTCCTAGTCCAGTTATAGTAGCAGGGGACTTCAATGCGAAATCCACAGCCTGGGGTTCGCCAACTACTGACATCCGAGGAAAAGTATTAGAAGAGTGGCTACCGGCTGTCGGTCTGGCAGTGTTGAATAGAGGGACGGTGAACACGTGTGTGCGGTTGCAGGGAGGATCTATTGTGGACCTCTCGTTCGCAAGCCCTGCATTGGCAAGTCGTGTTCAAGGCTGGAGAGTCCTCGAGGATGTCGAGACTCTTTCCGACCACCGATATATCCGGTTCGAGGTACTCTCCCAGTTCGCCCCTCTAGTCAACAGTATAGATAGTACCATCGACAAGAGTCCGAGATGGCAATTGAAGCGCCTGGATAAGGTTATGGCCATGGAGGCAGCAGTAGTTCAGTCCTGGGTGCCCATTCCTGACGAACCAGTTATTATCGAGGACGAAGCGGACTGGTTTCGTCGTGCACTATCGCATATTTGCGATGCATCCATGCCCCGAGCCATGCTCAATCCTCCACACAAACATGTATACTGGTGGTCCGTGGAAATCGCGCAGCTACGCGTGGCTTGCGTGTCAGCGAGACGCCAGTATACCCGTAGCCGTAGGCGCAGGCGTAGGAACTTGATCCTCGAGGCGCAGTTGCACTCTGCATATGTCTCCTCGAAAGCTGCGCTCAAGGACTACATAGCCCGTGCAAAAGACGCAGCTAGAGCAGAACTTCTGGAGTCTGTGGATAGAGACCCGTGGGGCCGACCATACAAGATGGTCCGAGGAAAGCTGAGACCACGGGCACCCCCATTGACCCAGACACTTTGCCCTGAGCTAATTGATCGGGTAGTCAACGGTCTATTTCCGCAGAGAGATGATTTTTTGCCGCCACAAATGGCTTCTTTTGCGGGTCCTTCGGAGGAGTCTGATATACCTAGGGTGACTGAGAGGGAGATCGGAGCAGGGGTGGATAGGCTCAAGGCCAAGAACACTGCTCCTGGCCCTGACGGAGTTCCTGGACGGGTATTAGGACTTGCTCTGATGGAGCTTGGCGATAGATTTAGAGGTTTCTTAGACGCGTGCCTGTCGCAGTCACAATTTCCACGACAGTGGAAGACAGGCCGCGTAGTACTCCTCCACAAAAGTGGACGACCGGCTGAATCTTCCTCAGCTTATCGCCCCATCGTACTGCTTGACGAGCTTGGCAAACTTTTCGAGCGCATCATTGCAGAAAGGATAGCAATCCACCTTCAAAATACCGGTCCGGATCTCGCTCAAAATCAATTCGGCTTCCGCCGTGGTAGATCGACGGTGGGTGCTATCTTACGGGTGAAAAATGCGGCAGAGGAAGCGGTGAACCGTGGTGAGGTAGTCTTAGCGGTATCCTTGGATATTAGCAACGCTTTTAATAGTCTACCCTGGAGCTGTATTACTGAAGCTCTCCGATACCACCGCGCGCCTCGGTACCTAAGACGCATCGTCGGAGCCTATCTATCCGACCGCTACGTTTGTTATCCAACGCGAGATGGGATGAGAAGACGTCAGATGTCTTGTGGTGTTCCACAGGGGTCGGTGCTTGGGCCACTCCTGTGGAATATTGGATATGACTGGGTCCTACGAGGTGGCAACATCAGAGGCGTAGACGTAACATGTTACGCTGACGATACACTGATAACAGCGCGAGCCAAAACTCCAAGGCAAGCCTCCATCCTTGCCACAGTCGGGGTTGAGCATATTGTGGGGCGCATTCGACGCTTAGGCCTCGAGGTGGCTTTGAACAAATCGGAAGCCGTCTGTTTCCACGGGCCTCGAAACTCCCCATCGTCGGATGCCAGCATCTTAGTGGGCGATACTCGCATCTACATCGGGTCGACGATGAGTTACCTCGGTCTCGTCCTCGATAGTAGATGGAAGTTCACCGCCCACTTTGAAAAACTCACTCCTAGACTGCTTGGTGCATCAGCAGCTTTAGGCAGACTGCTGCCGAACTTGGGAGGACCAAATGCACTCAGCAGGCGCCTTTACCTCGGGGTCGTGAAGTCCATGGCCTTGTATGGAGCGCCAGTGTGGTCCGAGTCCCTGAATAGCCGGAATATCGCTCTCTTGCGTAAACCACAGAGAGCGATGGCGATCAGGTTGATTCGAGGCTACCGCACGGTTTCATACGAGGCCGCCAGCCTCCTGGCCGGTTCCTTGCCATGGGATTTGGAAGCGAGAGCCCTCACTGCTTTCTATCATTGGCAGGAGGAGGCGCAGTCCCATGGCCACCAATCAACTGATGGGGGGAATAGGATACGTCGAGCCATAGTGCGTCGTGTTACAGAAGATTGGGAGGCTAGACTAGTAGATCCAAGCTCGGGAACTAGGACGATCGAAGCAGTCAGGCCCATATTTAAACAATGGTTAAAGAGACGTCATGGGGTACTTTCTTTCAGAATGACACAGATCATCACTGGTCATGGCTGCTTTGGGAGCTATCTCTGTCGGATCGCGGGTAGAGAACCATCTGCAAATTGCCATCATTGTGACGATTGCCCAGAGGATACAGCACAGCATACCTTGGCGATATGTCCAGCTTGGGAGGAGGAGAGAGTAGCTCTCAGTGCAGTGGTAGGTCAAGACCTTTCGTTACCAGCATTGGTAACGGCAATTGCCAAAAGCAAAGGGGCCTGGGCGGCTCTTCAACACTTCTGTGAGTGTGTAATGCTGCGGAAAGAGGACGACGAGAGAGTACGCGAAGCAACTAGCTCACTGGCTATGCGCCGTCGAAAACGGGGTCGTAGAAGGGAGGCGTTCATTCGCCATCTTCCTCCCTAATACTGGCTAGTGGCTGCTGGACTCGGGGGGGTCCATCAGTCCTCCAAAACTAGCCCGAGTAGGCGTGGGCGTGTTCCTGCACGCCACTCTGACCCGATGAGTGTAGAAGGACGACCATCGGTCCTCCACCTATATCGAGCAGGGGTCTGACGAGACCGCATCGTCGCCGGGTCGCGGAAGATTGCCAGTTTGGATGTTCCCGTGACCCCGGCATATGGCGACGAGAGGGACACCGTGGGGTTTTAGCCGGTTAGAGCCCGGCATAACCAGGTCGCCTCCCCCGAGGCGGCAGGGTATCCGTTCTGGATTTCCCCACGTAAAAAAAAAAAAAAAAAAAAAAAAAAAAAAAAAGGTTAGGTTAGGTTAGGTTAGGTTAGGTTAGGTTAGGTTAGGTTAGGTTAGGTTAGGTTAGGTTAGGTTAGGTTAGGTTAGGTTAGGTTAGGTTAGGTTAGGTTAGGTTAGGTTAGGTTAGGTTAGGTTAGGTTAGGTTAGGTTAGGTTAGGTTAGGTTAGGTTAGGTTAGGTTAGGTTAGGTTAGGTTAGGTTTGTCCCCCCTAATTCCAACTGGGCGGGGGACACTAGCGGTTCCGTGGCTGTGGTTGCGGGTTCTGGTCCCGGTCCCCCTTTCTCCACCTTGGAGACTGGCCCGGGTTTGGTCGTGGCGCGGTGGGGGGAGTACGTCGTCATCGGCGCGTACTTCTCCCCCAATCGTCGACTGGCGGAGTTCGAGACTTTCCTCGACTCCGTCAGTGCGGCGATTGGCAGACAGGCGTCGGGGAAGCTCATCTTCCTCGGCGACCTGAACGCCAAATCCGCGGCCTGGGGGAACCACGCCACGGACGCTAGGGGTAGGGCCGTCCAGGCCTGGTCGCTCCTCTCCGGTCTGTCCCTCCTCAATAGAGGGACCGATGCGACCTGCGTGCGACAGCAAGGGAGTTCCGTGGTGGACGTTTCGTTCGCCACCCCAGCTGTCGCACGCACGGTCGTCGACTGGAGAGTCGAGACGGAGGTGGAGACTCTATCGGACCATCTCTACGTCCGATTTGAGATCTCCACCTCCCGGCCGGACCAGGCCGGGCCACCGCGGGGGGGGAGTCGCTTTCCTCGTTGGGCAATAAAGCGTCTGGATCGGGAAATGGCCAGGGAGGCAGCCATCGTTCAGAGCTGGGCCTTTCCCGATCCGCCCAACGAGGAAACCGACGTGGAGGTGTCGGCTGGCCGCATGCGCGAAGCCCTATCACGGGTCTGCGATGCGGCCATGCCGAGGGTGGGGTCTAGGCCCCGGCGCAGAGCAGTGTACTGGTGGTCGTCCGAAATAGCCGAACTTCGGACGGCCTGTTGCAGGGCTCGGAGGGCCTTCGTCCGGTGTCGCCGTCGTCACGGCTTCGACCCGGATCTGGAGGCCCAGCTGCGGAGTCGTTATCGCGAAGCGAAGTCGACTCTGCGGCTGGCGATTCGGAAGGCGAAGGACCTGGCTCGGGAGGAGATCCTGGCAGGTCTGGATAGGGACCCATGGGGGCGCCCGTATCGGGTGGCGCGGAACAAACTCCGCGCCGCTTGCGCCCCGGTCATGGAGTCCCTTCAGCCGGATTTCCTCGAGCGGCTGGTGGGGGACCTATTCCCGGAATCCACCGGCCACTCGCCTCCCGTGATGGCCCCCCCTTCCTCTAATGGGGGGGTGGGTTCTGTCCCGGACATCACGGAGGCCGAGCTGGAGGTCGCCTTGAGTCGTCTCCGAGCCCGCAGTACTGCGCCGGGGCCGGACGGTATTCCGGGGCGAGTTCTATTCCTCGCCCTGGAATACCTGGGGGGCAGGCTTCGGGAACTGTTCAACCTTTGTTTGCGCACTGGACAGTTCCCGAAGGCCTGGAAGGAGGGCAGGTTGTGCCTGTTGCGGAAGGACGGTCGTTCTGCCGACTCCCCTTCCGCATACAGGCCAATCGTGCTGCTGGACGAGACGGGCAAACTCTTCGAGAGAATTCTCTCTGCCCGTCTCGTCCAACACCTCGAGGAGGTGGGGCCGGGTCTCTCGGATGCCCAGTTCGGCTTCAGGGCGGGTCGATCGACGATCGACGCCCTGAGGGCTCTGAGAGACCTGACCCAAGAGGCAACTCGCGAGGGGGACGTGGTCCTGGCGGTGTCGCTGGACGTCGCCAATGCCTTCAACAGTCTTCCGTTTGAGACATTGGTTGAGGCACTCCGGTTCCATGGAGTGCCTCCCTATCTTCGGAGACTGTTGGGGGCCTACCTGCAGGACAGAGAGGTCCTGTGGGTTGGCGGCGACCAGCGTATACACCGGCGTAGCGTATGCCGCGGGGTTCCACAGGGGTCCGTCTTGGGACCGGTCTTGTGGAACCTCGGGTACGACTGGCTGCTCCGCTGTCCTCTCCTGCCGCGGATGAGGGTGTTGTGTTACGCAGACGACACCCTCGTCACATGCAGGGGAGGGACGTATGCGGAGGCGGCCCGTCTGGCAACAGTCGGCGCTACGCTGGTTGCGGACCGCATAGGGCTGTTGGGATTGGAGGTCTCCGTATCCAAAACGGAGGCCATCCTCTTCCACGGCCCTCGCCGGGGTCCCCCTCGCCGGGCGTCCATCTCCGTTCAGGGTGAGGAGGTGGTGGTGAAGGCCCAGCTAAAATATCTGGGCCTCACCCTGGACGGAAGATGGAACTTCGGGGCTCATTTCTCCCTTCTGGCCCCGAAGTTACTGTCCACCGCGGCTGCCTTGGGAAGGCTTCTGCCCAACGTCGGTGGGCCGCAGGCTCCGTGCCGGCGACTCTATGCCGGCATAGTGAGGAGCATGGCGCTGTACGGTGCCCCCATATGGTCGGGGTCCCTCACCGCCGATTCCAAGACCCTCCTGCGAAGGACGCAGAGGGTCTTAGCGGTGAGGATGATCAGGGGGTACCGTACAGTGTCGTACACTGCGGCCACACTCCTGGCGAGCGATCCGCCTTGGGAGCTGCAGGCGGAGGTGCTCGCCGGGGTGTATTGGCACCGGGCGGAAGCCAGGACCACGGGGGTTAGGCCCGAGGTAGCTCGAATCAGGGCTTCAGCTCACCGAGCCCTGATTCGACGGTGGACGAGGGACTTGGAGTCCCCTGCCGCCGGTCTGACGACAGTGGGGGCAGTCCGCCCCCACTTGGATCGTTGGATCAACCGGCGACACGGGACTCTGACGTTCCGTCTTGTGCAGGTGCTCACGGGGCACGGGTGCTTCGGTGCGTACCTGCACAAGATTGCAAGAAGGGAGGCGGCCCCGTTCTGCCACCACTGTGACGAGTCCGTCGACACGGCTCGTCACACCGTGGCGGAGTGCGCAGCCTGGGGTCATCAGCGCGCTGAGCTGGTGGCCGTGGTTGGCGGGGACCTCTCGCTGCCGCGCCTTGTTGGCGCGATGATCGGCAGTGAGAGGTGTTGGGCCGCTATGGCCTCCTTCTGCGAGCAAGTCATCGCCGCGAAGGAGGCCGCGGAGCGGGTCAGGGAGCAAGCCTCTCCCTCTGATCCGCTCCGCCGGGGGAGGCTGGGAAGAAGGAGGCGGGAGTACGCCCGCCGCTTCCTCTCCCAGCAGTAGGCCTTGGTGAGAGGGGGGGGTGACCCCTCTCACCAGCCATAGGCCTACGCCGTGGGGGTGTCCTAAGTTGCTCGGGGCACCCTCGCTCGGGGGGTAACCGCCGGGGCGGCACGGTGAGTGCTAACGCGATCCCGTGTCGTCCCATTAAGGCGTTGAGGGCAACCGTTGGTTTTTTAGTGGGTAGCCTTAAAAATGGCGGCGTCCTCTATGCCGCCGGGTAGTCCCACATAACCCTCCGGCCATCACCTTCCTGGTCGGCGGGTATCCGTAACGGATTTTTCCAACGCAAAAAAAAAAAAAAAAAAAAAAGGTTAGGTTAGGTTAGGTTAGGTTAGGTTAGGTTAGGTTAGGTTAGGTTAGGTTAGGTTAGGTTAGGTTAGGTTAGGTTAGGTTAGGTTAGGTTAGGTTAGGTTAGGTTAGGTTAGGTTAGGTTAGGTTAGGTTAGGTTAGGTTAGGTTAGGTTAGGTTAGGTTAGGTTAGGTTAGGTTAGGTTAGGTTAGGTTAGGTTAGGTTAGGTTAGGTTAGGTTAGGTTAGGTTAGGTTAGGTTAGGTTAGGTTAGGTTAGGTTAGGTTAGGTTAGGTTAGGTTAGGTTAGGTTAGGTTAGGTTAGGTTAGGTTAGGTTAGGTTAGGTTAGGTTAGGTTAGGTTAGGTTAGGTTAGGTTAGGTTAGGTTAGGTTAGGTTAGGTTAGGTTAGGTTAGGTTAGGTTAGGTTAGGTTAGGTTAGGTTAGGTTAGGTTAGGTTAGGTTAGGTTAGGTTAGGTTAGGTTAGGTTAGGTTAGGTTAGGTTAGGTTAGGTTAGGTTAGGTTAGGTTAGGTTAGGTTAGGTTAGGTTAGGTTAGGTTAGGTTAGGTTAGGTTAGGTTAGGTTAGGTTAGGTTAGGTTAGGTTAGGTTAGGTTAGGTTAGGTTAGGTTAGGTTAGGTTAGGTTAGGTTGGGGGGGCCATGCTGGAAACCTCCTCGTGTGCCCGTCCGCTACCAATGTTGTCCGGATTCGTCCGGCGGGATTGGAAGCGGTACGGGCCGGTGCTCCCTGGGGGACGGTTAATGCGGTCTTTCGGGATCGCATTAGCCGTCTGCTAATGTCCAGCGCGGGGTTGTCAGCCATGAGGTGCCCGAGTCTGGCTCATGGTTGACAGGGGAGGGTTCACGCGGCGGTCTGCCCTTAGGGGTGGTCCGTCTGCGGCGGCGGGCTCGGGTCCCTTTCCTTCGGCCTCAGCCGTTGGAAAGTGGGTCTGGGCGTTTCGGTGGGAGGGCACAGGCCCTCTTTTCCGGGGGACAGCCGCGGGGTCATTCCGGGTACTCCTCTGATTGCAGAGTTGACCCTGGGGTGGCCTCGTGGTTGCGGGGTTTTAGGGGCGTATAGGGCTTGGGGTTCTTTCTGCCGAGTCGCTCTCTAAGGAGCGGTTTGGCCGGTTGTTTCTCCTAGCAAAAGATGGTGCCCGGATTAACCTTCGTGGAGCGAGACACCACGGTCTTGCTCGGCGATCGTTAGTCCCGGCTTGGTGGGTCCCCGACTTATGCCTCTTTCTTGCTGGACTCGGTTGACCACCGTGTTCGGCGGTAGAGGCCTGTCGGGTTCGAGGTCGGGCTCCCTTTTTGAGTGGTGGTCTTGCGCGGCGGCGGTCCGTTGGCAGTCCTCCCTGTCAGCCAGCCGGGTCGTGCTTGACTCTCCGCTCATGTGGAGTCCGAACGGTGGTCTTCCTTCGGGGAGATCACCGCCGAGGGAGCTGGGCCTGGACGAGGTCCCCAGGCGTCTTGGGGTTGAGCATAGACTCCCCCGGGCGTTTGGGTTCCGGACCGGGCCTGGCTAGAAGAGGGCTTCGGCCTTCTTCTTAAGGTGGGCTTGGGTGGGGGGGAGGGGACCCCCCCGCGATCTATCAAGCCTGCCGACTATGGAGGGGGCCTCTCGTTGCGGGGTGCCCTCTACGTGGTGTCCGTCGGGGCGCCGCGGTTGTATGCGCAAGCGTTCCCGCGGTGTCCCATCATGACGGCGACGGCAACCGTCTGGTTTAGTGAGTAGGAGTCTCACATACCCAACGCCTTCCTCCCCTGGAATGCGGTGGGACCCATGATGGGTTCCAGACGTTAAAAAAAAAAAAAAAAAAAAAAAAAAAGGTTAGGTTAGGTTAGGTTAGGTTAGGTTAGGTTAGGTTAGGTTAGGTTAGGTTAGGTTAGGTTAGGTTAGGTTAGGTTAGGTTAGGTTGGGGAGCCATGCTGGAAACCTCCTCGTGTGCCCGTCCGCTACCAATGTTGTCCGGATTCGTCCGGCGGGATTGGAAGCGGTACGGGCCGGTGCTCCCTGGGGGACGGTTAATGCGGTCTTTCGGGATCGCGTTAGCCGTCTGCTAATGTCCAGCGGGGGGGGTCAGCTATGGGGTTCATGCCCGGTACATAGCTGACAATGGGGGGGTAATGTTGTGTTTGTCTCTGTTTTGTCGGGTCCTTCGTTTATTGTTCGTGTTGACATTGTCTTGTGTTGTGTTTGTGGGTGTCATTGTTACATGTCAACCCTGAGGTCTGGCGCCTGCCGAGGGGTTGTGTAATGGCGAGGGCGCCCCCCTATGGGGACCTCACCCCTAAAAGGAAATAATGAAGGTGCATCTAAAGAGTAATCTACCCCAGGAGGGTTCCGGCTGCTCAGCAGCCGGGCAATCCCTCACGGACGCCACGGCCTCCGTCTTCCCCTCGTATTCTGGGGGGGGAAAAGACCACCTTACATTATCCGAAAATTCGGATTCGAGCATGATAACGGCTGAATCAAGGGAGTCCCCGGCACCGTTATCATGTACCAAAAAACGGCCTTGCTCAAGGGAGAGGAGCCGTTCAGCTCCTGACGAGAGCTCAAGCGGTGAAGAGGTGTCCACCGTTAAAAAGAGGGCTACACCAAAGAGAGGGAGAGGGCGTCCTCCTACTACAGGCCAATACGTTGGCCTAAAGAAGGCCAAGGAGGACTACCTCGTAAAGAAATGGAGCTAGAGGCCGAGAAGGATCTGCAGGAGCGGTTACGTGAGCGTCAACAGATCAGACGTGGCCTGCAAAAATCCCCGGAGGTAGAGGACGTTGTTGATCTGCGGCAGCGTGTGGAGGAACAATTAGATCTTGTCTGTAGTGTGGCGACAAGATCAAAAAATCTTAAGGGTACCTTCCAAAGGGCCCTGAAAGATGCAGCTTCTTTCATAAGAGCCTATCTGGAGAGAATCACGGAAAGTAACCTGACCGACGAGACTCGCCAACTACAGGCGGCGAACGCCCGTTTGCAATCTGAGCTTTCAGAATTAAAAAAAGAAGTTGCTCAGCTTCGGGCAGCCAATGTACGCGGACCCCATGTAGAAGTGGTGCCAGTGGATAATACTCAGACTTTCGATATGGAGAAGTTATCCACTAAGATCATGTCTCAAGTTGGTGACATCTTAAGTGCACGGCTTGAAGCATTTGAGGAGAGGCTGCTATTGGAAAAGCCAATCCACTCGTCCTTGGCCGCTGATAATAGGCTAGAGATGCCCGCAACCGAGCAAATAGAAGCGTTGTACCAAGAGCAGTCGCCCGCTACAATTGCACCAAAAGCTCCCTTGGCAAAGCGAAATAACAGGAGTAAAGAAAAAACAAACCGAAAGGAAGGAGCAAATACCAAAGCCAGAGCGATCCACCCACAAACAGATTCACTACCTGAACCTGCTGTACCTGTTACTGAAGACCAAGGGTGGAAAGAGGTCACAAAACGGCGACATTCTGCAAAGAAAGTTGCAAAAGGAAAGGAGAACCCGAAAGTTAAGACGAGCAACCTTCGACCTCCTCGCTCGGCTGCAATCATTCTGACTTTGCAGCCTGGAGCCAAAGACCGAGGAGTTTCCTACGCAACTATCCTACGCCAGGCTAAGACAGCAAACTTCTCGGAAGTGGGGCTTGCTTCCTTCAGAGTAAGGAAAACAGCAACGGGAGCTAGAATGCTCGAAATACCCGGTGCAGCCAGTGGTGATAAGGCGGATGATTTAGCTAAACGTCTAGAGGTTACCCTTAACCCTGAGGACGTTAGAGTGTCTAGGGTAACGAAATGTGTAGAGATGCGCATTTCGGATCTAGACGACTCCGTCGGAAAAGAGGAAGTAGCCGAAGCAATCTCCCGCATAAGTGGGTGCCCGATAAGTCAAATAAAGACCGGGGAGGTGCGAATAGACCACAGTGGCTTGTTTACTGTTTGGGTACGGGTGCCGGTTGTCGCAGCTAAGACTATAATCGGGAATGGAAGATTACTTGTAGGGTTTGTTTCCGCGCGAGTAAAGCTCCTGGCTGATAGAGTCCGACGTTGTCATCGATGCCTAGAAGTGGGACACTTTATAAGTAAATGCACGTCTGAGGTTGATCGCAGCGGTCTTTGTTTCCGTTGTGGTTTGCCTGGCCACAATGCAAACGTTTGCTCGGCAGCCCCGCACTGTCCACTTTGTGCTAACGCAAAGCAACCAGCGGCGCACAGACTGGGTTGCAATACATGCTCTGCTAGTTTGCCGCTCAAATCACGTGGAGGAAAACATGCGCTTTTGACCAAATCTCAAAGGCAGCCTGTTTGCCCATTACCGTCCAGCACAGGATTAGGCAAAGAGGTAGTTAGTAGGAAGAAAAGGTAATGGCTCCCTTATCATTTCTACAATGTAATATCAACCACTGTGCCAGAGCTCAGGATCTCCTTCTCCAGAGCCTGGTAGAGTGGTCGATACAAGTGGCAGTCATAGCAGAACCCTACTTCATCCCGTCTAGGACGAATTGGGTTGGTGACCGGGATGGGTTAGTGGCTATCGTTACAGCTCCATCACTTTCTTTTACGAGACTTGTTAAGGGTAGAGGTTTCGTCGCGGTCATACTAAATAATATCGCCATCATAGGCGCTTACTTTTCACCGAACCGATCCTTAACTGAATTCGAAGTCTTTGTAACTGAGATTGCCACTGTTATAGGACAGCTACCATCTTGTGCTGCACTTATCGCTGGGGATTTTAATGCAAAGTCCACCACCTGGGGATCTCCAACTACAGACGCCCGAGGTGAGCTTCTGGAAGAGTGGCTGCCAACTGCCGGTCTAGTCATCATGAATAGGGGAACGGTAAACACATGCGTGCGAGCACAGGGAGGGTCGATTGTAGACGTCTCGTTTGCAAGTTCTGCTTTAGCAAGCAGTGTCAAAGGTTGGAGGGTCCTCGAGGATGTTGAAACTCTATCGGATCACCGATACATCCGGTTCGAGGTCTCTTCCTCCTCCGTCACTCGCGTGACCCCGACAGCTATCGATCAAGGTCCAAAATGGCAGTTAAAGCGTTTGGATAAGAGCATGGCCATAGAAGCGGCAATTGTTCAAACCTGGGTGCCCATGCCCGAAGAACCGGTGGCGATAGAGGCAGAAGCGGACTGGTTTCGTGGTGCAATGACATGCATCTGCGATGCGTCCATGCCCCGCGCCAGGCTTAATCCTCCCCACAGACAGGTATACTGGTGGTCGGTGGAAGTCGCGCAGCTACGTGTGGCATGCGTATCTGCCCGCCGCCAGTATACTCGTAGCCGTAGACGTAGGCATAGAGATTTAGATCTCGAGGCGGAGCTACACTCTGCCTATTCCGCATTGAAAGATGAGCTCAAAGGTGCCATAAGCCGCGCCAAAGATACAGCTAGAGCAGAGCTGCTGGAATCGGTGGATAGAGACCCTTGGGGCCGACCTTATAGATTAGTGCGAGGAAAGCTTAGACCCTGGACGCCCCCCTTGACCCAAACTCTCCCACCTGAGCTGACCAATCATGTAATTACGGCATTGTTTCCGCGCAGAAATAACTATGACCCTCCATGTATGGTCTCTACGGCGGAATTAGCATATGAGTCCGAAATACCCAGGGTGACCGAAAGAGAAATTGGTGCAGCGGTGGAGAGGCTCAAGGCCAAGAACACCGCTCCCGGCCCTGACGGCATACCCGGTCGGGTATTAGGACTTGCCCTGAGTGAGCTTGAACCAAGACTGAAGAATCTCTTGGACGCATGTCTGACGCAAGCGCAGTTTCCACGGCAGTGGAAGACAGGCCGCCTGGTTCTCCTTAGGAAGGAAGGACGCTCGTCTGAATGTCCTTCAGCATACCGCCCTATCGTTCTCCTCGACGAAACGGGTAAATTATTCGAGCGTATTATCGCAGATAGGATAGTCAGCCACCTCCAAATCACTGGTCCGGATCTATCAGAGAACCAATTTGGTTTCCGCCGTGGTAGATCGACGGTGGATGCTATCCTACGGGTGAAGGCCGCGTCCGAGGAAGCGATAGCCCGCGGGGAAGTTGTCTTGGCGGTGTCTCTAGACATCGCGAACGCTTTTAACAGCTTACCATGGAGCTGCATCAAAGAAGCTGTAAAATATCATCGCATCCCTCTCTACCTAAGACGCATAATTGCAGCCTACCTGTCTGACCGATACATCACGTATCCTACGCAAGAGGGCATGCAAAGACGCCGGATGTCTTGCGGTATTCCACAGGGGTCGGTTCTCGGACCACTCCTGTGGAATATCGGGTATGACTGGGTTCTGCGAGGTGGTAACATAAGGGGCATTAACTTAACATGTTACGCAGACGACACATTGGTCACAGCTCGTGCCGAAACTCCCAGGCAAGCCTCCATCCTTGCCACAGCCGGAGTGGAGCACGTGGTCGGGCGCATTCGTCGACTTGGCCTCAAGGTGGCTCTGAATAAATGCGAGGCCGTTTGTTTCCACGGCCCTCGGAACTCGCCATCCTCAGATGCAAATATCGTAGTGGGTGGAACTCGCATCTGCATCGGGTCGACGATGAGATATCTCGGTCTCGTCCTCGATAGCAGATGGAAGTTTACTGCCCATTTCGAACGACTTGCGCCAAAATTACTGGGTGCATCCGCAGCTTTCGGAAAACTGCTGCCAAACTTAGGAGGACCAAACGCACTAAGCAGGCGTCTGTATGTTGGGGTCGTAAAGTCCATGGCCTTGTATGGAGCGCCAGTGTGGTCCGAATCCCTGAATAGCCGGAATATCGCTCTCTTGCGTAAACCGCAGAGAGCGATGGCGATCAGGTTGATTCGCGGCTACCGCACCGTCTCATACGAGGCCGCCTGCGTTCTGGCAGGATCGTTGCCTTGGGATCTTTACGCGGTTGCCCTCACGACGATGTACAATCTTCGTGGGGAGGCGGTCGTCCCAGGCCTCCGACCAGAAGTACCGGAAAGGATGCGGCGAGCAATAGTGGGCCACGCAGATGCAGTATGGGCGGATAGGCTGACGGAGCCTAGTGCAGGCGCTAGGGCTATCGAAGCAGTTGCTCCCGTCCTAAAACAATGGTTAAACAGACGCTTTGGTTCCCTTAGTTTCCGGCTGACGCAGGTACTCACGGGACATGGTTGTTTCGGCGAGTACTTGTGTCGGGTTGCCGGCAGAGAACCAAATGCAGTCTGTCACCATTGTGACGCTTGTCTCGTCGAGACTGCTCAACATACGCTGGAGGAGTGCCCAGCTTGGGAACAAGAGAGAGCGGCCCTCAGAACAGCTATAGGGCAAGAACTCTCACTACCAACTGTGGTTCAAAAGATGACCGAGAGCAGGGGGTCGTGGGACGCAGTTAAAGCGTTCTGTGAGCACGTAATGCTCCAGAAGGAAGATGCGGAGCGAGTTAGGGAGGAAACTTCTTCTTTGGCTATCCGCCGCAGAAGAATGGGTCGTCGAAGAGAGGCACACATTCGCCATCTTCCGCCCTAACAGTAGCTAGTGGGTGGTGGACTCGGGGGAGTCCTTCACTCAATTAATCTAGCCCGAGTAGGCGTGGGCGTGTTCTTTCACGCCACTCTGACCAGTTGTTGTTGTTGTGCAGTGGATGGACTACCATCTGTCCTCCACTCCAACCGAGCAGGGGTCTGCTGAGACCGCCTCGTCGCCGGGTCGCGGACGATTGCCAGCTGGATGTTCCCGTGACCCCGGCATATGGCGACGAGAAGGACACCGTGGGGTTTTAGCCGGTTAGAGCCCGGCATAACCAGGTCGTCTCCCCCGAGACGGCAGGGTATCCGTACTGGATTTCCCCACGTAAAAAAAAAAAAAAAAAAAAAAGGTTAGGTTAGGTTAGGTTAGGTTAGGTTAGGTTAGGTTAGGTTAGGTTAGGTTAGGTTAGGTGAGGTTAGGTTAGGTTAGGTTAGGTTAGGTTAGGTTAGGTTAGGTTAGGTTAGGTTAGGTTAGGTTAGGTTAGGTTAGGTTAGGTTAGGTTAGGTTAGGTTAGGTAAACCTCCTCGTGTGCCCGTCGGCTACCAATGTCATTCGGACTTGTCCGATGGGATTGGAAGCGGTACGGGCCGGTGCTCCCTGGGGGACGGTTAATGCGGTCTTTCGGGATCGCGTTAGCCGTCTGCTAATGTCCAGCGCGGGGGTCAGCTATGGGGTTCTTACCCGGTACATAGCTGACAATGGGGGGTAAGCGTTTGTGTCGTCTTTGTTTTGTTCAGTCCTTGTCTTTTCCGTCTTTGTGTCGAGAGTGTTTTGTTCTGTGTTAAGAGTCGTGGGTGTTAGTGTTTTATGTCAACCCTGAGGTTTGGCGCCTGCCGAGGGGTTGTGTAATGGCTAGGGCGTCCCCCGGGGACCTCACCCCTTAAAGGAAAAACTAATGAAGGCGACTCTAAAGAGAAAACTACCCCAGGAGGGTACCAGCTTAGTAGCTGGAGAATCCCTCACGGACGCTACGGCCTCCGTCTTCCCCTCGTATTCTGGGGGGGGAAAAGACCGCCATTCAAGTCATAACGAACAATCTGATTCTAGCATGGTAACGGCTGGATCAAGGGAGTCCCCGCCACCGTTATCGTGCTCCAAAAAACGGACCAGTGTCACAGAGAGGTGCCGTTCGGTCTCGGACGATACTTCGAGCGAAGAGGAGGTGTCTACTGTCACGGTTAAGAAGGTAGTGACACCTAAGAGAGGGCGAGGTCGTCCTCCTACCACAGGTCATTATGTTGGCCTGAAAAAGGCCAAGGAGGATTACCTCAGACTCCAACGGAGGGAGTTAGAGTTTGAAGCCGAGAGAGATATGCAGGAGCAAATACGAGTGCGCCAACAGTCCAGGAGCGCACGCGGCCCACCACCATCACCCCGAAATGGGTCAGTCATGGACCTCCAAAAACAGGTGGAAGAACATTTAGAGACAGTTTGCAGCGTTGCGACTAAATCTAAGAACTTAAAGGGAACATTCCAGCGAGCCCTTAAAGACGCGGCGTCATCTATAAGATCTTGCGTGGAAAACATAGCGGGGAAAAATGTCACAGAAGAGACGCGACAACTGCAGGAAGCCAACGTCCGCTTGCAATCGGAGCTAGCTGAATTAAGAAAAGAAGTTGCCCAGCTTCGTGTCGTTAGTGAGCAGGTGTCTAGGTGTCATACAGAAGAAAACAACATTTCAGCACATAGACTTGATATCGATATTCAGCAACTCTCCCGCTCTGTCATGGCTGAACTTGGAAATATTATGATTTCAAAATTTACAGCTCTTGAGGAGAAATTATTTCAAGAAAAGAGCCTTAGTGCACATTTACCCAATGACAGGGCCAAAGAGAATTCGATTTTAGGACCAGCAGAGACTTCAGTACCGGAGCAAGGAACCGTAGAACCACAGCGTCTAGAATCGATAGCGAGTAAGGGTAAAGTCAAAGCAATGCACAAGAAGAAAAAGGAGAAGAAAAGTAGTAGTTCTACCAAACCAGGACAGACACAGGCTGACACAATTCCGCACCCTCTTCCCACCGTCCCTGTCAGCACGGAGGATGGCTGGGTAAAGGTAACCAAACGACGCCTCAATCGTCGAAAGAAGACTGACGCCTTGCAAGGCAATCCGAAAAAAGAGGTAGCACCTCGTAAACTACGTCCTCCTCGTTCAGCAGCAATTGTCCTGACTTTAAAGCCCGGAGCAGAGGACAGAGGGATCACATATGCTAGTGTACTACGAGAGGCAAAGACAACAAATTTGTCCGATATAGGTTATACATCTATCCGAGTGAAGAAGTCCGCCACTGGTGGTAGAATTCTCGAAATACCAGGTGCTAATAGTGGTGAGAAAGCGGATGAAATTGCGAAGCGGTTGGAAACCACTCTCAACAACAGTGATGTGCGAGTATCTAGGGTCATGAAATGCGTAGAAATGCGTATCTCGGACCTAGACGACTCCATCACAAAAGAGGAAGTTATCGCTACCATTTCCCGAACAGGTAATTGTCCTGAAAGTCACATTAAGTGCGGAGAATTACGGGAAGATAGAAGCGGCATGTTTACCGCATGGATACGCTGCCCAGTTACTGCAGCTAATAAGATCCTGGAGAGTAGGCGTATTCTAATTGGTTGGGTCTCGGCTCGAGCGAAGTTGTTGGCGCCGAAAACAAGATCCTGCTGGCGGTGTCTCAAAGCGGGCCACGTTAGAGAAACATGCACGTCCGAGACAGACCGCAGCGACATCTGTTATCGTTGCGGGATGCCTGGCCATAAGGCGAATACTTGCTCGGCAGCACCACATTGCGTGTTATGTGCAGATGATAGAAGGCCTGCAACCCACATTGTGGGCAGCAAGTTTTGTACCTCTTACCATCCGAGGAAACCTCTAAGGGAAGGTAACGCAACTGTTTCGAAGGTCCAAGGAAAACGGGTAGGCATCTCGGCACTCAGTACGAGATCTAGGTTGGAGGTGCAAATAGACCCACAGTGATGGCTCGGTGGCACTTCATTCAGAGCAACATCAACCACTGTGCTAGAGCCCAGGATTTACTTATCCAAAGCCTAGCAGAGTGGTCGATCGACATAGCAGTAGTAGCTGAACCTTACTCTGTTCCCCCATCATCTAGTTGGATCAGCGATCCAGACGATCAAGTGGCAATCGTCAAATCCAACAGATTTCTTCAACACCCGTTCACGAAAATCATAAATAGACGGGGATGCATCGGTGCGTTGATAGGCGAAATCGCTGTTGTCGGCGTTTACTTTTCTCCCAATAAATCCCTTGCGGATTTTGAAATTTTCGTGACAGAACTAGGAGCAGTCATAGGACAATTGCATCCGTATCAAGTGATCATAGCGGGAGATTTCAATGCCAAATCTCAGGCATGGGGTTCACCGGCTACAGATGCTCGAGGCGAGTTGATTGAGGAATGGTTGCCATCCGCTGGCCTGGTAATCCTTAATAAGGGATCTATTCACACGTGCGTGCGATCGCAGGGCGGATCCATCGTGGACATTTCGTTCGCAACCCCTGCGTTAGCGAGTCGTGTGAAAGGTTGGAGAGTCCTCGAGGATGTCGAAACCTTGTCGGATCACCGATACATCCGATTCGAGGTACTCTCCCAGACCGTCCCTCAACGCCGCCAAACGCGGATTGCCGTTGAAAAAGCTCCGAGGTGGCAACTGAAACGCCTGGACGAAAACATGATCGTTGAAGCAGCAATCGTCCAAACCTGGATGCCTGCAGATGGAGAATCTTGTGAGGTTGAGGACGAAGCGGATTGGTTCCGTGGAGCAATGACGCACATCTGTGATGCCTCTATGCCCCGGGCCAGGCTCAATCCTCCCCTTAAACAAGTATACTGGTGGTCCGTGGAAATCGCGCAGCTCCGTAGGGACTGCGTGTCAGCGAGACGCCGGTATACTCGCAGCCGCCGAAGAAGACGCAGAAATTCGAATCGGGAAAGCGAGCTGTATTCACTTTATGTCGCCGCTAAAAATGCGCTTAAGGACTGCATAATGCGCTCGAAAGATGCTGCGAGAGCAGAACTCATAGCGTCGGTCGACCGAGACCCTTGGGGGCGGTCATATAGGATGGTGCGTGGAAAACTTCGACCCTGGGCCCCCCCATTGACCGAGATTCTTCCACCTGAACGTACACAGCATATAGTGTCAAAACTATTCCCGCTTACAGTGGAGATTTCACCACCCTCGATGTCCACTTCATTAGGTAGCAACGAGTCCACCGAAACACCTGGGATAACCGATTCCGAATTCGGGGTAGCGGTGGCGAGGCTCAAAGCCAAAAACACTGCCCCCGGTCCGGACGGGATACCCGGTCGGGTGCTAGGATTGGCTCTGCGGGAACTAGAACCCAGATTTAGGAGGCTACTAGATGCGTGCCTGGAGCAGTCGCGATTTCCAAGTCAATGGAAAACAGGCCGCCTAGTGCTGCTCCAAAAAGATGGACGACCTCCGGAGTCCCCCTCGTCCTATCGTCCCATAGTGCTACTAGACGAGGCAGGTAAGCTATTTGAGCGGATAATAGCCTCACGCATAGTGAGCCACCTCGAAAACATCGGACCCAACCTGGCGGAGAACCAGTATGGATTCCGAGCAGGCCGATCGACCGTGGACGCCATTCTTCGGGTTAAGAACCTGACGCAGGAGGCAGTCGCTAGAAGGGAGGTAGTATTGGCGGTGTCTTTAGACATCGCCAATGCTTTTAACAACATGCCCTGGAGTTGTATCCGAATGGCACTCGTACACCATAGGGTTCCGCGCTATCTGCGTAGCATAGTCGGGAATTACCTCTCCGAACGCTCTGTTGTATACTCAACACATGATGGACAGCGGACTAGAAGAATGTCTTGCGGGGTTCCACAGGGTTCGGTTCTTGGACCACTCCTGTGGAACCTTGGTTACGACTGGGTTCTACGCGGCAGTAACATTAGGGGGATTGAAGTGCTCTGTTATGCAGATGATACTTTGGTCACGGCTCGCGCCAAAACCTTCCGGCAGGCAGTAATTCTTGCTGAAGCTGGTGTGGCGCACGTAGTAGAGCGAATCCGTCGTCTAGGTCTTGAGGTGGCTCTCAACAAGTCCGAGGCTCTATGTTTCCATGGACCTCGGAACAGGCCGTCCTCTGATGCCTACATTAATGTGGGCGGTAACCACATCTGCATCGGGTCGACGATGAGATATCTCGGTCTCGTCCTCGATGGCAGATGGAGTTTTACCGCCCACTTTGAACTTCTTTCTCCTAGGTTGCTTACGGCTGCGGCAGCCCTGGGGAAATTATTGCCGAACTTGGGCGGACCTAACATCTTGAGCAGGCGCTTGTATACTTCTGTTGTGCGGTCAATGGCCTTGTATGGAGCTCCGGTGTGGTCCGAGTCCCTGAATAGCCGGAATATCGCTCTCCTGCGCAAACCGCAGAGAGCGATGGCGATCAGGTTGATTCGCGGTTACCGCACCGTCTCATATGAGGCCGCCTGCGTCCTGGCCGGCTCGCTGCCCTGGGACCTTTACGCGGTGGCCCTCACGACAATTTATAATCTTCGTGGGGAAGCGTCAGTCTCGGGCCTCCGTCCAGGAGTTAAGGATAGTGTGCGGCGAGCAATACTTAGTCACGCTAACGCAGCCTGGGAGATAAGACTAAGTGAACCTACAGCGGGTTCCAGGACAATTGAAGCAGTTGCCCCCGTCTTTCGGCAGTGGCTGAACAGACGCTTTGGTGCCCTGAGTTACCGGTCGACGCAGGTGCTTACTGGACATGGTTGTTTCGGGAGTTACCTGTTTCGGGTCGCGGGGAGAGAACCAACTGCGATCTGCCACCACTGCGACGGTTGTCTTGTCGACACTGCTCTACACACGCTCCAAGAATGCCCGGCTTGGGTCGAGCAAAGAGCACGTTTAAGCGCGGAGATCGGGCTGGATCTCTCGTTATCGACTGTCGTTCGTAAAATGACCGAGAACAGGAGGTCTTGGGATGCAGTTCTTAACTTTTGTGAGCAAGTCATGCTTCACAAGGAAAATGCGGAAAGAGACAGGGAGGCTACCAGTACATTAGCAATACGACACCGAAGACCAGGTCGTCGAAGGGAGGCTCACAATCGCCACCTTCCTCCCTGACCCGTGCTAGGGGGGTGATGGACTCGGGGGAGTCCACCGCCCACCAAACTAGCCCGAGTAGGCGCGGGCGTGTCCTTGCGCGCCACTCCAAAGTGAGACACTACGGGAAGACGTTTATCAGTCCTCCGCAAAGTCAAAGAGACGGGGTCTGATGAGACCGCATCGTCGCGGGGTCGCGGAAGATTGCCAGTCGGATGTTCCCGTGACCCCGGCACGTGGCGACGAGATGGACACCGTGGGGTTTTAGCCGGTTAGAGCCCGGCATAACCAGGTCGTCTCCCCCGAGGCGATCTGGTATCCGTTCTGGATTTCCCCACGTAAAAAAAAAAAAAAAAAAAAAAAAGGTTAGGTTAGGTTAGGTTAGGTTAGGTTAGGTTAGGTTAGGTTAGGTTAGGTTAGGTTAGGTTAGGTTAGGTTAGGTTAGGTTAGGTTAGGTTAGGTTAGGTTAGGTTAGGTTAGGTTAGGTTAGGTTAGGTTAGGTTAGGTTAGGTTAGGTTAGGTTAGGTTAGGTTAGGTTAGGTTAGGTTAGGTTAGGTTAGGTTAGGTTGGGGGGCCATGCTGGAAACCTCCTCGTGTGCCCGTCCGCTACCAATGTTGTCCGGATTCGTCCGGCGGGATTGGAAGCGGTACGGGCCGGTGCTCCCTGGGGGACGGTTAATGCGGTCTTTCGGGATCGCGTTAGCCGTCTGCTAATGTCCAGCGCGGGGTTGTCAGCCATGAGGTGCCCGAGTCTGGCTCATGGTTGGCAAGGGGGGTTCACGCGGCGGTCTGCCCTTAGGGGTGGTCCGTCTGCGGCGGCGGGCTCGGGTCCCTTTCCTTCGGCCTCAGCCGTTGGAAAGTGGGCCTGGGCAATTCGGTGGGAGGGCACAGGCCCTCTTTTCCGGGGGACAGCCGCGGGGTCATTCCGGGTACTTCTCTGTTTGCAGAGTTGACCTTGGGGTGGCCTCGTGGTTGCGGGGGTTTTAGGGGCGTTTAGGGCTTGGGGTTCTTCCTTTCGAGTCGCTCTCTAAGGAGCGGTTCGGACGGTTGTTTCCCCTTGCAAAAGATGGTGCCCGGATTAACCTTCGTGGAGCGTGACACCACGGTCTTGCTCGGCGATCGTTAGTCCCGGCTTGGTGGGTCCCCGACTTATGCCTCTTTCTTGCTGGACTCGGTTGACCACCGTGTTCGGCGGTAGAGGCCTGTCGGGTTCGAGGTCGGGCTCCCTTTTTGAGTGGTGGTCTTGCGCGGCGGCGGTCCGTTGGCAGTTTCGGCCCTGTCAGCCAGCCGGGTCGTGCTTGACTCTCCGCTCATGTGGAGTCCGAACGGTGGTCTTCCTTCGGGGAGATCACCGCCGAGGGAGCTGGGCCTGGACGAGGTCCCCAGGCGTCTTGGGGTTGAGCATAGACTCCCCCGGGTGTTTGGGTTCCGGACCGGGCCTGGCTAGAAGAGGGCTTCGGCCTTCTTCTTAAGGTGGGCTTGGGTGGGGGGGAGGGGACCCCCCCGCGATCTATCAAGCCTGCCGACTATGGAGGGGGCCTCTCGTTGCGGGGTGCCCTCTACGTGGTGTCCGTCGGGGCGCCGCGGTTGTATGCGCAAGCGTTCCCGCGGTGTCCCATCATGACGGCGACGGCAACCGTCTGGTTTAGTGAGTAGGAGTCTCACATACCCAACGCCTTCCTCCCCTGGAATGCGGTGGGACCCATGATGGGTTCCAGACGTTAAAAAAAAAAAAAAAAAAAAAAAAAAAAAAAAAAAAAAAAAAAAAAGGTTAGGTTAGGTTAGGTTAGGTTAGGTTAGGTTAGGTTAGGTTAGGTTAGGTTAGGTTAGGTTAGGTTAGGTTAGGTTAGGTTAGGTTAGGTTAGGTTAGGTTAGGTTAGGTTAGGTTAGGTTGATTCGAGGTTGAACTGCCGTAGCGAGCGGACGTGTTGATAGTGTGCGCTCTGTGGTAGTAATAAAGTAGTAGTAAATTGGAGGTTTCTATCGGTTATTAAAAAGGCCCTTTTCAGGGCCCCGATGGTGATTTCTTTATTAAGTTGTGTTTCTTTGGCGTTTTTTTTTTTTTTTTTTTTTTTTTTTTTTTTTTTTTTTTTTTTTTTTTTTTTTGTTTTTTTTTTTTTTTTTTTTTTTTTTTTTCTTCTTTCTTTCTTTTCTTTCTTTCTTTTCTTTCTTTCTTTCTTTTCTTTCTTTCTTTTCTTTCTTTCTTTTCTTTCTTTCTTTCTTTTCTTTCTTTCTTTCTTTTCTTTCGTTTTTTTTTTTTTTTTTTTTTTTTTTTTTTTTTTTTTTTTTTTTTTTTTTTTTTTTTTTTTTTTTTTTTTTTTTTTTCGTGGTTTTGTTGTTGTTGTTGTTTTAGTGGTTTTCTCTTCTTTCGTGGGTGTCTCTTCTTTTCGTGTTTTTGTTATCTTTCTTTTAAGGTTTGTGTGTTTTCGCTGAGACCTCTGTGGCTCGGATATCATGTCCGACCACGAGGTCACAGGCACTCGCAAGCGCCCCCTTAGCGGGGTCGTAGATTCTCCCAGCGACGCGACCGACAGCGATTTTGAGCTGGGTGTTGCAGGTAAATGCAACACCGCTCGTCGTGGTCGTTCCGCTGCGAGTGTTCGAGGGACCGGTCTTGCTCGGGCCAAGGCCGATTTACGGGCCCTTGCCCTAGAAGCTGAAGATGAGGAGTTTGAAAGGGCTCTGGGTTCGCGGGCCTTTAGTAAGGCTGCTGCATCCTCCGAAACTTTAGTGTGTTCGGAGGAAGAATCTGCTCCGGGTGTTGCTCCGAGGCCTGACCCAGAGGTGTTGGGGCCCGAGGAGCTTAGGGCTTTGGCAGGGAAGTGTGCCGCTTCCATATTAGAAGTTAGCCGGAAGTCGGGTAACCTCAAGGGGACGATGATAAAGGCCCTTAAAGAGGCATCGAGGGATCTCCTTGAGGTTGTGGACACCCTCCTCAGCCGCACCGAGGCGGACGAGACCCGCCGGCTAAGGGCCGCTAATGCGCGCCTAGTAAAGGAGGTCGAAGGCCTTAAAGCGGAGGTAAAGGCCCACCGCCGCGAATTTGCCGAGATGAAGTCGGCAGCGGCTAAGGCCCCCCGTGAAGCTCCCTCCCGCGATGCGGATTTTGTGGAGGAAATGAGGCGCTCCATCGTATCCTCTGTTGGCAACATGGTAAATGCCAGATTTGCCAACATCGAGGAGCGCCTCCTTCCCGAGAGGTTGATGCGCCCGCCTCTGGCGGCAGATCGCAGGGCGAGTGTGGCAGCCCCTATTGCCCCTCGCCAACCGGGTGCGGCGAGACCTGCTGGGGGTCCGGTGCCGGCTGGAACGCCGGTAGTTTTAACGCCGGCACCTGCTCCTGACACCACTGAGACTTGGTCCTCTGTGGTACGGCGGGGTCCTAAGAGGGGCCCCAGGACTGTGTTCCCCGCTTCGGTGGCCCAGTCATCCGCGGCTCCACAGACGGTCCAGCCGGCACCGGCTGGTCTCCAAACGAGGAAGAGCAAGAAGGGAGGGAGAGGGAAGGGCAATAAGGCCAACCAGCCTTTGCAGGGCCAAAAGTCCCCTCCGAAACTGCCGTCCTCTCGGTCTCCGGCAGTGATTATCACGCTGCAGACCGGGGCTGCAGCTAAGGGGGTGACCTACGCCCAGGTCCTCGAGCGCGCCGCCGAGAAAATAGATCTCGGCGAGATTGGGCTCGAGGCTGGGCTTAAAATTCGTAGGTCTGCCACGGGGGCCCGACTTCTGGAGTTGCCCAAGGCGGCTCCAGAAAAGGCCGAGAAACTGGCCCGCTCCCTCCGCTCGGTGCTGGACGGGGTGGCGGACGTCGTCCAGCCCATCAAACGGGTCAGTGTGAGAGTTGGGGGCCTGGACGATTCCGCCACCTCCGAAAAAGTAAAGGTGGCAATTTGCCGTGCTGCAAACTGCCCCAGCGAATCAGTCCTTGTGGGCGAGATTCGCTGGGGCTACGGGGCCACGGGCTCCGTTGTTGCCCGTTGCCCCGTCGATGTCGCGAAGACGGTTTTGGGTGCAGGCAGACTCCTGGTGGGTTGGAGCTCGGCCAGGGTCGAGCTCCTAGAGGAGCGTCCGATGAGGTGCTACCGGTGCCAAGAACCGGGGCACACTCGGGCGCTCTGCCCATCGGGAGTCGACAGGAGCGACGTCTGCTTCCGGTGCGGCTTGTCGGGGCATAACCGCGACAGCTGCACTGGAGTACTGAGATGTGCTGTCTGCGCAGACCTCGGTCTCCAGGCAGGACACGAGTTGGGGAGTCGCGCCTGCAAGGCTCCCCGTAAACGCGGAAATGCAGCTGGTCCCTCCCCAGCTGCCCCAAGCAGAGGGCGCCTACAGGCGCCAGTTGAAGCCATGTCGTCATGAATAGACGACGACATGGCTTCCTACAGGCGAACCTGAACCACTCCGCCAGGGCCCAGGATTTGTTCATCCAGGCCATGGCGGAGTGGGATATCAGTATAGCGGTGGCCTGTGAGCCCTACTATGTCCCCCCTAATTCCAACTGGGCGGGGGACACTAGCGGTTCCGTGGCTGTGGTTGCGGGTTCTGGTCCCGGTCCCCCTTTCTCCACCTTGGAGACTGGCCCGGGTTTGGTCGTGGCGCGGTGGGGGGAGTACGTCGTCATCGGCGCGTACTTCTCCCCCAATCGTCGACTGGCGGAGTTCGAGACTTTCCTCGACTCCGTCAGTGCGGCGATTGGCAGACAGGCGTCGGGGAAGGTTATCTTCCTCGGCGATCTGAACGCCAAATCCGCGGCCTGGGGGAACCACGCCACGGACGCTAGGGGTAGGGCCGTTCAGGCCTGGTCGCTCCTCTCCGGTCTGTCCCTCCTCAATAGAGGGACCGATGCGACCTGCGTGCGGCAGCAAGGGAGCTCCGTGGTGGACGTTTCGTTCGCCACCCCAGCTGTCGCTCGTACGGTCGTCGACTGGAGAGTCGAGACGGAGGTGGAGACTCTATCGGACCATCTTTACGTCCGATTTGAGATCTCCACCTCCCGGCCGGACCAGGCCGGGCCACCGCGGGGGGGGAGTCGCTTTCCTCGTTGGGCACTTAAACGTTTGGATCGGGAAATGGCCAAGGAGGCAGCCATAGTTCAGGGCTGGGCCTTTCCCGATCCGCCCAACGAGGAAACCGACGTGGAGGTGTCGGCTGGCCGCATGCGCGAGGCCCTATCACGGGTCTGCGATGCGGCCATGCCGAGGGTGGGGTCTAGGCCCCAGCGCAGAGCGGTGTACTGGTGGTCGTCCGAAATAGCCGAACTTCGGACGGCCTGTTGCAGGGCTCGGAGGGCCTTCGTCCGGTGTCGCCGTCGTCACGGCTTCGACCCGGACCTGGAGGCCCAGCTGCGGAGTCGTTATCGCGAAGCGAAGTCGACTCTGCGGCTGGCGATTCGAAAGGCGAAGGACCTGGCTCGGGAGGAGATCCTGGCAGGTCTCGATAGGGACCCATGGGGGCGCCCGTATCGGGTGGCGCGGAACAAACTCCGCGCCGCTTGCGCCCCGGTCATGGAGTCCCTTCAGCCGGATTTCCTCGAGCGGCTGGTGGGGGACCTATTCCCCGAATCCACCGGCCACTCGCCTCCCGTGATGGCCCCCCCTTCGTCTAATGGGGGGACGGGTTCTGTCCCGGACATCACGGAGGCCGAGCTGGAGGTCGCCTTGAGTCGTCTCCGAGCCCGCAGTACTGCGCCGGGGCCGGACGGTATTCCGGGGCGAGTTCTATTCCTCGCCCTGGAATACTTGGGGGGCAGGCTTCGGGAGCTGTTCAACCTTTGTTTGCGCACTGGACAGTTCCCGAAGGCCTGGAAGGAGGGCAGGTTGTGCCTGTTGCGGAAGGAGGGTCGTTCTGCCGACTCCCCTTCCGCATACAGGCCAATCGTGCTGCTGGACGAGACGGGCAAACTCTTCGAGAGAATTCTCTCTGCCCGTCTCGTCCAACACCTCGAGGAGGTGGGGCCGGGTCTCTCGGATGCCCAGTTCGGCTTCAGGGCGGGTCGATCGACGATCGACGCCCTGAAGGCTCTGAGAGACCTGACCCAAGAGGCAACTCGCGAGGGGGACGTGGTCCTGGCGGTGTCGCTGGACGTCGCAAATGCCTTCAACAGTCTTCCGTTTGAGACATTGGTTGAGGCACTCCGGTTCCATGGAGTGCCTCCCTATCTTCGGAGACTGTTGGGGGCTTACCTGCAGGACAGAGAGGTCCTGTGGGTTGGCGGCGACCAGCGGATATACCGGCGTAGCGTATGCCGCGGGGTTCCACAGGGGTCCGTCTTGGGACCGGTCTTGTGGAACCTCGGGTACGACTGGCTGCTCCGCTGTCCTCTCCTGCCGCGGATGAGGGTGTTGTGTTACGCAGACGACACCCTCGTCACATGCAGGGGAGGGACGTATGCGGAGGCGGCCCGTCTGGCAACAGTCGGTGCTACGCTGGTTGCGGACCGCATAGGGCTGTTGGGATTGGAGGTCTCCGTATCCAAAACGGAGGCCATCCTCTTCCACGGCCCTCGCCGGGGTCCCCCTCGCCGGGCGTCCATCTCCGTCCAGGGTGAGGAGGTGGTGGTGAAGGCCCAGATAAAATATCTGGGTCTCACCCTGGACGGAAGATGGAACTTCGGGGCCCATTTCTCCCTTCTGGCCCCGAAGTTACTGTCCACCGCGGCTGCCTTGGGAAGGCTTCTGCCCAACGTCGGTGGGCCGCAGGCTCCGTGCCGGCGACTCTATGCCGGCATCGTGAGGAGCATGGCGCTGTACGGTGCCCCCATATGGTCGGGGTCCCTCACCGCCGATTCCAAGACCCTTTTGCGAAGGACGCAGAGGGTCTTAGCGGTGAGGATGATCAGGGGGTACCGTACAGTGTCGTACACTGCGGCCACACTCCTGGCGAGCGATCCGCCTTGGGAGCTGCAGGCGGAGGTGCTCGCCGGGGTGCATTGGCACCGGGCGGAAGCCAGGACCGCGGGGGTAAGGTTCGAGGCAGCTCGAATCAGGGCTTCAGCTCACCGAGCCCTGATTCGACGGTGGACGAGGGACTTAGAGTCCCCTGCCGCCGGTCTGACGACAGTGGGGGCAGTTCGCCCCCACCTGGATCGTTGGATCAACCGGCGACACGGGACTCTGACGTTCCGTCTTGTGCAGGTGCTCACGGGGCACGGGTGCTTCGGTGAGTACCTGCACAAGATTGCAAGAAGGGAGGCGGCCCCGTCCTGCCACCACTGTGACGAGTCCGTCGACACGGCTCGTCACACCGTGGCGGAGTGCGCAGCCTGGGGTCATCAGCGCGCTGAGCTGGTGGCCGTGGTTGGCGGGGACCTCTCGTTGCCGCGCCTTGTTGGCGCGATGATCGGCAGTGAGAGGTGTTGGGCCGCTATGGCCTCCTTCTGCGAGCAAGTCATCGCCGCGAAGGAGGCCGCGGAGCGGGTCAGGGAGCAAGCCTCTCCCTCTGACCCACTCCGCCGGGGGAGGCTGGGTAGAAGGAGGCGGGAGTACGCCCGCCGCTTCCTCTCCCAGCAGTAGGCCTTGGTGAGAGGGGGGGGTGACCCCTCTCACCTTCCATAGGCCTACGCCGTGAGGGTGTCCTAAGTTGCTCGGGGCACCCTCGCTCGGGGGGTAACCACCGGGGCGGCACGGTGAGTGCTAACGCGATCCCGTGTCGTCCCATTAAGGCGTTGAGGGCAACCGTTGGTTTTTTAGTGGGTAGCCTTAAAAATGGCGGCGTCCTCTATGCCGCCGGGTAGTCCCACATAACCCTCCGGCCATCACCTTCCTGGCCGGCGGGTATCCGTAACGGATTTTTCCAACGCAAAAAAAAAAAAAAAAAAAAAAAAAAAAAAAAAGGTTAGGTTAGGTTAGGTTAGGTTAGGTTAGGTTAGGTTAGGTTAGGTTAGGTTAGGTTAGGTTAGGTTAGGTTAGGTTAGGTTAGGTTGTACTCGCTTGGGGGGCCATGCTGGAAACCTCCTCGTGTGCCCGTCCGCTACCAATGTTGTCCGGATTCGTCCGGCGGGATTGGAAGCGGTACGGGCCGGTGCTCCCTGGGGGACGGTTAATGCGGTCTTTCGGGATCGCGTTAGCCGTCTGCTAATGTCCAGCGCGGGGGTCAGCTATGAGGGACATAGCTGACGAAACGCTACCAAGGTGCCTTGGTCTGGTTTTCATGGTCTTCGTGTCCGTGGCGATCAGAACGGAGGTTCTTGGCTAGCGTGGGGAGGCGTTTTCGGCTGCCTCATTCTGGGGCAGTCGATGGGAGGCCAGACCTTGAGTGATTGCTCCTGGCTGGTCGGGGGGGCCCGGTACCCCTTAGTGAGTGTTTCGGCGCTCGGTCTCGGGGTATTGGGATGCGGGGTCCCGTCTCTCCCTGCAGCGGGCTTGTTCGCGGGTCCGCTGTGGACGGAGTTAAGACTCACGCAGAGGTGGGTCGAACCTTACGGCCGGTCTCTTGGGGGTGGTGCTTGCGCTGCTCTCGAGGGTTGTAGGTTTGGGGCGTAGTGCTGCTGCCCATGCTTCACTAGTTTTAGGCCCGGTCGTTCGCTTCCGGGCGAGCGGCCATAGGTAGTCTAGTTAGAGGCTTGGCATAGTAGTAGTACTAGTTCGTAGTGGTGCTTAAGCTTGCTTCTAGTGTTGGCCCGGCTGACCCGCAGTGAGCCCGGTTTGGATTATCCAACTTGCTCGAATGCGGAGGCCATAGGTAGTCTAGTTTGTGGCTTTAGTAGTTAGGTAGCTAGACTAGGGTGTCGGTCCCGGTCCTCCTGCCTCCGGCAGAGCTGGCTGTGCGATAGATACCTCTGTCTGGCTAGCGGCGGACCGATCCCGATGCCGGTTGCCGGTGTGGTGTTCATCAACGTGCTCGGTGGCGAATGGATCTGGGAAGCCGTAGCTAGAAGTAGTTAGCGGTAGTTAGAAGTAGCTAGTTCTAGTTTAAGGGGTGTTTTGGCCCGGACCCGATGCCAGTGGCGAATGGTCGAGGGCATGTCCGGATCAGTGGCCGTCGTTAGCGGTGGCCCTGTTGCCGGTCGGTCGGCAAGTCCGGTGGGTACTTAACTGTGCAGCCGGACGGGCATTTTTTGCCATCGTCGAGTCGTAAACTCCTGCAGGTGTGGCGGTCATGTGAAGCAGCCTGCAGGGGAGCGAGGGTCTTGCCTTAATTGGCCGGACCGCGAGGAGTAAACCTCTATAAAAAATCCTCAATTCTCGGCGTTTCGTTGCGTGACGTCGGGGTGCTCGAAAGAGAGGCTGGGGAGTTCATCAGCCGCTAGCGCACAACCCTGGAATACCACCCGACCTTCCAGATGTATTAGGGTTACCCGGGCAAGAGGCTCTGCCGGGGCTGACAATTTAGTTCCTCAATACTCGTGGGATTTGTTATGGAAAATCTTAAACACAAAAACGACGTTGAGAGAGAGGAGAGGAGGACGAGGAGGGGAGAGAATAAGGAGAGGCAGGTGACGAGGAGCGTCACGAGTAGGGAGTCTAGTGCGGGGCGGCAGGACGAGGACATGGACTCCGACTGCAGCTTCGCAACTGGACGGTCCCAAAGCCCCGCTACGGGCGGGAAGCTTTGGCGCAAGAGGCGACGCCCGAACCCCGAGTTGGAGCTGTCCGACGACGAGGATTCGGAGCGGTCTGCGTCTGCGTCAAGAGGCCGAGGGCGGCCCCCGACGACGGGGGAGTACGTAGGTTTGGCCGATGCCAAAAGAGCTCTTCTCGCTGCAAAGCGGGAAGAGTTCAAGGCGTTGGTAGAGGAAGAGCTAGAGAAGAGCGTCGCTGTAACTCGCAAGAGGCGGGAACAGCGAGCCGCTGAACTAGCTTCGACCTCGGGGCAGGTATCGGAGTCGGGCGTCGGACCCAGCAATAGGTCCACGGCCCTGAGCAAGCAGCAGGTCGTAGAGGACTTGGCTATTATTGCGAAAATAGCCACAAAGTCCAAAAACCTGAAGGGGACCATAGTCCGCGAGCTTAAGGACGCGGTGGCTTCAATAGCCGAGGCCGTGGAAGTCCTGGGATCGCGGACTCTCACTGAAGAGACGCGGCGGCTGCAGGCGGACAATGCTCGCCTGCAAGCCGAGATGGACACTCTCCGCAAGGAGATGTCCACATTAAGAGGAGACATGGAGAAGGCACGGAAGCAGGGTTGTCCGGCGCCCTCTGCCACCGAATTGACGGAGGCTGCGACCCCTGCAACGCAGCCTCAGACAGCCTCGCTGGAAGAGATCTGTCGGGCGGTCATGTCCCAGGTGGGGACCATGGTGAACGCCCGACTGGCCTCCATAGAGGACCGGCTCCTCCCGGAGACGAGGCTTCGGCCTCCGCTGGCGGCCGACAAGAGGCGGGAGGCGGTGCAGACCACTGAGTCAGCTAAGACCGCCGCCCCACCCTCTGCGGGCCCCAGCGGGTCGGCGCAGAAGAAGCCTAAGGGAGCGAAGGCGAAGCAAAAAGAGGCGCAGCCGCAGGCAAAGCCGAAGGCTATCGAGCCTCAGGCGAAGCCAAAAGCGGCTCAGCCGCAGGCAAAGCCGAAGGCTACCGAGCCTCAGGCGAAAGCGGCAAAGCCGGCCAAGAAGGGACAGGGAAAGGGCCCTGCTGGACCTTCTGCATCGCGGTCGAAACCGCAGTCGCAGAAGCCAGGGACCGCTCCCAAAAGAAAGCTCCGGGCAGAACGATCCACGGCTGTGGTATTGACTCTGCATCCCGAAGCCGAGGCCACTGGCGTCACTTACGCCCAGGTCTTGGCGGAGGCGAAGCAGAAGGTCAACCTGGCCGACCTTGGTATTAAGGACCTAAGGTTCAGGAAGGCGGTCACTGGTGGCCGCATCCTGGAACTGCCCGGAGCGAATACCGGGGGTATGGCGGACTCTCTCGCTAAGAAGCTGAGAGAGTCACTGCCCGAAGGGCAGGTTAGAGTCTCTAGACCCAGGAAGTGCGCAGAAATGCGCATTTCGGGACTGGACGACTCCGTGTCCAGCGTCGACGTGGCTACGGCCGTCGCAAGGGTAGGTGGGTGCGACGTCGACGAAGTCCGGTGTGGGGCTGTCACTGTCGGCGCCGGTGGCCTCGGTGCTGCGTGGGTTCGTTGCCCGGTCGCAGCGGCCAAGAAGGTGTCCGGCGGCGGAAGGCTCCTCGTCGGATGGGTGTCGGCACAGGTCCGCGTCTTGGACGATCGGCCCCTCAGGTGCTTCCGGTGCCTGGAGATGGGGCACGTCAGGGCCAAGTGCACTGCGGAGGTCGACAGGAGCGACCTCTGCTATCGGTGCGGAAAGCCCGGGCACAAGGCCCAGGAGTGCTCTGCCGAGCCGCACTGCGTCACGTGCGCAGCGGCCGGCAGACCGGCCAAGCATCGGGTGGGGACCAAGGAGTGCGTCCCCGCCCCGAAGGGAAGGAAGCCGGGCAAGGCTGGCAGGGGTCCTAGGGCCTCAAAGCAGCCTTCGAGGCCCGTAGAGGATCCCATGGTCATCGAATAAGATGGCCATGCGGATTCTACAGGCGAATATCAACCACTGCGCCAGGGCTCAGGACCTATTGTTCCAAAGCATGGCGGAGTGGTTGGTGAACGTCGTCGTGATCGCCGAGCCCTACTACGTCCCTTCGGGGGACGACTGGGCCGGCGACAGGGACGGTGTGGTGGCGATCGGGACCCGGACAGCGGCCGGATCCCCGGTCTTCGGAGGGGTGACGAAGGGTCGAGGCTACGTCTCGGCTCTCGTCGGAAACGTGACGCTGATCGGGGTCTACTTCTCTCCGAACCGCAGCGTCGCCGACTTCGAACAGTTTCTGGTCGAAGTCGGCGCCCTCGTCGGGGGGAGTGGCCCCGGTCGGGTCCTCGTGGTCGGGGACCTAAATGCCAAATCCATGGCTTGGGGTTGCCCGGCCACGGACGCACGTGGAGAGCTCCTCGAAGACTGGGTAGTCGCGTCCGGTCTTGTCGTCCTGAACCGCGGGTCGGTACATACGTGCGTGCGGCAACAGGGTGGTTCGATCGTCGATATCACGTTCGCCGATCCCGCCCTGGCGCGCCGTATCCGAGGCTGGCGGGTGATGGAGGATGTGGAGACGTTGTCGGACCACCGCTACGTGAGGTTCGACGTCTCCGCACTCCCCGCCCCGCCGAACGCCCCGAGTCGACCCTCGCGCGAAGAGGGCCCGCGATGGGCCCTGAAGCGTCTGGACAGGGAGGTGCTGGTGGAGGCTGCCCTGGTCCAGGCCTGGGTAGGAGCGCCGGAAGGCGCAGTGAATGTAGAGGCGGAAGCTGCGCGTCTGGGCCAGACCATGTCGCACATCTGCGATGCGGCGATGCCCCGCATACGCTCCGCGACTCCGAGGCGCGGCGTGTACTGGTGGTCTGAGGAGCTATCGCGTCTCCGAGAGACCTGCGTGGCTCTCAGACGCCAGTACACCAGATGTCGGAGGCGGCGGCGACGAGACCAAGAGCTTGAGAGTCAGCACTATACTCGATATCGGGAGGCAGTGCTGTCTTTCGTAGCGGCCATCGCCAAAGCCAAAGACCTGGCCGAGGCGGAGATGGTGGAGTCCCTGGACAGGGACCCGTGGGGGAGGCCGTACAAGATGGTGAGGCGAAAGCTTCGACCGTGGGCCCCTCCGCTGACCAAGACTCTCCAGCCGGCGTTGCTGGAGTCCGTAGTCACGGCATTGTTCCCTCGAGGTACCGACCATCGGGTACCTCGTATGGCGCCGGCGACTGAGGAGGTAGAGGAGGAGCGTTGGGACGCAGCACGGGATGTCTCCGGGGGTGAGTTGGGGGCTGCAGTGCTTCGGCTTCGGTCGAGAAACACTGCGCCGGGACCCGACGGCATCCCCGGGCGCGCCTGGGCCTTGGCCCTAGGGGATTTAGAGCCTCTAGTGCTGCGCCTCTTCAACGCTTGTTTGCGGCAGGGCCGGTTCCCGCGGACGTGGAAGGGTGGGAAACTGGTGCTGTTGCGTAAGGAGGGGCGGCCGGTTGCCGAGCCATCGGCATACCGGCCGATAGTGCTTCTCGACGAGGCGGGTAAGCTCTTTGAGCGGGTTTTATCCGCTCGCCTCGACAAGCACTTGGGGGAGTCCGGTCGGGATCTCAGCGACCATCAATTTGGCTTCCGCAAGGGCAGGTCTACCCTCGACGCTGTCGGTCGGGTGAGGGCCCTGGCGGAGGCCTCGGTGTCTAGGGGCGGGGTGGTGTTGGCGGTGTCTCTCGATATCGCCAACGCGTTCAACACCCTTCCCTGGGCGACCATTTTGGAGGCGCTGAGGTTCCACGCCGTGCCCGGGTACTTGCGTCGCGTCGTAGCGGATTACCTCTGCGACCGCGCCGTCTGCTACCCGTCGGGCGACGGTTGGATTCGTAGGGAGGTGTCGTGCGGTGTTCCTCAGGGGTCGGTTCTCGGACCTCTCCTGTGGAACATCGGCTACGACTGGGTGCTGCGCGGTGCCAACTTACGGGGTGTCGAAGTAACCTGTTACGCCGACGACACTCTCGTAACGGCACGCGGCGACAGCTACCGGGACGCCAGTGTTCTGGCAACGGCTGGGGTCGCGCATGTAGTGGCGCGCATAAGAAGGTTGGGGCTGGAGGTTGCATTGCACAAATCCGTCGCCGTGTGTTTTCACGGGCCGCGGAACGCACCTCCTGCCGGTTCGAGTGTGGTGGTCGGAGGAGTTTCCATCGCCGTCGGGCGTTCCTTGGAGTACCTTGGACTCGTCCTCGACAGTCGATGGAGCTTCGACGAGCACTTTCGGCGCCTAGCGCCGAAGCTAGTTAGGGCAGCCGGAGCGATGTGTCGCGTCCTCCCAAATGTCGGGGGACCGAGCATGAGCTGCCGACGTCTGTACACCGGGGTGGTAAGGTCCATGGCGCTCTATGGGGCACCAATATGGGCCGATAGCCTCGACTCCCGCAACCGGGCCCTCTTGTGCAGAGCGCAGAGGGTCATGGCTGTCAGGGTGATCAGAGGGTATCGCACCATCTCGTGCGAGGCGGCCTGCGCTCTGGCCGGGACCCCACCGTGGGACCTGGACGCTTTGACGCTGGCGGAGGCGTATCGACGGAGGAGGGATGCCCGTCTTCGGGGGGAGGGTGGGGAGTCGGATTGGAGGCGCAGGGCGCATGAAGAGCTGCTCGTCACATGGCGAGAGAGGCTCAGAGTGCCCAGCGCTGGTAAATCGACTGCCCTGGCGATCGGTCCCATCCTTTCGGACTGGGTCGGTCGCAGGCACGGGGTGATGACCTTCCACCTGACGCAGATCCTTTCGGGGCACGGATGCTTCGGGAGGTATCTGTTTAGGGTGGCGGGTCGTGAGCCCACGATGATGTGCCACGAGTGCGGCTGCGGCGAGGATACGGCGCAGCACACGCTGGCTTCGTGCCCGCATTGGGCGGAGCCGCGTGCTACACTCGTGGCTTCCATCGGGTCGGACCTCGCGCTCCCGGCCGTGGTCAAGGCCATGGTCTCGAGCGAAGAGGCGTGGGGTGCGGTGCGCTCTTTCTGCGAGGTCGTGATGTCGCAGAAGGAGGCGGCGGAGAGGCTCAGGGAGGAGGACGGAGCCGCTCTACCGATGCGCCGGAGGAGGGTGGGGCGCAGGCGTGTCGCTCACGAGCGCCGTCTGCCGCCGTAGCCCCCGGTACAGGTGGTGGGCTGCGAAGTCCGCCACTCGCCACGGTCCCATCTCGAGGCCGGGGCTCTAGTGGGTATGAGTCGGATCGGACTTCCTTGATTCTGAGCTCGGCGGCTTGCCGTCGGCTCGGAGATAAAGGTCGTCCAAAACGATCTGGCTCGGTCGGCTTGGGCGGGGAGCAGGGGAGCTCCTCGCCACAAAACAAGCCGACCATCGGAGTGGGGCGCATCCCGGTCAACAGTTTGCGCCGCTCCATTTGGGGGGGTGGTGGCCGCCTACTTGGCGCTGCCTGCCGTTGGAGCAACGCGGATGTATGCTTCGGCGTTCCCGTGGCGCTCCTCCATACGGCGATGTGTTGACCGTCTGGTTTAGTGAGTAGGAGTCTCACATACCCACCGCCTTCCGCTCCCCTGGAATGCGGTGGAACCCATGAGGGTTCCAGACGAAAAAAAAAAAAAAAAAAAAAAAAAAAAAAAAAAAAAAGGTTGTACTCGCTTCGGCAGTACATATACTAAAATTGGAACGATACAGAGAAGATTAGCATGGCCCCTGCGCAAGGATGACACGCAAAATCGTGAAGCGTTCCACATTTTGGAGTCGTCCGCCGGCAGCCGCCGCGAGCGCACGCGCGCCCGCGCGCGCTCCGCTCTCGCGCCCGGGATGCGGTTGTGAACTATATCATTTTTGTTTGTTTTTCGTGTCGCGTGTGTCTGTGTGTGTCTGTGTAGGTGTGTGTTGTGTTTTTAGCTCCAAGGCGGCAAGACGAGGAAGGGGTGCCAGAGAGGGTGCTCGTGTATAGAAAATTTTTGTGCGAGCTATCGTGATGTGTAGTGTATAAAGTTGTTTTGTGGAGCTTCCGGTTGTGTGATGTTCAGTTAGAGCGTGAAGCGAGCTTCTGCGCCGGTTCGCGTGTTTTCGCCAGAGCTCTCGCTGTGCAGCTTTCGCGATTCAGATGTCATTGCTGCGTTTGGTCCTTTGTTACGGCTGTCTGTGTCGAGAGTGTCTTGTTAGTGTTTCAGAAGTGGTGGGTGTATTTGTTTTGGGTGTTCTTACTCAACGCAAACTGTACGACGAAGACTTGGATCGGATTGTATAACCTGGCTAGGGCGACGCCGGAGTTTATGACACCTTAGCAGCGCAGGTGTCTTTCCAGGAATCTTGAGTCTTGTCGGCTTCTTTCATTTCACTGACAATTGTTATCACTATGGGTTCTTTGGACCCGTATGGTACTGGCCTGTACCGGCCGGTACGGTACGGAGTGGTACGCGGAGCAGGTAGTCGGGACATGTGTTCGGTACTGGCCGGTACGGTATGGAGTAGTACGCGGAGCAGGTAGTCGGGACATGTGTCCGGTACTAGCCGGTACGGTATGGAATGGTACGGACAGCGCGGACGGGAGCAGGTAGTCGGGACATGTGCCCGGTACTGGCAGGTACGGTACGGAGTGGTACGAACAGCGTGGGTACATGGGAGCAGGTAGTTGCGACTCATGTCCGGCCCAACTCCACGAAGCGGAATTCAGGTAGTAATTAGTAATTAATTATATAATTTTTACTTAGGGGTGTTTTGTACTTTAGGGGTGTTTTGGCCCAGACCCGATGCCAGTGGCGAATGGTCGAGGGCATGTCCGGATCAGTGGTCGTCGTTAGCGGAGGCCCTGTTGCCGGTCGGTCGGCGAGTCCGGTGGGTACTTAACTGTGCAGTCGGGCAGGCATTTTTTGCCACCGTCGAGTCGTAAACTCCTGCAGGTGTGGCGGTCATGTGAAGCAGCCTGCAGGGGAGCGAGGGTCTTGCCTTAATCGGCCGGACCGCGAGGAGTAAACCTCTATAAAAAATCCTCAATTCTCGGCGTTTCGTTGCGTGACGTCGGGGTGCTCGAAAGAGAGGCTGGGGAGTTCATCAGTCGCTAGCGCACAACCCTGGAATATCACCCGACCTTCCAGGTGTATTAGGGTTACCCGGGCAAGAGGCTCTGCCGGGGTTGACTTTTTATTTCCTCACTACTCGTGGGATTTATTATGGTAAATTCAACAGAAACAAACGACGTTGAGGGAGAGGAGAGGAGGACGAGGAGGGAAGCGAGTAAGGAGAGGCGGATGACGCGGAGCGTCACCAGCAGGGAATCCAGTGCGGGGCGGCAGGACGAGGACATGGACTCCGACTGCAGCTTTGCCACTGGACGATCTCAAAGCCCCGCTACAGGCGGGAAACTTTGGCGGAAAAGAAGACGCCCGAACCCCGAGTTGGCGCAGTCTGAAGAGGATTCGGAGCGGTCTGCGTCTGCGACCAGAGGTCGAGGGCGGCCTCCGACGACGGGGGAGTACGTCGGCTTGGCCGATGCCAAAAGAGCGCTTCTCGCTGTAAAGCGGGAAGAGTTCAAGGCGTTGGTCGAAGAAGACCTTGAGAAAAGCGTCGCTATCACTCGCAAGAGGCGGGAACAGCGAGCCGCCGAACTAGCGTCGGCCTCGGGTGAGAAGGCTGAGTCGGGCGTCGGACCCAGTAATAGGTCCGCGGCCCTGACCAAGCAGCAGGTTGTCGAGGACTTGGCGATCATTGCTAAAATCGCCACAAAGTCCAAAAACCTTAAGGGGACTATAGTCCGCGAATTGAAGGACGCTGTGGCTTCAATAGCCGAGGCCGTGGAAGTCCTGGGATCGCGGACTCTTACAGAAGAGACGCGTCGTCTGCAGGCGGACAATGCTCGCCTGCAAGCCGAAATGGACACTCTCCGCAAGGAGATGTCCACATTAAGAGAAGACATGGAGAGAGCACGGAAGCAGGGCTGTCCGGCGCCCTCTCCCACCGGATTGACGGAGGCTGCATCCCCTGCAACGCAGCCTCAAACAATCTCGCTGGAGGAGATCTGTCGGGCGGTCATGTCCCAGGTGGGGACCATGGTGACCGCTCGACTGGCCTCCATAGAGGACCGGCTCTTGCCGGAGACGAGGCTTCGGCCTCCGCTGGCGGCCGACAAGAGGCGGGAGGCGGTTAAGACCTCAGAGTCTGTTAAGACCGCATCTCAACCCTCTGCGGGCCCCAGCGGGTCGGCGCAGAAGACTCGTTCGGAGCCCGTGAAGAAGGCTAAGGGGATGAAGGCGAAGCCTAAAGAGGGCCAGTCGCAGGCAAAGCTGAGGCCTACCAAGCCTCAGGCGAAGCCAAAAGCGGCAAAACCGCCGAAGAAGGGACAAGGAAAGCCCGCTCCCAAAAGAAAACTCCGGGTAGAACGATCCACGGCTGTGGTATTGACTCTGCTTCCCGAAGCCGAGGCCACTGGCGTCACTTACGCTCAGGTCTTGTCGGAGGCGAAGCAAAAGGTCAACCTGGCCGACCTAGGTATTAAGGACCTAAGGTTTAGAAAGGCGGTCACTGGTGGCCGCATCCTGGAACTGCCCGGAGCGAATACCGGGGGTATGGCGGACTCTCTCGCTAAGAAGCTGAGAGAGTCACTGCCCGAAGGGCAGGTCAGGGTCTCTAGACCCATGAAGTGCGCAGAAATGCGCATTTCGGGACTGGACGACTCCGTGTCCAGCGTCGACGTGGCTACGGCCGTCGCTAGGGTTGGTGGGTGCGACGTCGACGAAGTCCGTTGCGGGGCTGTCACCGTCGGCGCCGGTGGCCTCGGTGCTGCGTGGGTTCGTTGCCCGGTCGCAGCGGCCAAGAAGGTGTCCGGTGGTGGCAGGCTCCTCGTCGGATGGGTGTCGGCGCAGGTCCGCGTCTTGGACGATCGGCCCCTCCGGTGCTTCCGGTGCCTGGAGATGGGGCACGTCAGGGCCAAGTGCACTGCGGAGGTCGACAGGAGCGACCTCTGCTATCGGTGTGGAAAGCCCGGGCACAAGGCCCAGGAGTGCTCTGCCGAGCCGCACTGCGTCACGTGCGCAGCGGCCGGCAGACCGGCCAAGCATCGGGTGGGGACCAAGGAGTGCGTTCCCGCCCCGAAGGGAAGGAAGCCGGGCCAGGCTGGCAGAGGTCCTAGGGCCTCAAAGCAGCCTTCCAGGCCCGTAGAGGATCCCATGGTCATCGAATAAGATGGCCATGCGGATTCTACAGGCGAATATCAACCACTGCGCCAGGGCTCAGGACCTCTTGTTCCAAAGCATGGCGGAGTGGTTGGTAAACGTCGTCGTGATCGCCGAGCCCTACTACGTCCCTTCGGGGGACGACTGGGCCGGCGACAGGGACGGTGTGGTGGCGATCGGGACCCGGACAGCGGCCGGATCCCCGGTCTTCGGAGGAGTGACGAAGGGTCGAGGCTACGTCTCGGCTCTCGTCGGAAACGTGACACTGATCGGGGTCTACTTCTCTCCGAATCGCAGTGTCGCCGACTTCGAACAGTTTCTGGTCGAAGTCGGCGCCCTCGTCGGGAGGAGTGGCCCCGGTCGGGTCCTCGTGGTCGGGGACCTCAATGCCAAATCCATGGCTTGGGGTTGCCCGGCCACGGACGCACGTGGAGAGGTCCTCGAAGACTGGGTAGTCGCGTCCGGTCTTGTCGTCCTGAACCACGGGTCGGTACATACGTGCGTGCGGCAACAGGGCGGTTCGATCGTCGACATCACATTCGCCGATCCCACCCTGGCGCTCCGTATCCGAGGCTGGCGGGTGATGGAGGATGTGGAGACGTTGTCGGACCACCGCTACGTGAGGTTCGACGTCTCCGCACTCCCCGCCCCGCCGAATGCCCCGAGTCGACCCTCGCGCGAGGAGGGCCCGCGATGGGCCCTGAAGCGTCTGGACAGGGAGGCGCTGGTGGAGGCTGCTCTGGTCCAGGCCTGGGTAGGAGCGCCGGAAGGTGCTGTGAATGTAGAGGCAGAAGCTGTGCGTCTGGGCCAGACCATGACGCACATCTGCGATGCGGCGATGCCCCGCGTACGTTCCGCGACTCCGAGGCGCGGCGTTTACTGGTGGTCTGAGGAGCTATCGCGGCTCCGAGAGACCTGCGTGGCTCTCAGGCGCCAGTACACCAGATGTCGGAGGCGGCGGCGACGAGACCAAGAGCTTGAGAGTCAGCACTATACTCGATATCGTGAGGCAGTGATGACTTTCGTAGCGGCCATCGCCAAAGCCAAAGACCTGGCCGAAGCAGAGATGGTGGAGTCCCTGGACAGGGACCCGTGGGGGAGGCCGTACAAGATGGTGAGGCGAAAGCTTCGACCGTGGGCCCCCCCGCTGACCAAGACTCTCCAGCCGGAGTTGCTGGAGTCCGTAGTCACGGCATTGTTCCCCCGAGGTACCGACTATCGAGTACCTCGTATGGCGCTGGCGACTGAGGCGGTAGAGGATGAGCGTTGGGACGCAGCACGGGATGTCTCCGGGGATGAGTTGGGGGCTGCAGTGCTTCGGCTTCGGTCGAAGAACACTGCGCCGGGACCCGACGGCATCCCCGGGCGCGCCTGGGCCTTGGCCCTAGGGGATTTAGAGCCACTAGTGCTACGCCTCTTTAACGCATGTTTGCAGCAGGGCCGGTTCCCGCGGACGTGGAAGGGTGGGAAACTGGTACTGTTGCGCAAGGAGGGGCGGCCGGTTGCCGAGCCATCGGCATATCGGCCGATAGTGCTTCTCGACGAGGCGGGTAAGCTCTTTGAGCGGGTTTTATCCGCTCGCCTCGTCAAGCACTTGGGGGAGTCCGGTCGGGATCTCAGCGACCATCAATTTGGCTTCCGCAAGGGCAGGTCCACCCTCGACGCTGTCAGTCGGGTGAGGGCCCTGGCGGAGGCCTCGGTGTCTCGGGGCGGGGTGGTGTTGGCGGTGTCTCTCGATATCGCCAACGCGTTCAACACCCTTCCCTGGGCGACCATTTTGGAGGCGCTGAGGTTCCACGCCGTGCCCGGGTACTTGCGTCGCGTCGTAGCGGATTACCTCTGCGACCGCGCCGTCTGCTACCCGACTGGTGACGGCTGGATTCGTAGGGAGGTGTCGTGCGGTGTTCCGCAGGGGTCGGTTCTCGGACCTCTCCTGTGGAACATCGGCTACGACTGGGTGCTGCGCGGTGCCAACTTACGGGGTGTCGAAGTAACTTGTTACGCCGACGACACTCTCGTAACGGCACGCGGCGACAGCTACCGGGAGGCCAGTGTCCTGGCAACCGCTGGGGTCGCGCAGGTAGTGGCGCGCATTAGAAGGCTGGGGCTGGAGGTTGCATTGCACAAATCCGTGGCTGTGTGTTTTCACGGGCCGCGGAACGGACCTCCGGCCGGGTCGAGAGTGGTGGTCGGCGGAGTTTCCATCGCTGTCGGGCGTTCCTTGGAGTACCTTGGACTCGTCCTCGACAGTCGATGGAGCTTCGACGAGCACTTTCGGCGCCTAGCGCCGAAGCTTGTTAGGGCAGCCGGAGCGATGTGTCGCGTCCTCCCAAATGTCGGGGGACCGAGCATGAGCTGCCGACGTCTGTACACCGGGGTGGTAAGGTCCATAGCGCTCTACGGGGCACCAATATGGGCCGATAGCCTCGACTCCCGCAACCGGGCCCTCTTGTGCAGAGCGCAGAGGGTCATGGCTGTCAGGGTGATCCGGGGGTATCGCACCATCTCGTGCGAGGCGGCCTGCGCTCTGGCCGGGACCCCACCGTGGGACCTGGACGCTTTGACGCTGGCGGAGGCGTATCGACGGAGGAGGGATGCCCGTCTTCGGGGGGAGGGTGGGGAGTCGGATTGGAGGCGCAGGGCGCAGGAGCAGCTGCTCGTCACATGGCGAGAGAGGCTCAGAGTGCCCGGCGCTGGTAAATCGACTGCCCTGGCGATCGGTCCCATCCTTTCGGACTGGGTCGGTCGTAGGCACGGGGTGATGACCTTCCACCTGACGCAGATCCTTTCGGGGCACGGATGCTTCGGGAGGTATCTGTTTAGGGTGGCGGGTCGTGAGCCCACGATGATGTGCCACGAGTGCGGCTGCGCCGAGGATACGGCTCAGCACACGCTGGCTTCGTGCCCGCAGTGGGCGGAGCCGCGTGCTACACTCGTGGCTTCCATCGGGTCGGACCTCTCGCTCCCGGCCGTGGTCAAGGCCATGGTCTCTAGCGAAGAGGCGTGGGGTGCGGTGCGTTCCTTCTGCGAGGTCGTGATGTCGCAGAAGGAGGCGGCGGAGAGGCTCAGGGAGGAGGACGGAGCCGCTCTACCGATGCGCCGGAGGAGGGTGGGGCGCAGGCGTGTCGCTCACGAGCGCCGTCTGCCGCCGTAGCCCCCGGTACGGGTGGTGGACTGCGAAGTCCGCCACTCGCCACGGTCCCATCTAGGGGCCGGGGCTCTAGTGGGTATGAGTCGGATCGGACTTCCTTGATTCTGAGCTCGGCGGCTTGCCGTCGGCTCGGAGATAAAGGTCGTCCAAAACGATCTGGCTCGGTCGGCTTGGGCGGGGAGCAGGGGAGCTCCTCGCCAGAAAACAAGCCGACCATCGGAGTGGGGCGCATCCCGGTCAACAGTTTGCGCCGCTCCATTTGGGGGGGTGGTGGCCGCCTACTTGGCGTTGCCTGCCGTTGGAGCAACGCGGATGTATGCTTCGGCGTTCCCGTGGCGCTCCTCCATACGGCGATGTGTTGACCGTCTGGTTTAGTGAGTAGGAGTCTCACATACCCACCGCCTTCCGCTCCCCTGGAATGCGGTGGAACCCATGAGGGTTCCAGACGAAAAAAAAAAAAAAAAAAAAAAAAAAAAAAAAGGTTAGGTTAGGTTAGGTTGGGGAGCCATGCTGGAAACCTCCTCGTGTGCCCGTCCGTTATCAATGTCACTCGGACTTGTCCGGTGGGATTGGAAGCGGTACGGGCCGGTGCTCCCTGGGGGACGGTTAATGCGATCTTTCGGGATCGCGTTAGCCGTCTGCTAATGTCCAGCGCGGGGGTCAGCTATGGGGTTCATGCCCGGTACATAGCTGACAATGGGGGGTTAATGTTGTGTTTGTCTTTGTTTGTCGGGTCCTTAGTCTCTTGTTCTGTGTGTTGAGATTGTCTTGTGTTGTCTTTGAGATCGAGGGTGTTATTGTTTTACATGTCAACCCTAAGGTCTGGCGCCTGCCGAAGGGTTGCGTAATGGCGAGGGCGTCGCCTGGGGACCACACCCCTTAAAAAAGGAACCCAATATGAAGGCGACTCTAAATAGAAATTTACCCCAGGAGGGTTCCGGCTGCTTAGCAGACGGGCAATCCCTCACGGACGCTCCGGCCTCCGTCTTCCCCTCGTATTCTGGGGGGGGAAAAGACCGCCATTCAGACGAATCAGATTCCAGCATGATAACGGCTGGATCAAGGGAGTCCCCGCCGCCGTTATCATGCAGCAAAAAACGGCCATGCTCCAAAGAGCGAAGCTGTTCAAGCTCGAGCGAGTGTTCGAGCGGTGGAGAAGTCACGGTAATTAAAAAGATAGTGACACCGAAGAGAGGGAGAGGTCGTCCTCCTACCACAGGCCAATACGTTGGTCTACGGAAGGCCAAGGAGGATTACCTCAGACTCCAGAGAAAGGAAATGGAGCTAGAAGCCGAAAGAGACCTACAAGAACGTATTCGGCAGCGTCAACAAGCCCAACGCGACCCTAGAACATCACCAGAGGTTAGGGACATTGTAGATCTCCGTAAAAAGGTAGATGAGAATTTGGATCTTGTCTGCAGTGTCGCGACAAGATCCAAAAACCTGAAGGGCACATTCCAAAGAGCCCTCAAAGACGCAGCTACCTGTATAAGGGCATGTGTAGAGACTCTTACTGAAAGGAGCACGAATGAAGAGACTCGTCAACTGCAAGTAGCTAACGCTCGCTTACAGTTAGAGCTTTCAGAGCTGAGGACTGAGATTACTGAGCTCCGAGAGGCTAGCGAACGTGCTCGCCAGGTGAAGGAAGTCGAGGTTGTTTCCGTTTCGAATAGCAGTAACTTCGACATAGATAAGTTATCGAACGCCATCATGGTTCAAGTGGCATCTATGATAAACACTAGGCTTGAGGCAATTGAAAAAAGACTGCTGCCGGAACAACCTATCCAGGTACCCTCGCAAGGTGGCAAAGGTACACAAAAGTCCGCTGTTAGAACCACAGTAATTGCAGACCTCGAACCAATGATAGCAAAATCCACAGGTCCTAGTAAAGAGCAAGACAAAGATAAAGCTACGACTAAAACCAAGAAGAAACAGAGGAATAAAATTGGTACTGTTAAAGCTACACGTGTGGAGATCCCAGAGGAAACAGTAACCCCTCATTCACTAAATGGTGGATGGGTGGAGGTGATCAGACGGCGATCAAAGCACAAGAAAGCAGGAGTTTCACCACTAAATGGAAAAGAGAAGGCGACAAAAGTGAAGTCCGCTAACCTACGACCTCCCCGCTCGTCTGCTATAATATTGACCCTGCAGCCAAGAGCTGAAGAAAGAGGTTTGTCTTACGCAAACGTTCTACGACAGGCAAAAGCGACCGACTTTTCAGGTATAGGACTAACCTCCTTTCGAATTCGGAAGACCGCTACTGGAGCCAGAATTCTGGAAATCCCCGGAACAGCTAGTGGGGAAAAAGCTGACGAGGTGGCAAAACGGCTTCAAACCACCCTTAATACGGAAGACGTTCGAGTGTCCAGAATTACGAAATGCGTAGAGTTACGTATTTCGGATCTGGACGACTCCGTCACAAAGGAGGAAGTTGTCTCGGCTCTCTCTAAAAAGGGTGGTTGCCCGGAAAGCCAAATTAAGGGCGGAAACATGCGCAAGGATAACAGTGGTTTGCTGACAGTTTGGGTTCGATGTCCGGTTGCTGCGGCAAAGAAGATAACCGAGAGCGGACGACTGCTCGTCGGCTGGGTTTCCGCTCGCGTAAAGATACTGGCAGCAAGAACTAGACGTTGTTACCGTTGTCTGGAAGAAGGGCATTTGAAAGGTGCATGCTCATCGTCAATCGATCGCAGTGACCTTTGCTACCGGTGTTGCAAGCCTGGCCACAAGGCAAGTTCCTGTTCAGCAGTGCCACATTGTGCTCTCTGTGCTGATTTCAAACGAAACGCGGGCCACATGATCGGCAGCACTGCCTGTTCAGCCAAATTTGGACTCCGTAAAACCAGAGGCACAAAGTCCCAATTACCTCCTTCATCATTGGGGGAGATGTCAATTGTAGAGGAGATATCAGTAAGTGCCCACTAATGGCTCTGATGACTTTTCTTCAGGGCAACATCAACCACTGTGCCAGAGCTCAGGATCTACTACTCCAGAGCCTGGCAGAGTGGTCGATACAAGTGGCAGTTGTCGCGGAACCCTACTTCGTCCCGTCTAGGACGGATTGGGTTGGTGACCGGGATGGACTTGTGGCGATCGTCTCACCTGCCAGCCCAATTTCACTCTCTTTCACCGGAGTCGTGAAAGGCAATGGGTATGTTGCGGGTCTGATAGGAAACATTGGCATCATTGGTGCATACTTTTCCCCTAACCGACCGCTGTCAGAGTTTGAAGTTTTCGTAACCAATATAGGAACCATAGTAAGTCGCTTCTCTCCTTGTCCCGTGATAGTGGCTGGTGACCTTAACGCCAAGTCAACAGCCTGGGGCTGTTCTAACACAAATACCCGAGGAGAGCTTCTAGAACAGTGGCTCGCGGCCGCTGGGCTTGTCGTTATGAATAGGGGAGTAGTGAACACGTGCGTGCGGTCCCAGGGAGGGTCTATCGTGGACGTCACGTTCGCGAGCCCTGTGTTGGCAAGCCGTGTTCAAGGTTGGAGAGTCCTCGAGGATGTCGAGACACTATCGGATCATCGATATATCCGGTTCGAGGTTCTCTCTCCCTCTGACAGACAACATTCTCCGGTGCGGTCTACCAACGAGATAGGTCCTAGGTGGCAAGTAAAGCGGCTGGATAAAGGCATGCTGATGGAGGCGGCAGTAGTCCAATCCTGGGTGCCCGTGCCCGATGGACCAACTGAGGTCGAGGATGAAGCGATCTGGTTACGTGGTGCAATGACGCATATATGTGATGCCTCAATGCCCCGGGCCAGGCTGAATCCTCCCTTAAGACAGGTGTACTGGTGGTCGTCGGAGATATCGCAGCTCCGTGAAGCCTGCGTATTGGTTAGGCGACAGTACACCCGTAGCCGTAGAAGAAGGCGAAGAAACCCTGAACTCGAGGCTGAGCTCTACTCGTCGTACCTATCGGCCAAGGAAGCGCTAAAGATCAGCATCTCACGGGCCAAGGATGAAGCCAGAACGGAGATGCTAGAATCTGTTAACAGAGATCCATGGGGGCGACCATACAAGATGGTGAGAGGGAAACTTCGACCCTGGACCCCCCCACTGACGCAGACTCTACCGCCCGAACTAACAGACCGGGTTGTGGCTTCATTATTTCCCCGAAGGGAAGAGTACTTGCCACCGCCGATGGCGGGTTGTACAAGAATGGAGGAGGAGTCCGATATACCCGGGGTAACCGATATGGAATTCGGTGTAGCGGTGGAGAGGCTTAAGGCCAAGAACACTGCTCCCGGTCCAGACGGAATACCCGGTCGGGTATTAGGGCTTGCTCTAGAGGAACTGCAGCCAAGACTAAGGAGTCTTTTGGACGTATGCCTGTTGCAGTCGCAATTTCCACAGCAGTGGAAAACGGGCCGTCTAGTGCTCCTCAGTAAGGAGGGACGTTCTACGGAGTGTGCCTCATCATACCGTCCGATTGTCTTGCTGGATGAAGTGGGAAAACTGTTTGAGCGAATACTAGCCGCTAGGATATTGACGCACCTTGAAACCACCGGTCCTGACCTCTCCGAGAACCAGTTCGGATTCCGACCTGGCAAGTCGACAGTGGACGCTGTCTTGCGAGTAAAGGCCGTAGCACAGGAGGCGGTGAAACGAGGGGAAGTCGTTTTGGCGGTGTCCCTAGACATCGCCAATGCGTTTAACACTCTGCCCTGGAGCTGTATCAGAGAGGCTCTAAGGTATCATCGGATGCCTCCTTACCTCCGTCGCATTATCGGCGCATACCTTTCTGATCGTCACGTTGTGTACCCAGTAAAAGGGGGTTGGTGGAAACGAGACATGACTTGCGGTGTTCCACAGGGGTCGGTCCTCGGGCCGCTCCTGTGGAACATCGGGTACGATTGGGTCTTGCGCGGAGGTAACATTTCCGGTATTGATGTTACCTGCTATGCCGATGACACTCTGGTCACAGCTCGCGCTAAAACTCCGAGACAGGCTGCAATTCTTGCGACGGTTGGAGTGGAGCATGTTGTGGGGCGTATTCGTCGTCTTGGGCTAGAAGTGGCCCTTAACAAGTCCGAGGCTTTATGCTTCCACGGTCCTCGTAACGCCCCATCTCCGGACCTCGGCATCACAGTGGGCGGTACTCGCATCTGCATCGGGTCGACGATGAGATATCTCGGTCTCGTCCTCGATAGCAGATGGAAGTTCACCGCCCACTTTGAGGGACTAACGCCGAAATTGCTCAAAGCAACGGCAGCTTTCGGGTGGTTGTTGCCGAATCTGGGTGGGCCAAATACATTGACCAGACGACTTTATGTCGGGGTCGTAAGGTCAATGGCCTTGTATGGAGCTCCGGTGTGGTCCGAGTCCCTGAATAGCCGGAATATCGCTCTCCTGCGTAAACCGCAGAGAGCGATGGCGATCAGGTTGATTCGCGGTTACCGCACCGTCTCATATGAGGCCGCCTGCGTCCTAGCGGGATCGTTGCCTTGGGACCTTTACGCGGTTGCCCTCACGACGATGTACAATCTTCGTGGGGAGGCGGTTGTCCCGGGCCTCAGACCAGGAGTAACGAAAAGAATGCGTCGAGCAATAGTGGGTCACGCTAATGCCGCATGGGCGGAAAGGCTGACGGAGCCTAGTGCAGGTGCCAGGGCTATCGAGGCAGTTGTTCCCGTCCTAAAACAGTGGTTGAACAGACGCTTTGGTTCCCTTAGCTTCCGGCTGACGCAGGTACTCACGGGACATGGTTGTTTCGGCGAGTACTTGTGTCGGGTTGCCGGAAGAGAACCAAATGCAGTCTGTCACCACTGCAACGACTGTCCCATCGAGACGGCCCAGCATGCGCTGGAGGAATGTCCAGCATGGGAACAGGAGAGAATGGCTCTCAGAGCGGTTGTGGGGCAAGACCTTTCACTATCCACTGTGGTTCGAAAGATGACCGAAAGCAGGGGGTCGTGGGACGCAGTCCGAACTTTCTGTGAGCAAGTAATGCTCCAGAAGGAAGATGCGGAGCGGGAAAGGGAGGAAACAACCTCTCTGGCTATCCGCCGCCGAAGAATAGGTCGCCGAAGAGAGGCGCATATTCGCCATCTCCCGCCCTAACATAAGCTAGTGGGTGGTGGACTCGGGGGGGTCCATCAGTCCTCCAAAACTAGCCCGAGTAGGCGTGGGCGTGTTCTTGCACGCCACTCTGACCAACCGTTGCGCAGTGGAAGGACGACCATCTGTCCTCCACTCCAACCGAGAAGGGGTCTGATGAGACCGCCTCGTCGCCGGGTCGCGGACGATTGCCAGCTGGATGTTCCCGTGACCCCGGCATATGACGACGAGAAGGACACCGTGGGGTTTTAGCCGGTTAGAGCCCGGCATAACCAGGTCGTCTCCCCCGAGGCGGCATGGTATCCGTTCTGGATTTCCCCACGTAAAAAAAAAAAAAAAAAAAAAAAAAAAAAAAAAAAGGTTAGGTTAGGTTAGGTTAGGTTAGGTTAGGTTAGGTTAGGTTAGGTTAGGTTAGGTTAGGTTAGGTTAGGTTAGGTTAGGTTAGGTTAGGTTAGGTTAGGTTAGGTTAGGTTAGGTTAGGTTAGGTTAGGTTGGTATTGTTGTGTTGTTTCTGTCGGTGTTGTAAAAGGCCCTTTTCAGGGCCCCGATGGTTGTTTTTGTTGTGATTTTTTTTCGTGGTTTTGTTGTTCTTTTCGGGGTTTTCTTTCTTACGTGTCAGTCATATCTTTTGTGTGTTTTGTCGCCTTTTTCAAGGCTTTTGTGTATTTGTGTGTTGAGACCTCTGTGGCTCGGACATCATGTCCGACCACGAGGTCGAAGGCTCGCGCAAGCGACCCCTTAGCGGGGTTGTTGACGTTACCAGTGACGTGTCCGATAGCGACTCTGAGCTGAGTGTTGCATTTGGAAAATGCAACACTGCTCGTCGTGGACGCGTCACTGCGAGCATTAGAGGGACTGGCCTCTCTCGGGCGAAGGCCGATTTGCGAGCCCTTGCCCTTGAGGCCGAGGATGCGGAGATGGAGAAGGCGCTTGCATCACGTGCATTTCGTAAACAGGCGCCTTCCTCCGGTAACGCGACGTGCTCCGAAGAGGAGCCTCTGCAGCGAGGCCCTCGTAGGCCTGACCCCGAATCCCTCGGGGCTGAGGAGCTACGAGCCTTGGCAGGGAAAAGTGCTGCTTCCATACTGGAAGTCAGCCGTAAGTCCGGCAACCTTAAGGGCACGATGATCAAGGCCCTTAAGGAAGCATCGCGGGACTTATTGGAGGTCGTGGACACGCTCGTCAGCCGCACGGAGGCTGACGAAACCCGCCATCTGAGGGCTGCGAACTCCCGCCTGATCCGAGAGGTGGAGGCCTTAAAGGCTGAAATCAAAGCTCACAGGCGGGAGTTCGTGGAGCTCAAAACAGCGGCAGCAAAATCCTCGGCCGCTGCCGTTCCCGCTGCCGCTCCCGCTGCCGTATCCGCGCCCTCTCTGGACGCGGAGTGTATAGAGGAGTTGAGGCGCTCCATTGTGTCCTCGGTGGGGGTGATGGTGAACGCCCGGTTCGCCAACATTGAGGAGCGCCTCCTCCCTGAGAGGGTCATGCGTCCGCCCTTGGCAGCGGACCGCAGGGCTAGTGCGGCAGCGGTTGCTGAGTCGCGGCAGCCGAGGTCTGCAGGCGCGACGGCACGACCTGCATCGGCTAAAACGCCGACAACTGCTCCGTCCGCCGCCACCACCGAGACCTGGTCCTCGGTGGTGAAGCGGGGACAGAAAAGGGCCAACAAACCAGTTGGCCCTGCTCTTACCGTCCAAGCTTCGGGGGCTCAGCGAGTCGTAACCGCTGGACCACCGAAGCAGGGAAACAATAAGGGGAAGAAGAAGGGAAAAAAGGCCGGTCAATCCGGACCAGCCCAAGAGTCCCTCCCCAAGCTGCCGTCCCCTCGGTCACCTGCAGTGGTCATCACACTGCAGCCCGAGGCGGCGGCTAAGGGGGTTACTTATGCCCAGCTCCTCGAGCGTGCCTCCGAGAAGGTAGATCTCGGGGAGCTGGGGCTCGAGCAGGGGCTAAAGATCCGGAGGTCGGCCACCGGGGCCAGGCTTCTGGAGCTGCCTAAGGCGGCTCCAGAAAAAGCCGAAAAATTGGCGGCCAACCTCCGGACTGTTTTGGACGGAGTGGCAGACGTCGTCCGACCCGTGAAGAGGGTCATGGTGAAGGTGAGGGGTCTGGACGACTCTGCCACCAAAGAAAAAGTTGTGGCCGCGATTTGTCGTGTCACCAATTGCCCTAGCGAATCCCTCCAAGTTGGAGAGATCCGCTGGGGCAACGGGGCTATGGGCGTTGCATTCGCCCGTTGCCCTGTCGACACGGCAAAATCGCTCATCGACGCGGGGAGACTTCTGGTGGGCTGGAGCTCGGCCAGGGTCGAGCTCCTCGAAGAGCGCCCAATGAGGTGCTTCCGGTGCCAGGAACCGGGGCACACACGGGCGCTCTGCCCATCAGAAGTGGACAGAAGTGAGGTCTGTTTCCGGTGCGGCTTGTCAGGGCATAACCGTGACAGCTGCACCGGAGTCCTTCGGTGTGCCGTCTGCGCAGACCTCGGTCTCCAGGCGGGACACGAACTGGGGAGCCGAGCGTGTAAGGCTCCCCGGAAGAAAGGCAAGGCAGCTGGTCCCTCCCCAGCTGCCCCAAGCAGAGGTCGCCTACAGGCGCCAGTTGAAGCCATGTCGTCATGAATAGACGACGACATGGCTTCCTACAGGCGAACCTGAACCACTCCGCCAGGGCCCAGGATTTGTTCATCCAGGCAATGGCGGAGTGGGATATCAGTGTAGCGGTGGCCTGTGAGCCCTACTATGTCCCCCCTAATTCCAACTGGACGGGGGACACTAGCGGTTCCGTGGCTGTGGTTGCGGGTTCTGGTCCCGGTCCCCCTTTCTCCACCTTGGAGACTGGCCCGGGTTTGGTCGTGGCGCGGTGGGGGGAGTACGTCGTCATCGGCGCGTACTTCTCCCCCAATCGTCGCCTGGCGGAGTTCGAGACTTTCCTCGACTCCGTCAGTGCGGCGATTGGCAGACAGGCGTCGGGGAAGCTCATCTTCCTCGGCGACCTGAACGCCAAATCCGCGGCCTGGGGGAACCACGCCACGGATGCTAGGGGTAGGGCCGTCCAGGCCTGGTCGCTCCTCTCCGGTCTGTCCCTCCTCAATAGAGGGACCGATGCGACCTGCGTGCGACAGCAAGGGAGCTCCGTGGTGGACGTTTCGTTCGCCACCCCAGCTGTCGCACGCACGGTCGTCGACTGGAGAGTCGAGACGGAGGTGGAGACTCTTTCGGACCATCTCTACGTCCGATTTGAGATCTCCACCTCCCGGCCGGACCAGGCCGGGCCACCGCGGGGGGGGAGTCGCTTTCCTCGTTGGGCAATTAAGCGTTTGGATCGGGAAATGGCCAGGGAGGCAGCCATCGTTCAGAGCTGGGCCTTTCCCGATCCGCCCAACGAGGAAACCGACGTCGAGGTGTCGGCTGGCCGCATGCGCGAGGCCCTATCACGGGTCTGCGATGCGGCCATGCCGAGGGTGGGGTCTAGGCCCCGGCGCAGAGCAGTGTACTGGTGGTCGTCCGAAATAGCCGAACTTCGGACGGCCTGTTGCAGGGCTCGGAGGGCCTTCGTCCGGTGTCGCCGTCGTCACGGCTTCGACCCGGACCTGGAGGCCCAGCTGCGGAGTCGCTATCGCGAAGCGAAGTCGACTCTGCGGCTGGCGATTCGGAAGGCGAAGGACCTGGCTCGGGAGGAGATCCTGGCAGGTCTCGATAGGGACCCATGGGGGCGCCCGTATCGGGTGGCGCGGAACAAACTCCGCGCCGCTTGCGCCCCGGTCATGGAGTCCCTTCAGCCGGATTTCCTCGAGCGGCTGGTGGGGGACCTATTCCCGGAATCCACCGGCCACTCGCCTCCTGTGATGGCCCCCCCTTCTTCTAATGGGGGGGTGGGTTCTGTCCCGGACATCACGGAGGCCGAGCTGGAGGTCGCCTTGAGTCGTCTCCGAGCCCGCAGTACTGCGCCGGGGCCGGACGGTATTCCGGGGCGAGTTCTATTCCTCGCCCTGGAATACTTGGGGGGCAGGCTTCGGGAGCTGTTCAACCTTTGTTTGCGCACTGGACAGTTCCCGAAGGCCTGGAAGGAGGGCAGATTGTGCCTGTTGCGGAAGGAGGGTCGTTCTGCCGACTCCCCTTCCGCATACAGGCCAATCGTGCTGCTGGACGAGACGGGTAAACTCTTCGAGAGAATTCTCTCTGCCCGTCTCGTCCAACACCTCGAGGAGGTGGGGCCGGGTCTCTCAGATGCCCAGTTCGGCTTCAGGGCGGGTCGATCGACGATCGACGCCCTGAAGGCTCTGAGAGACCTGACCCAAGAGGCAACTCGCGAGGGGGACGTGGTCCTGGCGGTGTCGCTGGACGTCGCCAATGCCTTCAACATTCTTCCGTTTGAGACACTGGTTGAGGCACTCCGGTTCCATGGAGTGCCTCCCTATCTTCGGAGACTGTTGGGGGCCTACCTGCAGGACAGAGAGGTCCTGTGGGTTGGCGGCGACCAGCGGATATACCGGCGTAGCGTATGCCGCGGGGTTCCACAGGGGTCCGTCTTGGGCCCCGTCTTGTGGAACCTCGGGTACGACTGGCTGCTCCGCTGTCCTCTCCTGCCGCGGATGAGGGTGTTGTGTTATGCAGATGACACCCTCGTCACATGCAGGGGAGGGACGTATGCGGAGGCGGCCCGTCTGGCAACAGTCGGTGCTACGCTGGTTGCGGACCGCATAGGGCTGTTGGGATTGGAGGTCTCCGTATCCAAAACGGAGGCCATCCTTTTCCACGGCCCTCGCCGGGGTCCCCCTCGCCGGGCGTCCATCTCCGTCCAGGGTGAGGAGGTGGTGGTGAAGGCCCAGTTAAAATATCTGGGTCTCACCCTGGACGGAAGATGGAACTTCGGGGCTCATTTCTCCCTTCTGGCCCCGAAGTTACTGTCCACCGCGGCTGCCTTGGGAAGGCTTCTGCCCAACGTCGGTGGGCCGCAGGCTCCGTGCCGGCGACTCTATGCCGGCATCGTGAGGAGTATGGCGCTGTACGGTGCCCCCATATGGTCGGGGTCCCTCACCGCCGATTCCAAGACCCTCTTGCGAAGGACGCAGAGGGTCTTAGCGGTGAGGATGATCAGGGGGTACCGTACAGTGTCGTACACTGCGGCCACACTCCTGGCGAGCGATCCGCCTTGGGAGCTGCAGGCGGAGGTGCTCGCCGGGGTGTATTGGCACCGGGCGGAAGCCAGGACCAGAGGAGTAAGGTCCGAGGCAGCTCGAATCAGGGCTTCAGCTCACCGAGCCCTGATTCGACGGTGGACGAGGGACTTAGAGTCCCCTGCCGCCGGTCTGACGACAGTGGGGGCAGTTCGCCCCCACTTGGATCGTTGGATCAACCGGCGACACGGGACTCTGACGTTCCGTCTTGTGCAGGTGCTCACGGGGCACGGATGCTTCGGAAAGTACCTGCACAAGATTGCAAGAAGGGAGGCGGCCCCGTCCTGCCACCACTGTGACGAGTCCGTCGACACGGCTCGTCACACCGTGGCGGAGTGCGCAGCCTGGGGTCATCAGCGCGCTGAGCTGGTGGCCGTGGTTGGCGGGGACCTCTCGTTGCCGCGCCTTGTTGGCGCGATGGTCGGCAGCGAGAGGTGTTGGGCCGCTATGGCCTCCTTCTGCGAGCAAGTCATCGCCGCGAAGGAGGCCGCGGAGCGGGTCAGGGAGCAAGCCTCTCCCTCTGACCCGCTCCGCCGGGGGAGGCTGGGAAGAAGGAGGCGGGAGTACGCCCGCCGCTTCCTCTCCCAGCAGTAGGCCTTGGTGAGAGGGGGGGGTGACCCCTCTCACCTACCATAGGCCTACGCCGTGAGGGTGTCTTAAGTTGCTCGGGGCACCCTCGCACGGGGGGTAACCGCCGGGGCGGCACGGTGAGTGCTAACGCGATCCCGTGTCGTCCCATTAAGGCGTTGAGGGCAACCGTTGGTTTTTTAGTGGGTAGCCTTAAAAATGGCGGCGTCCTCTATGCCGCCGGGTAGTCCCACATAACCCTCCGGCCATCACCTTCCTGGTCGGCGGGTATCCGTAACGGATTTTTCCAACGCAAAAAAAAAAAAAAAAAAAAAAAAGGTTAGGTTAGGTTAGGTTAGGTTAGGTTAGGTTAGGTTAGGTTAGGTTAGGTTAGGTTAGGTTAGGTTAGGTTAGGTTAGGTTAGGTTAGGTTAGGTTAGGTTAGGTTAGGTTAGGTTAGGTTAGGTTAGGTTAGGTTAGGTTAGGTTAGGTTAGGTTAGGTTAGGTTAGGTTAGGTTAGGTTAGGTTAGGTTAGGTTAGGTTAGGTTAGGTTAGGTTAGGTTAGGTTGGATTCGAGGTTGAACTGCCGTAGCGAGCGGACGTGTTGATAGTGTGCGCTCTGTGGTAGTAATAAAGTAGTAGTAAATTGGAGGTTTCTATCGGTTATTAAAAAGGCCCTTTTCAGGGCCCCGATGGTGATTTCTTTATTAAGTTGTGTTTCTTTGGGTTTTTTTTTTTTTTTGTTTTTTTTTTTTTTTTTTTTTTTTTTTTTTTTGTTTGTTTTTTTTTTTTTTTTTTTTTTTTTTTTTTTTTTTTTGTTTGTTTTTTTTTTTTTTTTTTTTTTTTTTTTTTTTTTTTTTTTTCTTTTTTCTTTTTTTCTTTTCTTTCCTTCTTTTCTTTCCTTCTTTTCTTTCTTATCTTTTTTTTTTTCTTTCTTTTTTTTTTTTCTTTTCTTTTTTTTTTTTTTTTTTTTTTTTTTTTTTTTTTTTTTTTTTTTTTTTTTTTTTTTTACGTGGTTTTGTTGTTGTTTTCGTTGTTTTCTTTTCTTTCGTGTGTGTCTTTCTTTATCGTGTTTTGTAGCCTTTTTTTTTTAAGGCTTGTTTTGTTTTCGCTGAGACCTCTGTGGCTCGGACATCATGTCCGACCACGAGGTCACAGCCACGCGCAAGCGCCCCCTTAGCGGGGTCGTAGATTCGCCCAGCGACGCAACCGATAGCGACTTTGAGCTGGGTGTTACAGGCAAATGTAACACCGCTCGTCGTGGTCGTTCCGCTGCAGGCGTACGTGGGACTGGTCTTGCTCGGGCGAAGGCCGACTTACGGGCCCTTGCCCTCGAAGCCGAGGACGAGGAATTAGAGAGGGCTCTTGGTTCGCGGGCCTTCCGTAAGGCTGCTACATCCTCCGAAACCTTAGTGTGTTCGGAGGAAGAAACTGCTCGGGGTGCTGCTCCGAGGCCTGACCCAGAGGTGTTGGGGCCCGAGGAGCTTCGGGCTTTGGCTGGGAAATGCGCCGCGTCCATCCTTGAGGTTAGCCGGAAGTCAGGCAACCTCAAGGGGACGATGGTGAAGGCTCTCAAGGAGGCATCAAGGGACCTCCTTGAGGTTGTCGACACTCTCCTGAGCCGCACCGAGGCAGACGAGACGCGCCGGTTAAGGTCCGCTAATGCGCGCCTCATGAAGGAGGTTGAGGGCCTTAAAGCAGAGGTTAAGGCCCACCGCCGCGAGTTTGTGGAGCTGAAATCGGCAGCGGCTAAAGCCGCTCCTGAAGCTTCCTCCCGCGACGCGGATTTTATAGAGGAAATGAGGCGCTCCATCGTATCCTCTGTTGGCAATATGGTAAATGCCAGATTTGCCAACATCGAGGAGCGCCTCCTTCCCGAGAGGGTGATGCGCCCGCCTCTGGCGGCAGATCGCAGGGCGAGTGTGGCAGCCCCTATTGCCCCTCGCCAACCGGGTGCGGCGAGACCTGCTGGGGGTTCGGTGTCGGCTGGAACGCCGGCAGTTTTAATGCCGGCGCCTGCTCCCGTCACCACCGAGGCTTGGTCCTCTGTGGTGCGGCGGGGTACTAAGAGGGGCCCCAGGACTGTGTTCCCAGCTTCGGTGGCCCAGTCATCCGCGGCCCCAAGGACGGTCCAGCCGACACCGGTTGGACTTCAGACGAGAAAGGGAAGAAAGGGAGGGAGAAGAAAGGGCAATAAGGCCAGCCAGCCCGTGCAGGGCCAAAAACCCCCTCCCAAGCTGCCGTCCTCGCGGTCTCCGGCCGTTATTATAACGCTGCAGACCGGGGCGGCAGCTAAGGGTGTGACCTATGCCCAGGTCCTCGAGCGCGCCGCCGAAAAAATAGATCTCGGTGAGATCGGGCTCGAGGCTGGGCTGAAAATTCGCAGGTCTGCCACGGGGGCTAGACTTCTGGAGTTGCCCAAGGCGGCTCCAGAAAAGGCCGAGAAATTGGCCCAATCTCTCCGATCGGTGCTGGACGGGGTGGCGGATGTCGTCCAGCCCATCAAACGGGTCGGTATGAGAGTTGGGGGCCTGGACGATTCCGCCACGTCCGAGAAAGTAAAGCTGGCGATTTGCCGCGCTGCCAACTGCCCCAACGAATCGGTCCATGTGGGCGAGATTCGCTGGGGCTACGGGGCTACGGGCTCCGTTGTTGCCCGTTGCCCTGTCGAAGTGGCGAAAACCATTTTGAATGCGGGCAGACTCCTGGTGGGCTGGAGCTCGGCCAGGGTCGAGCTCCTAGAAGAGCGTCCGATGAGGTGCTTCCGGTGCCAAGAACCGGGGCACACTCGGGCGCTCTGCCCATCAGGCGTCGATAGGAGCGACGTATGCTTCCGGTGCGGTTTATCGGGTCACAATCGCGACAGCTGCACCGGAGTCCTTCGGTGTGCCGTCTGCGCAGACCTCGGTCTCCAGGCGGGACACGAACTGGGGAGCCGAGCGTGCAAGGCTCCCCGGAAGAAAGGCAAGGCAGCTGGTCCCTCCCCAGCTGCCCCAAGCAGAGGTCGCCTACAGGCGCCAGTTGAAGCCATGTCGTCATGAATAGACGACGACATGGCTTCCTACAGGCGAACCTGAACCACTCCGCCAGGGCCCAGGATTTGTTCATCCAGGCAATGGTGGAGTGGGATATCAGTATAGCGGTGGCTTGTGAGCCCTACTATGTCCCCCCTAATTCCAACTGGGCGGGGGACACTAGCGGTTCCGTGGCTGTGGTTGCGGGTTCTGGTCCCGGTCCCCCTTTCTCCACCTTGGAGACTGGCCCGGGTTTGGTCGTGGCGCGGTGGGGGGAGTACGTCGTCATCGGCGCGTACTTCTCCCCCAATCGTCGACTGGCGGAGTTCGAGACTTTCCTCGACTCCGTCAGTGCGGCGATTGGCAGACAGGCGTCGGGGAAGCTCATCTTCCTCGGCGACCTGAACGCCAAATCCGCGGCCTGGGGGAACCACGCCACGGACGCTAGGGGTAGGGCCGTCCAGGCCTGGTCACTCCTCTCCGGTCTGTCCCTCCTCAATAGAGGGACCGATGCGACCTGCGTGCGACAGCAAGGGAGTTCCGTGGTGGACGTTTCGTTCGCCACCCCAGCTGTCGCACGCACGGTCGTCGACTGGAGAGTCGAGACGGAGGTGGAGACTCTTTCGGACCATCTCTACGTCCGATTTGAGATCTCCACCTCCCGGCCGGACCAGGCCGGGCCACCGCGAGGGGGGAGTCGCTTTCCTCGTTGGGCACTTAAACGTTTGGATCGGGAAATGGCCAAGGAGGCAGCCATAGTTCAGGGCTGGGCCTTTCCCGATCCGCCCAACGAGGAAACCGACGTGGAGGTGTCGGCTGGCCGCATGCGCGAGGCCCTATCACGGGTCTGCGATGCGGCCATGCCGAGGGTGGGGTCTAGGCCCCGGCGCAAAGCAGTGTACTGGTGGTCGTCCGAAATAGCCGAACTTCGGACGGCCTGTTGCAGGGCTCGGAGGGCCTTCGTCCGGTGTCGCCGTCGTCACGGCTTCGACCCGGATCTGGAGGCCCAGCTGCGGAGTCGTTATCGCGAAGCGAAGTCGACTCTGCGGCTGGCGATTCGGAAGGCGAAGGACCTGGCTCGGGAGGAGATCCTGGCAGGTCTCGATAGGGACCCATGGGGGCGCCCGTATCGGGTGGCACGGAATAAACTCCGCGCCGCTTGCGCCCCGGTCATGGAGTCCCTTCAGCCGGATTTCCTCGAGCGGCTGGTGGGGGACCTATTCCCGGAATCCACCGGCCACTCGCCTCCCGTGATGGCCCCCCCTTCTTCTAATGGGGGGGTGGGTTCTGTCCCAGACATCACGGAGGCCGAGCTGGAGGTCGCCTTGAGTCGTCTCCGAGCCCGCAGTACTGCGCCGGGGCCGGACGGTATTCCGGGGCGAGTTCTATTCCTCGCCCTGGAATACTTGGGGGGCAGGCTTCGGGAACTGTTCAACCTTTGTTTGCGCACTGGACAGTTCCCGAAGGCCTGGAAAGAGGGCAGATTGTGCCTGTTGCGGAAGGACGGTCGTTCTGCCGACTCCCCTTCCGCATACAGGCCAATCGTGCTGCTGGACGAGACGGGCAAACTCTTCGAGAGAATTCTCTCTGCCCGTCTCGTCCAACACCTCGAGGAGGTGGGGCCGGGTCTCTCGAATGCTCAGTTCGGCTTCAGGGCGGGTCGATCGACGATCGACGCCCTGAGGGCTCTGAGAGACCTGACCCAAGAGGCAACTCGCGAGGGGGACGTGGTCCTGGCGGTATCGCTGGACGTCGCCAATGCCTTCAACAGTCTTCCGTTTGAGACTTTGGTTGAGGCACTCCGGTTCCATGGAGTGCCTCCCTATCTTCGGAGACTGTTGGGGGGCTACCTGCAGGACAGAGAGGTCCTGTGGGTTGGCGGCGACCAGCGTATACACCGGCGTAGCGTATGCCGCGGGGTTCCACAGGGGTCCGTCTTGGGCCCGGTCTTGTGGAACCTCGGGTACGACTGGCTGCTCCGCTGTCCTCTCCTGCCGCGGATGAGGGTGTTGTGCTACGCTGATGACACCCTCGTCACATGCAGGGGAGGGACGTTTGCGGAGGCGGCCCGTCTGGCAACAGTCGGTGCTACGCTGGTTGCGGACCGCATAGGGCTGTTGGGATTGGAGGTCTCCGTATCCAAAACGGAGGCCATCCTCTTCCACGGCCCTCGCCGGGGTCCCCCTCGCCGGGCGTCCATCTCCGTCCAGGGTCAGGAGGTGGTGGTGAAGACCCAGTTAAAATATCTGGGTCTCACCCTGGACGGAAGATGGAACTTCGGGGCTCATTTCTCCCTTCTGGCCCCGAAGTTACTGTCCACCGCGGCTGCCTTGGGAAGGCTTCTGCCCAACGTCGGTGGGCCGCAGGCTCCGTGCCGGCGACTCTATGCCGGCATCGTGAGGAGTATGGCGCTGTACGGAGCCCCCATATGGTCGGGGTCTCTCACCGCCGATTCCAAGACCCTCTTGCGAAGGACGCAGAGGGTCTTAGCGGTGAGGATGATCAGGGGGTACCGTACAGTGTCGTACACTGCGGCCACACTCCTGGCGAGCGATCCGCCTTGGGAGCTGCAGGCGGAGGTGCTCGCCGGGGTGTATTGGCACCGGGCGGAAGCCAGGACCAGAGGAGTAAGGTCCGAGGCAGCTCGAATCAGGGCTTCAGCTCACCGAGCCCTGATTCGACGGTGGACGAGGGACTTAGAGTCCCCTGCCGCCGGTCTGACGACAGTGGGGGCAGTTCGCCCCCACTTGGATCGTTGGATCAACCGGCGGCACGGGACTCTGACGTTCCGTCTTGTGCAGGTGCTCACGGGGCATGGGTGCTTCGGTGACTACCTGCACAAGATTGCAAGAAGGGAGGCGGCCCCGTCCTGCCACCACTGTGACGAGTCCGTCGACACGGCTCGTCACACCGTGGCGGAGTGCGCAGCCTGGGGTCATCAGCGCGCTGAGCTGGTGGCCGTGGTTGGCGGGGACCTCTCGCTGCCGCGCCTTGTTGGCGCGATGGTCGGCAGCGAGAGGTGTTGGGCCGCTATGGCCTCCTTCTGCGAGGAAGTCATCGCCGCGAAGGAGGCCGCGGAGCGGGTCAGGGAGCAAGCCTCTCCCTCTGACCCGCTCCGCCGGGGGAGGCTGGGAAGAAGGAGGCGGGAGTACGCCCGCCGCTTCCTCTCCCAGCAGTAGGCCTTGGTGAGAGGGGGGGGTGACCCCTCTCACCTGCCATAGGCCTACGCCGTGGGGGTGTCCTAAGTTGCTCGGGACACCCTCGCTCGGGGGGTAACCGCCGGGGCGGCACGGTGAGTGCTAACGCGATCCCGTGTCGTCCCACTAAGGCGTTGAGGGCAACCGTTGGTTTTTTAGTGGGTAGCCTTAAAAATGGCGGCGTCCTCTATGCCGCCGGGTAGTCCCACATAACCCTCCGGCCATCACCTTCCTGGCCGGCGGGTATCCGTAACGGATTTTTCCAACGCAAAAAAAAAAAAAAAAAAAAAAAAAAAGGTTAGGTTAGGTTAGGTTAGGTTAGGTTAGGTTAGGTTAGGTTAGGTTAGGTTAGGTTAGGTTAGGTTAGGTTAGGTTAGGTTAGGTTAGGTTAGGTTAGGTTAGGTTAGGTTAGGTTAGGTTAGGTTAGGTTAGGTTAGGTTAGGTTAGGTTAGGTTAGGTTAGGTTAGGTTAGGTTAGGTTAGGTTAGGTTAGGTTAGGTTAGGTTAGGTTAGGTTAGGTTAGGTTAGGTTAGGTTAGGTTAGGTTAGGTTAGGTTAGGTTAGGTTAGGTTAGGTTAGGTTAGGTTAGGTTAGGTTAGGTTAGGTTAGGTTAGGTTAGGTTAGGTTAGGTTAGGTTGGGGGGCCATGCTGGAAACCTCCTCGTGTGCCCGTCCGCTACCAATGTTGTCCGGATTCGTCCGGCGGGATTGGAAGCGGTACGGGCCGGTGCTCCCTGGGGGACGGTTAATGCGGTCTTTCGGGATCGCGTTAGCCGTCTGCTAATGTCCAGCGCGGGGTTGTCAGCCATGAGGTGCCCGAGTCTGGCTCATGGTTGGCAAGGGGGGTTCACGCGGCGGTCTGCCCTTAGGGGTGGTCCGTCTGCGGCGGCGGGCTCGGGTCCCTTTCCTTCGGCCTCAGCCGTTGGAAAGTGGGCCTGGGCAATTCGGTGGGAGGGCACAGGCCCTCTTTTCCGTGGGACAGCCGCGGGGTCATTCCGGGTACTTCTCTGTTTGCAGAGTTGACCTTGGGGTGGCCTCGTGGTTGCGGGGGTTTTAGGGGCGTTTAGGGCTTGGGGTTCTTCCTTTCGAGTCGCTCTTTAAGGAGCGGTTCGGACGGTTGTTTCCCCTTGCAAAAGATGGTGCCCGGATTAACCTTCGTGGAGCGTGACACCACGGTCTTGCTCGGCGATCGTTAGTCCCGGCTTGGTGGGTCCCCGACTTATGCCTCTTTCTTGCTGGACTCGGTTGACTACCGTGTTCGGCGGTAGAGGCCTGTCGGGTTCGAGGTCGGGCTCCCTTTTTGAGTGGTGGTCTTGCGCGGCGGCGGTCCGTTGGCAGTTTCGGCCCTGTCAGCCAGCCGGGTCGTGCTTGACTCTCCGCTCATGTGGAGTCCGAACGGTGGTCTTCCTTCGGGGAGATCACCGCCGAGGGAGCTGGGCCTGGACGAGGTCCTCAGGCGTCTTGGGGTTGAGCATAGACTCTCCCGGGCGTTTGGGTTCCGGACCGGGCCTGGCTAGAAGAGGGCTTCGGCCTTCTTCTTAAGGTGGGCTTGGGTGGGGGGGAGGGGACCCCCCCGCGATCTATCAAGCCTGCCGACTATGGAGGGGGCCTCTCGTTGCGGGGTGCCCTCTACGTGGTGTCCGTCGGGGCGCCGCGGTTGTATGCGCAAGCGTTCCCGCGGTGTCCCATCATGACGGCGACGGCAACCGTCTGGTTTAGTGAGTAGGAGTCTCACATACCCAGCGCCTTCCTCCCCTGGAATGCGGTGGGACCCATGATGGGTTCCAGACGTTAAAAAAAAAAAAAAAAAAGGTTAGGTTAGGTTAGGTTAGGTTAGGTTAGGTTAGGTTAGGTTAGGTTAGGTTAGGTTAGGTTAGGTTAGGTTAGGTTAGGTTAGGTTAGGTTGGGGAGCCATGCTGGAAACCTCCTCGTGTGCCCGTCCGCTACCAGTGTTGTCCGGATTCGTCCGGCGGGATTGGAAGCGGTACGGGCCGGTGCTCCCTGGGGGACGGTTAATGCGGTCTTTCGGGATCGCGTTAGCCGTCTGCTAATGTCCAGCGCGGGGGTCGGCTATGAGGAACATAGCCGACGAAACGCTACCAAGGTGCCTTGGTCTGGTTTTCATGGTCTTCGTGTCCGTGGCGATCAGAACGGAGGTTCTTGGCTAGCGTGGGGAGGCGTTTTCGGCTGCCTCCTTCTGGGGCAGTCGATGGGAGGCCAGACCTTGAGTGATTGCTCCTGGCTGGTCGGGGGGGCCCGGTACCCCTTAGTGAGTGTTTCGGCGCTCGGTCTCGGGGTATTGGGATGCGGGGTCCCGTCTCTCCCTGCAGCGGGCTTGTTCGCGGGTCCGCTGTGGACGGAGTTCAGACCTTCGCAGAGGTGGGTCGAACCTTACGGCCGGTCTCTTGGGGGTGGTGCTTGCGCTGCTCCCGAGGGTTGTAGGTTTGGGGCGTAGTGCTGCTGCCCATGCTTCACTAGTTTTAGGCCCGGTCGTTAGCTTCCGGGCGAGCGGCCATAGGTAGTCTAGTTAGAGGCTTGGCATAGTAGTAGTACTAGTTCGTAGTGGTGCTTAAGCTTGCTTCTAGTGTTGGCCCGGCTGACCCGCAGTGAGCCCTGTTTGGACTATCCAACTTGCTCGAATGCGGAGGCCATAGGTAGTCTAGTTTGTGGCTTTAGTAGTTAGGTAGCTAGACTAGGGTGTCGGTCCCGGTCCTTCTGTCTCCGGCAGAGCTGGCTGTGCGATAGATACCTTTGTCTGGCTAGAGGCGGACCGATCCCGATGCCGGTTGCCGGTGTGGTGTTCATCAACGTGCTCGGTGGCGAATGGATCTGGGAAGCCGTAGCTAGAAGTAGTTAGCGGTAGTTAGAAGTAGCTAGTTCTAGTTTAAGGGGTGTGTTGGCCCGGACCCGATGCCAGTGGCGAATGGTCGAGGGCATGTCCGGATCAGTGGCCGTCGTTAGCGGTGGCCCTGTTGCCGGTCGGTCGGTGAGTCCGGTGGGTACTTAACTGTGCAGCCGGACAGGCAGTTTTTGCCACCGTCGAGTCGTAAACTCCTGCAGGTGTGGCGGTCATGTGAAGCAGCCTGCAGGGGAGCGAGGGTCTTGCCTTAATTGGCCGGACCGCGAGGAGTAAACCTCTTTAAAAAATCCTCAATTCTCGGCGTTTTGTTGCGTGACGTCGGGGTGCTCGTAAGAGAGGCTGGGGAGTTCATCAGCCGCTAGCGCACAACCCTGGAATACCACCCGACCTTCCAGGTGTATTAGGGTTACCCGGGCAAGAGGCTCTGCCGGGGCTGACAATTTAGTTCCTCAATACTCGTGGGATTTGTTATGGAAAATCTTAAACACAAAAACGACGTTGAGAGAGAGGAGAGGAGGACGAGGAGGGGAGAGAATAAGGAGAGGCAGGTGACGAGGAGCGTCACGAGTAGGGAGTCTAGTGCGGGGCGGCAGGACGAGGACATGGACTCCGACTGCAGCTTCGCAACTGGACGGTCCCAAAGCCCCGCTACGGGCGGGAAGCTTTGGCGCAAGAGGCGACGCCCGAACCCCGAGTTGGAGCTGTCCGACGACGAGGATTCGGAGCGGTCTGCGTCTGCGTCAAGAGGCCGAGGGCGGCCCCCGACGACGGGGGAGTACGTAGGTTTGGCCGATGCCAAAAGAGCTCTTCTCGCTGCAAAGCGGGAAGAGTTCAAGGCGTTGGTAGAGGAAGAGCTAGAGAAGAGCGTCGCTGTAACTCGCAAGAGGCGGGAACAGCGAGCCGCTGAACTAGCTTCGACCTCGGGGCAGGTATCGGAGTCGGGCGTCGGACCCAGCAATAGGTCCACGGCCCTGAGCAAGCAGCAGGTCGTAGAGGACTTGGCTATTATTGCGAAAATAGCCACAAAGTCCAAAAACCTGAAGGGGACCATAGTCCGCGAGCTCAAGGATGCGGTGGCTTCAATAGCCGAGGCCGTGGAAGTCCTGGGATCGCGGACTCTCACTGAAGAGACGCGGCGGCTGCAGGCGGACAATGCTCGCCTGCAAGCCGAGATGGACACTCTCCGCAAGGAGATGTCCACATTAAGAGGAGACATGGAGAAGGCACGGAAGCAGGGTTGTCCGGCGCCCTCTGCCACCGAATTGACGGAGGCTGCGACCCCTGCAACGCAGCCTCAGACAGCCTCGCTGGAAGAGATCTGTCGGGCGGTCATGTCCCAGGTGGGGACCATGGTGAACGCCCGACTGGCCTCCATAGAGGACCGGCTCCTCCCGGAGACGAGGCTTCGGCCTCCGCTGGCGGCCGACAAGAGGCGGGAGGCGGTGCAGACCACTGAGTCAGCTAAGACCGCCGCCCCACCCTCTGCGGGCCCCAGCGGGTCGGCGCAGAAGACGTCTAAGGGAGCGAAGGCGAAGCAAAAAGAGGCGCAGCCGCAGGCAAAGCCGAAGGCTATCGAGCCTCAGGCGAAGCCAAAGGCTACCGAGCCTCAGGCGAAAGCGGCAAAGCCGGCCAAGAAGGGACAGGGAAAGGGCCCTGCTGGACCTTCTGCATCGCGGTCGAAACCGCAGTCGCAGAAGCCAGGGACCGCTCCCAAAAGAAAGCTCCGGGCAGAACGATCCACGGCTGTGGTATTGACTCTGCATCCCGAAGCCGAGGCCACTGGCGTCACTTACGCCCAGGTCTTGGCGGAGGCGAAGCAGAAGGTCAACCTGGCCGACCTTGGTATTAAGGACCTAAGGTTCAGGAAGGCGGTCACTGGTGGCCGCATCCTGGAACTGCCCGGAGCGAATACCGGGGGTATGGCGGACTCTCTCGCTAAAAAGCTGAGAGAGTCACTGCCCGAAGGGCAGGTCAGGGTCTCTAGACCCACGAGGTGCGCAGAAATGCGCATTTCGGGACTGGACGACTCCGTGTCCAGCGTTGACGTGGCTACGGCCGTCGCACGGGTTGGTGGGTGCAACGTCGACGAAGTCCGGTGTGGGGCTGTCACCGTCGGCGCCGGTGGCCTCGGTGCTGCGTGGGTTCGTTGCCCGGTCGCAGCGGCCAAGAAGGTGTCCGGCGGCGGCAGGCTCCTCGTCGGTTGGGTGTCGGCGCAGGTCCGCGTCTTGGACGATCGGCCCCTCAGGTGCTTCCGGTGCCTGGAGATTGGGCACGTCAGGACCAAGTGCACTGCGGAGGTCGACAGGAGCGACCTCTGCTATCGGTGCGGAAGGCCCGGGCACAAGGCCCAGGAGTGCTCTGCCGAGCCGCACTGCGTCACGTGCGCAGCGGCCGGCAGACCGGCCAAGCATCGGGTGGGGACCAAGGAGTGCGTCCCCGCCCCGAAGGGAAGGAAGCCGGGCAAGGCTGGCAGAGGTCTTAGGGCCTCAAAGCAGCCTTCCAGGCCCATAGAGGATCCCATGGTCATCGAATAAGATGGCCATGCGGATTCTACAGGCGAATATCAACCACTGCGCCAGGGCTCAGGACCTATTGTTCCAAAGCATGGCGGAGTGGTTGGTGAACGTCGTCGTGATCGCCGAGCCCTACTACGTCCCTTCGGGGGACGACTGGGCCGGCGACAGGGACGGTGTGGTGGCGATCGGGACCCGGACAGCGGCCGGATCCACGGTCTTCGGAGGAGTGACGAAGGGTCGAGGCTACGTCTCGGCTCTCGTCGGAAACGTGACACTGATCGGGGTCTACTTCTCTCCGAATCGCAGTGTCGCCGACTTCGAACAGTTTCTGGTCGAAGTCGGTGCCCTCGTCGGGAGGAGTGGCCCCGGTCGGGTCCTCGTGGTCGGCGACCTGAATGCCAAATCCATGGCTTGGGGTTGCCCGGCCACGGACGCACGTGGAGAGCTCCTCGAAGACTGGGTAGTCGCGTCCGGTCTTGTCGTCCTGAACCGCGGGTCGGTACATACGTGCGTGCGGCAACAGGGTGGTTCGATCGTCGACATCACGTTCGCCGATCCCACCCTGGCGCGCCGTATCCGAGGCTGGCGGGTGATGGAGGATGTGGAGACGTTGTCGGACCACCGCTACGTGAGGTTCGACGTCTCCGCACTCCCCGCCCCGCCGAGTGCCCCGAGTCGACCCTCGCGCGAGGAGGGCCCGCGATGGGCTCTGAAGCGTCTGGACAGGGAGGCGCTGGTGGAGGCTGCCCTGGTCCAGGCCTGGGTAGGAGCGCCGGAAGGCGCTGTGAATGTAGAGGCGGAAGCTGTGCGTCTGGGCCAGACCATGTCGCACATCTGCGATGCGGCGATGCCCCGCGTACGTTCCGCGACTCCGAGGCGCGGCGTTTACTGGTGGTCTGAGGAGCTATCGCGGCTCCGAGAGACCTGCGTGGCTCTCAGGCGCCAGTACACCAGATGTCGGAGGCGGCGGCGACGGGACCAAGAGCTTGAGAGTCAGCACTATACTCGATATCGTGAGGCAGTGCTGGCTTTCGTAGCGGCCATCGCCAAAGCCAAAGACCTGGCCGAAGCGGAGATGGCGGAATCCCTGGACAGGGATCCGTGGGGGAGGCCGTACAAGATGGTGAGGCGAAAGCTTCGACCGTGGGCCCCCCCGCTGACCAAGACTCTCCAGCCGGAGTTGCTGGAGTCCGTAGTCACGGCATTGTTCCCTCGAGGTACCGACCATCGGGTACCTCGTATGGCGCCGGTGACTGAGGCGGTAGAGGATGAGCGTTGGGACGCAGCACGGGATGTCTCCGTAGGTGAGTTGGGGGCTGCAGCGCTTCGGCTTCGGTCGAAGAACACTGCGCCGGGACCCGACGGCATCCCCGGGCGCGCCTGGGCCTTGGCTATAGGGCCTTTAGAGCCTTTAGTGCTGAGCCTCTTCAACGCTTGCTTGCGGCAGGGCCGGTTCCCGCGGACGTGGAAGATTGGGAAACTGGTGTTGTTGCGCAAGGAGGGGCGGCCGGTTGCCGAGCCATCGGCATATCGACCGATAGTGCTTCTCGACGAGGCGGGTAAGCTCTTTGAGCGGGTTTTATCCGCTCGCCTCGTCAAGCACTTGGGGGAGTCCGGTCGGGATCTCAGCGACCATCAATTTGGCTTCCGCAAGGGCAGGTCCACCCTCGACGCTGTCGGTCGGGTGAGGGCCCTGGCGGAGGCCTCGGTGTCTCGGGGCGGGGTGGTGTTGGCGGTGTCTCTCGATATCGCCAACGCGTTCAACACCCTTCCCTGGGCGACCATTTTGGAGGCGTTGAGGTTCCACGCCGTGCCCGGGTACTTGCGTCGCGTCGTAGCGGATTACCTCTGCGACCGCGCCGTCTGCTACCCGTCTGGCGACGGCTGGATTCGTAGGGAGGTGTCGTGCGGTGTTCCCCAGGGGTCGGTTCTCGGACCTCTCCTGTGGAACATCGGCTACGACTGGGTGCTGCGCGGTGCCAACTTACGGGGTGTCGAAGTAACTTGTTACGCCGACGACACTCTCGTAACGGCACGCGGCGTCAGCTACCGGGAGGCCAGTGTTCTGGCGACGGCTGGGGTCGCGCAGGTAGTGGCGCGCATTAGAAGGTTGGGGCTTGAGGTTGCATTGCACAAATCCGTCGCCGTGTGTTTTCACGGGCCGCGGAACGCACCTCCTGCCGGGTCGAGTTTGGTGGTCGGAGGAGTTTCCATCGCCGTCGGGCGTTCCTTGGAGTACCTTGGACTCGTCCTCGACAGTCGATGGAGCTTCGACGAGCACTTTCGGCGCCTAGCGCCGAAGCTAGTTAGGGCAGCCGGAGCGCTGTGTCGCGTCCTCCCAAATGTCGGGGGACCGAGCCTGAGCTGCCGGCGTCTGTACACCGGGGTGGTAAAGTCCATGGCGCTCTACGGGGCACCAATATGGGCCGATAGCCTCGACTCCCGCAACCGGGCCCTCTTGTGCAGAGCGCAGAGGGTCATGGCTGTCAGGGTGATCCGAGGGTATCGCACCATCTCGTGCGAGGCGGCCTGCGCTTTGGCCGGGACTCCACCGTGGGACCTGGACGCGTTGACGCTGGCGGAGGCGTATCGACGGAGGAGGCACGCCCGTCTTCGGGGGGAGGGTGGGGAGTCTGATTGGAGGCGCAGGGCACAGGAGGAGCTGCTCGTCACATGGCGAGAGAGGCTCAGAAAGCCCGGCGCTGGTAAATCGACTGCCCTGGCGATCGGTCCCATTCTTTCGGACTGGGTCGTTCGAAGGCACGGGGTGATGACCTTCCACCTGACGCAGATCCTTTCGGGGCACGGATGCTTCGGGAGGTATCTGTTTAGGGTGGCGGGTCGTGAGCCCACGATGATGTGCCACGAGTGCGGCTGCGCCGAGGATACGGCGCAGCACACGCTGGCTTCGTGCCCGCACTGGGCGGAGCCACGTGCTACACTCGTGGCTTCCATCGGGTCGGACCTCTCGCTCCCGGCCGTGGTGAAGGCCATGGTCTCGAGCGAAGAGGCGTGGGGTGCGGTGCGTTCCTTCTGCGAGGTCGTGATGTCGCAGAAGGAGGCGGCGGAGAGGCTCAGGGAGGAGGACGGAGCCGCTCTACCGATGCGCCGGAGGAGGGTGGGGCGCAGGCGTGTCGCTCACGAGCGCCGTCTGCCGCCGTAGCCCCCGGTACGGGTGGTGGACTGCGAAGTCCGCCACTCGCCACGGTCCCATCTCGGGGCCGGGGCTCTAGTGGGGTATGAGTCGGATCGGACTTCCTTGATTCCGAGCTCGGCGGCTTGCCGTCGGCTCGGAGATAAAGGTCGTCCAAAACGATCTGGCTCGGTCGGCTTGGGTGGGGAGCAGGGGAGCTCCTCGCCAGAAAACAAGCCGACCATCGGAGTGGGGCGCATCCCGGTCAACAGTTTGCGCCGCTCCATAGGGGGGGGTGGTGGCCGCCTACTTGGCGCTGCCTGCCGTTGGAGCAACGCGGATGTATGCTTCGGCGTTCCCGTGGCGCTCCTCTCTATACGGCGATGTGTTGACCGTCTGGTTTAGTGGGTAGGAGTCCCACATACCCACCGCCTTCCGCTCCCCTGGAATGCGGTGGAACTCATGAGAGTTCCAGACGGAAAAAAAAAAAAAAAAAAAAAAAAAGGTTAGGTTAGGTTAGGTTAGGTTAGGTTAGGTTGGGGGGCCATGCTGGAAACCTCCTCGTGTGCCCGTCCGCTACCAATGTTGTCCGGATTCGTCCGGCGGGATTGGAAGCGGTACGGGCCGGTGCTCCCTGGGGGACGGTTAATGCGGTCTTTCGGGATCGCGTTAGCCGTCTGCTAATGTCCAGCGCGGGGTTGTCAGCCATGAGGTGCCCGAGTCTGGCTCATGGTTGGCAAGGGGGGTTCACGCGGCGGTCTGCCCTTAGGGGTGGTCCGTCTGCGGCGGCGGGCTCGGGTCCCTTTCCTTCGGCCTCAGCCGTTGGAAAGTGGGCCTGGGCAATTCGGTGGGAGGGCACAGGCCCTCTTTTCCGGGGCACAGCCGCGGGGTCATTCCGGGTACTTCTCTGTTTGCAGAGTTGACCTTGGGTTGGCCTCGTGGTTTCGGGGTTTTAGGGGTGTTTAGGGCTTGGGGTTCTTCCTTTCGAGTCGCTCTCTAAGGAGCGGTTCGGACGGTTGTTTCCCCTTGCAAAAGATGGTGCCCGGATTAACCTTCGTGGAGCGAGACACCACGGTCTTGCTCGGCGATCGTTAGTCCCGGCTTGGTGGGTCCCCGACTTATGCCTCTTTCTTGCTGGACTCGGTTGACCACCGTGTTCGGCGGTAGAGGCCTGTCGGGTTCGAGGTCGGGCTCCCTTTTTGAGTGGTGGTCTTGCGCGGCGGCGGTCCGTTGGCAGTTTCGGCCCTGTCAGCCAGCCGGGTCGTGCTTGACTAACCGCTCATGTGGAGTCCGAACGGTGGTCTTCCTTCGGGGAGATCACCGCCGAGGGAGCTGGGCCTGGACGAGGTCCCCAGGCGTCTTGGGGTTGAGCATAGACTCCCCCGGGCGTTTGGGTTCCGGACCGGGCCTGGCTAGAAGAGGGCTTCGGCCTTCTTCTTAAGGTGGGCTTGGGTGGGGGGGAGGGGACCCCCCCGCGATCTATCAAGCCTGCCGACTATGGAGGGGGCCTCTCGTTGCGGGGTGCCCTCTACGTGGTGTCCGTCGGGGCGCCGCGGTTGTATGCGCAAGCGTTCCCGCGGTGTCCCATCATGACGGCGACGGCAACCGTCTGGTTTAGTGAGTAGGAGTCTCACATACCCAACGCCTTCCTCCCCTGGAATGCGGTGGGACCCATGATGGGTTCCAGACGTTAAAAAAAAAAAAAAAAAAAAAAAAAAAAAAAGGTTAGGTTAGGTTAGGTTAGGTTAGGTTAGGTTAGGTTAGGTTAGGTTAGGTTAGGTTAGGTTAGGTTAGGTTAGGTTAGGTTAGGTTAGGTTGGGGAGCCATGCTGGAAACCTCCTCGTGTGCCCGTCCGCTACCAATGTTGTCCGGATTCGTCCGGCGGGATTGGAAGCGGTACGGGCCGGTGCTCCCTGGGGGACGGTTAATGCGGTCTTTCGGGATCGCGTTAGCCGTCTGCTAATGTCCAGCGCGGGGGTCAGCTATGGGGTTCTTGCCCGGTACATAGCTGACAATGGGGGGTAATCGTTTGTGTCGTTTTGTTCGTTAGGTCCTTGTCTCTTGTTTCCTTGTTTTTGAGAGTGTCTTGTAGTGTCTTCTCAGTCGTGGGTGTTATTTGTTTTATGTCAACCCCGAGGTCCGACGCCTGCCGAGGGGTTGTGTAATGGCTAGGGCGTCCTCCCGGGGACCTTACCCCACAAAAAGGAATAACAAACATGAAGGCGAATCTCAAAAAGAAATTACCCCAGGAGGGTTCCGGCTGCCAAGCAGCCGGGCAATCCCTCACGGACGCTTCGGCCTCCGTCTTCCCCTCGTATTCTGGGGGGGGAAAAGAACGCCCTACTGTTCATTCAGATGATTCAGATACCAGCATGATAACGGCAGATTCAAGGGAGTCCCCGGCACCGTTATCATGCACCAAACAACCCGGCTCTAAGGAACGGAGCCGTTCAGCCTCGGATGAGAGCACAAGCAGTGACGAGTTGTCCACCGTCAAAAAGAGAGTGACACCAAAGAGAGGGAGAGGTCGTCCTCCTACCACTGGCCAATACGTGGGCCTGCGCAAGGCCAAGGAGGAGTATCTTAAACTCCAAAGAAAGGAGATGGAGCTGGAAGCAGAAAAGGACCTTGAGGAGCAGATTCGGCAGCGTCAGAAAATCAGAAACGCGCGTGATCTACTTGCTTCACCAGTTGTTGTTGCGGACACAATTGACCTTCGACAAGAAGCAATTAAAAACTTGGACATGGTCTGTAGCATAGCGACGAGATCTAAAAACCTTAAGGGCACATTTCAACGGGCCCTTAAGGATGCTGCGTCATCTATTAGAGCGTGCGTTGACAGCCTCATTGAACATAATGCCACGGAGGAAACCCGTCAACTTAAAGCAGCGAATGCTCAACTTCAAGCCGAGTTGGCGGAACTAAGAAAGGAGGTAGCTCAGCTGCGTGCTCACAATGAACGCTCCCCTAGTTTCAGAACTAATCCAGTTGCGTCGGCGATTAGCAGCAACATAAATGTTGATCAACTATCTAACTCCATCATGGCTCAATTGAGTACCATGATGAACACTCGCCTTGAAGAACTGGAGGTGAAGATACTATCGGGAAAGCACGACACTGCCGCCCAAAATAGTGGTACGGAGAAAGGAATCATCAGACCAATTGAACCTAAATCCTGCGAACAGAACCCAGGAAAAACAACACCTGATGTTCCTGGAGTTGAGCGCAGTAATCGCAAAGTCAGATCTAAGAAACGAAAAACAGCTAATACTAAAGTTGCACCGACACAACTCCAGACGGAACATTATAGTCGAAGTTTGGTCTCTAGATCTGACGATGCAGGTTGGGTGGAAGTTACCAGACGCCGCTCTAAAACTAATAAACCGAGGGTTCAAAAAGGAAAAGGGAAACCTAAAAGGAAGACAGTAAACCTACGGCCACCTCGGTCAGCTGCAGTAGTCTTAACCCTGCAGTCTGGGGCTTCTGAAAGGGGAGTATCTTACGCCAGCGTTCTTCGCGAAGCGAAGACTACAAACCTTTCCGAAATTGGACTCGATTCCTTCCGAGTAAGAAAGACTGCTACAGGAGCTAGGATTCTGGAGATACCGGGAACTGGCAATAGCGAGAAAGCCGACCAATTAGCAAATCGCTTGAAAGCTGCCCTCAATGTAAATGACGTTCGAGTCACTAGGGTAACGAAATGCGCTGAGATGCGCATTTCGGAGCTAGATGACTCCGTTACGAAGGAGGAAGTAGTGTCAGCCATATCTCGGGTAGGTGGTTGCCAAGAGATTCATATCAGGGCCGGAGAATTGCGCACAGACAACAGCGGCTTGCTGACAATCTGGGTACGGTGTCCAGTTTCGGCAGCGAAGAAAATCACTGAAAATGGGCGATTGATTGTCGGGTGCGTCTCAGCGCGAGCGGGGTTGCTGGATCGAAGACCTAGACGATGTTACCGGTGTCTCGAAATAGGACACGTCAAGGAACACTGCAAATCTGAGATCGATCGCAGTAGTCTTTGCTTCCGTTGCGGTCTGCCTGACCATAAAGCCAACGTCTGTCTAAGGGCGCCTCATTGCGTGCTTTGTGCTGATGTTAAGAAGCCATCAGGTCACGTAATCGGAAGCAAATCTTGTTCTGCTACTTTTCCGAGCCAACCACGCAGAGGACAGAATGCAGCTAAGGCAAAAAGTCAATTAGCAGACGAGGTTGTGCCCACACATGCCCAATAATGGCTACTACAAAATATCTATACAGCAACGTAAACCACTGTGCCAGAGCTCAAGACCTGCTTCTTCAGAGCCTGACTGAGTGGAATATCGGATTGGCGATAGTTACCGAACCCTACCATATTCCGTCTAGTGACAACTGGGTTTGTGATCAGAATAGTATGGTGGCAATTGTATCGCCTTGTAGGGGAGCTTCACTCATCTTTAACAGAGTCGTCAAGGGATGTGGTTGGGTAGCAGTTCTTTTACAAGATAACACTGTTGTCTTGGGTGCTTACTTCTCCCCAAACAAACCCTTGTCCGAGTTTGAAGCTTTCATAACAGAAATCGGAGTAACAATAAGCCAAATTCTTCCGTGCGAAGTGATAGTGGCTGGCGATTTTAATGCCAAATCAACTGCTTGGGGGTCACCTAATACAACCGCTCGCGGAGATATATTAGAGGAATGGTTGCTGAGCTTGGGGTTGGTAATCCTCAACAAGGGATTGGTTCATACGTGTGTTCGGGCGCAAGGTGGATCCATAATAGATGTTTGTTTTACTAGTCCAGCAATAGCAAATCGTGTGCGAGGCTGGAGAGTTCTCGAGGATATCGAAACTCTATCGGATCATAGATATATCCGTTTCGAGGTTCTCTCCGCCTCGGGCATCCGTTCTCAAAATACTAGAGTACTAAACGGGGAAGGCCCAAGATGGCAACTAAAACGTCTTGACAAGGAGATGGTCAAAGAAGCGGCGATGGTCGAAAACTGGGTACCCATGCCCGAAGGACCCATCGTGATTGAGCAAGAAGTGAATCGATTCCATAACTCTATGACCCACATCTGTGATGCGTCAATGCCCCGGGCAGGTCGTAACTCCTCTATAAAACAGGTGTATTGGTGGTCCGTGGAAATCTCACAGCTCCGCATGGACTGCGTGTCAGCGAGGCGCCAATACACCCGATGCCGAAGAAGAAGGCGTAGAAATCACGATCTTGAGAGTCAACTCTATTCCGTCTATGTCTCGGCTAAAGATGCACTTAAGATCAGCATATCACGTGCAAAGTATGCGGCTAAAAAGGAAATGCTGGAAGCCGTCAACCGAGATCCTTGGGGGCGGCCGTACAGAATGGTGACAGGGAAACTCCGGCCCCAAGCCCCTCCACTGACCTATTCTATCCGACCTGAGCTGACCGATCGCGTAGTGGCTGAACTATTTCCCTTCAGGGAGGACTTCTTGCCACCGCGAATGGCATCCTATTGCACAATTACCGAAGAATCCGACATACCCAGGGTGACCGAAGGGGAGTTTGGTGTAGCGGTGGATAGGCTCAAGGCCAAGAACACTGCTCCCGGCCCCGACGGCATACCCGGTCGGGTATTAGGACTAGCTCTACATGAACTTGAGTCAAGACTGAGGAGCATTTTGGACGCGTGCCTGTCCCAATCACAGTTTCCACGACGGTGGAAGACAGGTCGCCTAGTGCTCCTCCAAAAAGATGGACGCCCGGCTGACTCACCTTCAGCCTATCGTCCTATTGTTCTGCTGGATGAGGTGGGCAAACTGTTCGAGCGCATAATCGCCGCTAGGATTGTCAGCCACCTCCAAACCATTGGCCCGGATCTGGCAGAAAACCAATTTGGATTCCGTCGTGGTCGATCGACGGTGGATGCAATCCTACGCGTCAAGTCTGCTACTCAGGAGGCGATTGAGCGAGGACAGGTTGTGTTGGCGGTGTCTTTAGACATCTCCAACGCGTTTAATAGCTTGCCCTGGAGCTGCATAAAGGAGGCGCTCCGATATCATCGTTTCCCACCTTATCTATGCAGAATAATTGATGCTTACTTATCTGATCGGGCTATTTCGTATCCTACGCAAGATGGTTGGAAAAGACGAGAAATGACCTGCGGTGTTCCTCAGGGGTCGGTCCTAGGACCCCTCTTGTGGAACATAGGATATGATTGGGTGTTACGTGGAGGAAATATAACGGGTATCGCTGTCACCTGCTATGCCGACGATACCCTGGTGACAGCCCGTGCAGAAACTCCAAGAAAAGCCGCTATACTGGCCGCCATTGGAGTTAATCACGTGTTTTCACGCATTCGCCGTCTTGGTCTTGAGGTGGCTCTTAATAAGTCCGAGGCTCTCTGCTTCCATGGGCCTCGGAACACGCCGACTACTAGTGAAAGTATTACTGTGGGCGGTACCCGCATCTGCATCGGGTCGACGATGAGATATCTCGGTCTCGTCCTCGATAGCAGATGGACGTTTACCGCCCACTTCGAGCGACTTACCCCACGGTTACTTACCGCATCGGCAGCTCTTAGCAGGTTACTGCCAAATTTAGGCGGACCTAACGAATTAGGCAGGCGTCTTTATACCGGGGTCGTTAAGTCTATGGCCTTGTATGGAGCTCCAGTGTGGTCGGAGTCCCTGAATAGCCGGACTATTGCTCTTTTGCGAAAGCCGCAAAGAGCAATGGCAATCAGGTTGATTCGTGGCTACCGCACTGTCTCCTATGAGGCCTCCTGTGTTTTAGCCAGATCACTACCGTGGGATTTGGAAGCTAGAGCCCTCACGAAGGTCTATCACCGACGTGGGGAGGCGCTAACCGAAACCCATTCGTCAAGTGCAGGCGATAGGACACGGAAAGCTGCTCTGCGTAGTGCACTAGTAGCCTGGGAAGACCGGCTGGCAGAACCTAGCGCAGGCGTTAAAACAATTGCGGCAATACGCCCAGTCTTCCAACAATGGCTGAATAGACGTCACGGCAGCCTCTCTTTCCGATTGACGCAGATTCTCACGGACCATGGCTGTTTTGGGAAGTACCTATGCCAAGTTGCGGGTAGGGAGCCAACAGCTACTTGCCATCACTGTAACAACTGCCTCGTTGATACAGCTCAGCACACCCTGGAGTCATGTCTGGCCTGGGCGGACAAGAGAAACGATCTGAAGGCCGTAATAGGACAAGACCTCTCCCTAACATCGGTTGTCCGTGAGATGATTGAAAACAAAGGGTCGTGGCAAGCCATTCAACAATTTTGTGAGGAGGTCATGCTAGAAAAAGAGATAGCCGAGAGAGCGAGAGAGGCGAGTAGCTCACTAGCTAGGCGTCGTCGCAAAAGAGGTCGGAGGAGAGAGGCATTCATCCGCCATCTCCCTCCCTAACATCAGCTAGTGGCCGGTGGACTCGGGGGGGTCCACCAGTCTACCAAAACTAGCCCGAGTAGGCGTGGGCGTGTTCCTGCACGCCACTCTGACCCGATGAGTGTAGAAGGACGACCATCTGTCCTCCACCTAAAACGAGCAGGGGTCTGATGAGACCGCATCGTCGCCGGGTCGCGGAAGATTGCCAGTTTGGATGTTCCCGTGACCCCGGCATATGGCGACGAGAGGGACACCGTGGGGTTTTAGCCGGTTAGAGCCCGGCATAACCAGGTCGTCTCCCCCGAGGCGGCAGGGTATCCGTCCTGGATTTCCCCACGTAAAAAAAAAAAAAAAAAAAAAGGTTAGGTTAGGTTGGGGAGCCATGCTGGAAACCTCCTCGTGTGCCCGTCCGCTACCAATGTTGTCCGGATTCGTCCGGCGAGATTGGAAGCGGTACGGGCCGGTGCTCCCTGGGGGACGGTTAATGCGGTCTTTCGGGATCGCATTAGCCGTCTGCTAATGTCCAGCGCGGGGGTCGGCTATGAGGAACATAGCCGACGAAACGCTACCAAGGTGCCTTGGTCTGGTTTTCATGGTCTTCGTGTCCGTGGCGATCAGATCGGAGGTTCTTGGCTAGCGTGGGGAGGTGTTTTCGGCTGCCTCCTTCTGGGGCAGTCGATAGGAGGCCTGACCTTGAGTGATTGCTCCTGGCTGGTCGGGGGGGCCCGGTACCCCTTAGTGAGTGTTTCGGCGCTCGGTCTCGGGGTATTGGGATGCGGGGTCCCGTCTCTCCCTGCAGCGGGCTCGTTCGCGGGCCCGCTGTGGACGGAGTTCAGATCTACGCAGAGGTGGGTCGGACCTCACGGTCGGTCTCTTGAGGGTGGTGATTGCGCTGCTCTCGAGGGTTGTAGGTTTGGGGCGTAGTGCTGCTGCCCATGCTTCACTAGTTTTAGGCCCGGTCGTTCGCTTCCGGGCGAGCGGCCATAGGTAGTCTAGTTAGAGGTTTGACATAGTAGTAGTACTAGTTCGTAGTGGTGCTTAAGCTTGCTTCTAGTGTTGGCCCGGCTGACCCGCAGTGAGCCCTGTTTGGATTATCCAACCTGCTCGAATGCGGAGGCCATAGGTAGTCTAGTTTGTGGCTTTAGTAGTTAGGTAGCTAGAAGTAGTTAGCTAGAAGTAGATAGTTAGCTAGAAGTAGTTAGCGGTAGCTAGTAGTAGTTGTAGTACCGTAGCTAGTTTTAGTTATAGGGACGTTTTGGCCCGGACCCGATGCCAGTGGCGAATGGTCGAGGGCATGTCCGGATCAGTGGCCGCCGTTAGCGGTGGCCCTGTTGCCGGTCGGTCGACGAGTCCGGTGGGTACTTCACTGTGCAGCCGGACAGGCATTTTTGCCACCGTCGAGTCGTAAACTTCTGCAGGTGTGGCTGTCATGTGAAGCAGCCTGCAGGGGAGCGAGGGTCTTGCCTTAATTGGCCGGACCGGGAGGAGTAAACCTCTATAAAAAATCCTCAATTCTCGGCGTTTCGTTGCGTGACGTCGGGGTGCTCGAAAGAGAGGCTGGGGAGTTCATCAGTCGCTAGCGCACAACCCTGGAATACCACCCGACCTTTCAGGTGTATTAGGGTTACCCGGGCAAGAGGCTCTGCCGGGGCTGACATTTTAGTTCCTCAATACTCGTGGGATTTGTTATGGAAAATCTTAAACACAAAAACGACGTTGAGGGAGAGGAGAGGAGGACGAGGAGGGGAGAGAATAAGGAGAGGCGGGTGACGAGGAGCGTCACGAGTAGGGAGTCGAGTGCGGGGCGGCAGGACGAGGACATGGACTCCGACTGCAGCTTCGCAACTGGACGGTCCCAAAGCCCCGCTACGGGCGGGAAGCTTTGGCGCAAGAGGCGACGCCCGAACCCCGAGTTGGAGCTGTCCGACGAGGAGGATTCGGAGCGGTCTGCGTCTGCGTCAAGAGGCCGAGGGCGGCCCCCGACGACGGGGGAGTACGTAGGTTTGGCCGATGCCAAAAGAGCGCTTCTCGCTGCAAAGCGGGAAGAGTTCAAGGCGTTGGTAGAGGAAGAGCTAGAGAAGAGCGTCGCCGTCACTCGCAAGAGGAGGGAACAGCGAGCCGCTGAACTAGCGTCGACCTCGGGGGAGGTATCGGCATCGGGCGTCGGACCCAGCAATAGGTCCACGGCCCTGAGCAAGCAACAGGTCGTAGAGGACTTGGCTATTATTGCGAAAATAGCCACAAAGTCCAAAAACCTGAAGGGGACCATAGTCCGCGAGCTTAAGGACGCGGTGGCTTCGATAGCCGAGGCCGTGGAAGTCCTGGGATCGCGGACTATCACTGAAGAGACGCGGCGGCTGCAGGCGGACAATGCTCGCCTGCAAGCCGAGATGGACACTCTCCGCAAGGAGATGTCCACATTAAGAGGAGACATGGGGAAGGCACGGAAGCAGGGTTGTCCGGCGCCCTCTGCCACCGAATTGACGGAGGCTGCGACCCCTGCAACGCAGCCTCAGACAGCCTCGCTGGAAGAGATCTGTCGGGCGGTCATGTCCCAGGTGGGGACCATGGTGAACGCCCGACTGGCCTCCATAGAGGACCGGCTCCTCCCGGAGACGAGGCTTCGGCCTCCGCTGGCGGCCGACAAGAGGCGGGAGGCGGTGCAGACCACTGAGTCAGCTAAGACCGCCGCCCCACCCTCTGCGGGCCCCAGCGGGTCGGCGCAGAAGAAGCCTAAGGGAGCGAAGGCGAAGCAAAAAGAGGCGCAGCCGCAGGCAAAGCCGAAGGCTATCGAGCCTCAGGCGAAGCCAAAAGCGGCTCAGCCGCAGGCAAAGCCGAAGGCTACCGAGCCTCAGGCGAAAGCGGCAAAGCCGGCCAAGAAGGGACAGGGAAAGGGCCCTGCTGGACCTTCTGCATCGCGGTCGAAACCGCAGTCGCAGAAGCCAGGGACCGCTCCCAAAAGAAAGCTCCGGGCAGAACGATCCACGGCTGTGGTATTGACTCTGCATCCCGAAGCCGAGGCCACTGGCGTCACTTACGCCCAGGTCTTGGCGGAGGCGAAGCAGAAGGTCAACCTGGCCGACCTTGGTATTAAGGACCTAAGGTTCAGGAAGGCGGTCACTGGTGGCCGCATCCTGGAACTGCCCGGAGCGAATACCGGGGGTATGGCGGACTCTCTCGCTAAAAAGCTGAGAGAGTCACTGCCCGAAGGGCAGGTCAGGGTCTCTAGACCCACGAGGTGCGCAGAAATGCGCATTTCGGGACTGGACGACTCCGTGTCCAGCGTTGACGTGGCTACGGCCGTCGCACGGGTTGGTGGGTGCAACGTCGACGAAGTCCGGTGTGGGGCTGTCACCGTCGGCGCCGGTGGCCTCGGTGCTGCGTGGGTTCGTTGCCCGGTCGCAGCGGCCAAGAAGGTGTCCGGCGGCGGCAGGCTCCTCGTCGGTTGGGTGTCGGCGCAGGTCCGCGTCTTGGACGATCGGCCCCTCAGGTGCTTCCGGTGCCTGGAGATGGGGCACGTCAGGACCAAGTGCACTGCGGAGGTCGACAGGAGCGACCTCTGCTATCGGTGCGGAAGGCCCGGGCACAAGGCCCAGGAGTGCTCTGCCGAGCCGCACTGCGTCACATGCGCAGCGGCCGGCAGACCGGCCAAGCATCGGGTGGGGACCAAGGAGTGCGTCCCCGCCCCGAAGGGAAGGAAGCCGGGCAAGGCTGGCAGAGGTCCTAGGGCCTCAAAGCAGCTTTCCAGGCCCGTAGAGGATCCCATGGTCATCGAATAAGATGGCCATGCGGATTCTACAGGCGAATATCAACCACTGCGCCAGGGCTCAGGACCTATTGTTCCAAAGCATGGCGGAGTGGTTGGTGAACGTCGTCGTGATCGCCGAGCCCTACTACGTCCCTTCGGGGGACGACTGGGCCGGCGACAGGGACGGTGTGGTGGCGATCGGGACCCGGACAGCGGCCGGATCCCCGGTCTTCGGAGGAGTGACGAAGGGTCGAGGCTACGTCTCGGCTCTCGTCGGAAACGTGACACTGATCGGGGTCTACTTCTCTCCGAATCGCAGTGTCGCCGACTTCGAACAGTTTCTGGTCGAAGTCGGTGCCCTCGTCGGGAGGAGTGGCCCCGGTCGGGTCCTCGTGGTCGGCGACCTGAATGCCAAATCCATGGCTTGGGGTTGCCCGGCCACGGACGCACGTGGAGAGCTCCTCGAAGACTGGGTAGTCGCGTCCGGTCTTGTCGTCCTGAACCGCGGGTCGGTACATACGTGCGTGCGGCAACAGGGTGGTTCGATCGTTGACATCACGTTCGCCGATCCCACCCTGGCGCGCCGTATCCGAGGCTGGCGGGTGATGGAGGATGTGGAGACGTTGTCGGACCACCGCTACGTGAGGTTCGACGTCTCCGCACTTCCCGCCCCGCCGAGTGCCCCGAGTCGACACTCGCGCGAGGAGGGCCCGCGATGGGCTCTGAAGCGTCTGGACAGGGAGGCGCTGGTGGAGGCTGCCCTGGTCCAGGCCTGGGTAGGAGCGCCGGAAGGCGCTGTGAATGTAGAGGCGGAAGCTGTGCGTCTGGGCCAGACCATGTCGCACATCTGCGATGCGGCGATGCCCCGCGTACGTTCCGCGACTCCGAGGCGCGGCGTTTACTGGTGGTCTGAGGAGCTATCGCGGCTCCGAGAGACCTGCGTGGCTCTCAGGCGCCAGTACACCAGATGTCGGAGGCGGCGGCGACGGGACCAAGAGCTTGAGAGTCAGCACTATACTCGATATCGTGAGGCAGTGCTGGCTTTCGTAGCGGCCATCGCCAAAGCCAAAGACCTGGCCGAAGCGGAGATGGTGGAATCCCTGGACAGGGACCCGTGGGGGAGGCCGTACAAGATGGTGAGGCGAAAGCTTCGACCGTGGGCCCCTCCGCTGACCAAGACTCTCCAGCCGGCGTTGCTGGAGTCCGTAGTCACGGCATTGTTCCCTCGAGGTACCGACCATCGGGTACCTCGTATGGCGCCGGCGACTGAGGCGGTAGAGGACGAGCGTTGGGACGCAGCACGGGATGTCTCCGGGGGTGAGTTGGGGGCTGCAGTGCTTCGGCTTCGGTCGAAGAACACTGCGCCGGGACCCGACGGCATCCCCGGTCGCGCCTGGGCCTTGGCCCTAGGGGATTTAGAGCCTCTAGTGCTGCGCCTCTTCAACGCATGTTTGCGGCAGGGCCGGTTCCCGCGGACGTGGAAGGGTGGGAAACTGGTGCTGTTGCGCAAGGAGGGGCGGCCGGTTGCCGAGCCATCGGCATATCGACCGATAGTGCTTCTCGACGAGGCGGGTAAGCTCTTTGAGCGGGTTTTATCCGCTCGCCTCGTCAAGCACCTGGGGGAGTCCGGTCGGGATCTCAGCCACCTTCAATTTGGCTTCCGCAAGGGCAGGTCCACCCTCGACGCTGTCGGTCGGGTGAGGGCCCTGGCGGAGGCCTCGGTGTCTCGGGGCGGGGTGGTGTTGGCGGTGTCTCTCGATATCGCCAACGCGTTCAACACCCTTCCCTGGGCGACCATTTTGGAGGCGTTGAGGTTCCACGCCGTGCCCGGGTACTTGCGTCGCGTCGTAGCGGATTACCTCTGCGACCGCGCCGTCTGCTACCCGTCTGGCGACGGCTGGATTCGTAGGGAGGTGTCGTGCGGTGTTCCCCAGGGGTCGGTTCTCGGACCTCTCCTGTGGAACATCGGCTACGACTGGGTGCTGCGCGGTGCCAACTTACGGGGTGTCGAAGTAACTTGTTACGCCGACGACACTCTCGTAACGGCACGCGGCGTCAGCTACCGGGAGGCCAGTGTTCTGGCGACGGCTGGGGTCGCGCAGGTAGTGGCGCGCATTAGAAGGTTGGGGCTGGAGGTTGCATTGCACAAATCCGTCGCCGTGTGTTTTCACGGGCCGCGGAACGCACCTCCTGCCGGGTCGAGTGTGGTGGTCGGAGGAGTTTCCATCGCCGTCGGGCGTTCCTTGGAGTACCTTGGACTCGTCCTCGACAGTCGATGGAGCTTCGACGAGCACTTTCGGCGCCTAGCGCCGAAGCTAGTTAGGGCAGCCGGAGCGCTGTGTCGCGTCCTCCCAAATGTCGGGGGACCGAGCCTGAGCTGCCGGCGTCTGTACACCGGGGTGGTAAAGTCCATGGCGCTCTACGGGGCACCAATATGGGCCGATAGCCTCGACTCCCGCAACCGGGCCCTCTTGTGCAGAGCGCAGAGGGTCATGGCTGTCAGGGTGATCCGAGGGTATCGCACCATCTCGTGCGAGGCGGCCTGCGCTTTGGCCGGGACTCCACCGTGGGACCTGGACGCGTTGACGCTGGCGGAGGCGTATCGACGGAGGAGGCACGCCCGTCTTCGGGGGGAGGGTGGGGAGTCTGATTGGAGGCGCAGGGCACAGGAGGAGCTGCTCGTCACATGGCGAGAGAGGCTCAGAAAGCCCGGCGCTGGTAAATCGACTGCCCTGGCGATCGGTCCCATTCTTTCGGACTGGGTCGGTCGAAGGCACGGGGTGATGACCTTCCACCTGACGCAGATCCTTTCGGGGCACGGATGCTTCGGGAGGTATCTGTTTAGGGTGGCGGGTCGTGAGCCCACGATGATGTGCCACGAGTGCGGCTGCGCCGAGGATACGGCGCAGCACACGCTGGCTTCGTGCCCGCACTGGGCGGAGCCACGTGCTACACTCGTGGCTTCCATCGGGTCGGACCTCTCGCTCCCGGCCGTGGTGAAGGCCATGGTCTCGAGCGAAGAGGCGTGGGGTGCGGTGCGTTCCTTCTGCGAGGTCGTGATGTCGCAGAAGGAGGCGGCGGAGAGGCTCAGGGAGGAGGACGGAGCCGCTCTACCGATGCGCCGGAGGAGGGTGGGGCGCAGGCGTGTCGCTCACGAGCGCCGTCTGCCGCCGTAGCCCCCGGTACGGGTGGTGGACTGCGAAGTCCGCCACTCGCCACGGTCCCATCTCGGGGCCGGGGCTCTAGTGGGGTATGAGTCGGATCGGACTTCCTTGATTCCGAGCTCGGCGGCTTGCCGTCGGCTCGGAGATAAAGGTCGTCCAAAACGATCTGGCTCGGTCGGCTTGGGTGGGGAGCAGGGGAGCTCCTCGCCAGAAAACAAGCCGACCATCGGAGTGGGGCGCATCCCAGTCAACAGTTTGCGCCGCTCCATAGGGGGGGTGGTGGCCGCCTACTTGGCGCTGCCTGCCGTTGGAGCAACGCGGATGTATGCTTCGGCGTTCCCGTGGCGCTCCTCTCTATACGGCGATGTGTTGACCGTCTGGTTTAGTGGGTAGGAGTCCCACATACCCACCGCCTTCCGCTCCCCTGGAATGCGGTGGAACTCATGAGAGTTCCAGACGAAAAAAAAAAAAAAAAAAAGGTTAGGTTAGGTTAGGTTAGGTTAGGTTAGGTTAGGTTAGGTTAGGTTAGGTTAGGTTAGGTTAGGTTAGGTTAGGTTAGGTTAGGTTAGGTTAGGTTAGGTTAGGTTAGGTTAGGTTAGGTTAGGTTAGGTTAGGTTAGGTTAGGTTAGGTTAGGTTAGGTTAGGTTAGGTTAGGTTAGGTTAGGTTAGGTTAGGTTAGGTTAGGTTAGGTTAGGTTAGGTTAGGTTAGGTTAGGTTAGGTTAGGTTAGGTTAGGTTAGGTTAGGTTAGGTTAGGTTAGGTTAGGTTAGGTTAGGTTAGGTTAGGTTAGGTTAGGTTAGGTTAGGTTAGGTTAGGTTAGGTTAGGTTAGGTTAGGTTAGGTTAGGTTAGGTTAGGTTAGGTTAGGTTAGGTTAGGTTAGGTTAGGTTAGGTTAGGTTAGGTTAGGTTAGGTTAGGTTAGGTTAGGTTAGGTTAGGTTAGGTTAGGTTAGGTTAGGTTAGGTTAGGTTAGGTTAGGTTAGGTTAGGTTAGGTTAGGTTAGGTTAGGTTAGGTTAGGTTAGGTTAGGTTAGGTTAGGTTAGGTTAGGTTAGGTTAGGTTAGGTTAGGTTAGGTTAGGTTAGGTTAGGTTAGGTTAGGTTAGGTTAGGTTAGGTTAGGTTAGGTTAGGTTAGGTTAGGTTAGGTTAGGTTAGGTTAGGTTAGGTTAGGTTAGGTTAGGTTAGGTTAGGTTAGGTTAGGTTAGGTTAGGTTAGGTTAGGTTAGGTTAGGTTAGGTTAGGTTAGGTTAGGTTAGGTTAGGTTAGGTTAGGTTAGGTTAGGTTAGGTTAGGTTAGGTTAGGTTAGGTTAGGTTAGGTTAGGTTAGGTTAGGTTAGGTTAGGTTAGGTTAGGTTAGGTTAGGTTAGGTTAGGTTAGGTTAGGTTAGGTTAGGTTAGGTTAGGTTAGGTTAGGTTAGGTTAGGTTAGGTTAGGTTAGGTTAGGTTAGGTTAGGTTAGGTTAGGTTAGGTTAGGTTAGGTTAGGTTAGGTTAGGTTAGGTTAGGTTAGGTTAGGTTAGGTTAGGTTAGGTTAGGTTAGGTTAGGTTAGGTTAGGTTAGGTTAGGTTAGGTTAGGTTAGGTTAGGTTAGGTTAGGTTAGGTTAGGTTAGGTTAGGTTAGGTTAGGTTAGGTTAGGTTAGGTTAGGTTAGGTTAGGTTAGGTTAGGTTAGGTTAGGTTAGGTTAGGTTAGGTTAGGTTAGGTTAGGTTAGGTTAGGTTAGGTTAGGTTAGGTTAGGTTAGGTTAGGTTAGGTTAGGTTAGGTTAGGTTAGGTTAGGTTAGGTTAGGTTAGGTTAGGTTAGGTTAGGTTAGGTTAGGTTAGGTTAGGTTAGGTTAGGTTAGGTTAGGTTAGGTTAGGTTAGGTTAGGTTAGGTTAGGTTAGGTTAGGTTAGGTTAGGTTAGGTTAGGTTAGGTTAGGTTAGGTTAGGTTAGGTTAGGTTAGGTTAGGTTAGGTTAGGTTAGGTTAGGTTAGGTTAGGTTAGGTTAGGTTAGGTTAGGTTAGGTTAGGTTAGGTTAGGTTAGGTTAGGTTAGGTTAGGTTAGGTTAGGTTAGGTTAGGTTAGGTTAGGTTAGGTTAGGTTAGGTTAGGTTAGGTTAGGTTAGGTTAGGTTAGGTTTTTTTTTTTTTTTTTTTTTTTTTTCATCTGTGTACCTTCGAATGGTTGGTCGAAGCCTGTGTTCAGGTAAATAAGTTTTTCAGTTTGTTTTTCTTTATTACATATGTAGTGTGTTTATTATGTTGTTTTTAATTTGTGTTTCACCATGTGGGCAGCTTTTTTCCAATATCTTACTAATTACAATTTGTTCGAATTATGTTTAGTTTCGATTTATGTTTACTCAGTACAAATTATTCACAATAGAAAAAGAAAGGTTGTATATCTATATATATGTATCTATTTTCTCAGCTACTTAACATAATATTGATTTCTATATTTATTATTAAATATTTACATTTAAAGTTATTTTATTCTATTATCATCTAAGCTGCCTCACATGTACTATACTAACTAACATTTAAGCTATTTACAGTTTTACAATTCTGGTCGACTAATTTAATTTCATACTATATTACTATTACTATTACTATATGACTATGCTACTTAATCTAAGAACCTTGGACAGGTATGTATATAATTAATATTTTTTTTTATTTTTTATTTTTATTTTTTTTTTTTTTTTTTTTTTTTTTTTTTTTTTTTTTTTTTTTTTTTTTTTTTTTTTTTTTTTTTTTTTTTTCCAAGATGCCGATGCTGTCAGATGCTGCCGATGCTGCCAGCTGCTGCCGATGCTGACAGATGCTGCCGAAGCCGATGCTGCCAGATGCTGCCGAAGCTGCCAGATACTGCCGATGTCCCATCCGTGATTACTGCTGGTGAAGGTAGGTATTTTTAGATTGATACCTCCTTCTTTTCTCGTCCAAGGCCCTAAACAGTCCATGTGAGCACACATGGTGTTAGGACGTTTCTGTTCTTTGTTCTGTGTCCATATATGCAGTGGATTGCTGTACCATTACTGTTCCACACTGTCCATCAGGTGATTCAGAGATGTTGCGGCTGCAGATGTTATTCCTGTATCAGTCATAGTCGTCGTATTATTCTGTAAAAGTTACGTCAGTCTATGTCCTGTCCAAGGTCCTGTCTACTGTCATTTTGGAGTCTTATTTTTTATTTTCATTTATTACTATCCCCCCCACATATTTACAAAAATCTAAAAATTTAGTTCTTGCCCCTTGATCCGTCATAACTTCTGAAATGTTTGTCCTATTTATAGTCATGTCGAGTTGAGTTTCCGTTTCCTGTCTATGTCTGTGGAACCTTGGGCATTCCGTAATCAGGTGTATAATGTCTTCGTCGGTTAAGTCATCGCACTTGCATGTCGGTCTGTCAGTCAGTTTGTACTTATGTAAGTATGCTGCAAATCCCCCGTGCCCGGTGAGGATTTGCGCCGTCAGAGAGTCCATGTCAAGTTGAGTCATTATCTTCGCCGCTTTTCTTACATCTGGGAGGAAGATTTTTGTAACAGCTGCTGTGTCTCCTTCTGCATATCTCTTCTGCCAGGTGTCAATAGTTGCCTCTCGTAATCTTCTTTTAGCGTGTGATAATGGAAAATCATCGTAAATTGTCGCTCTTTTTGTGTTTAGTGCCGCCTCTTTTGCCAGTTCGTCCGCCCTCTCGTTTCCTGGTACACCCACATGCGCCTTAATCCAGAACAGCCTCACTATGCGCCCCTTACTATGGATTTCTCGTAAAGTTTTGGTTATACTAAGCGCAAGTGGGTGCACCATAGGGTCCGTGTTCAACGCGTCCAAGGATGATCGTGAGTCAGTCAAAATATTTATTTCCTTCCAGTTCTTTCTTGCTATGAGTTGAGTTGCAGTTAATATAGCTATCATCTCCGCCTGGTACACAGAGCAATGGTCTGCCAGACGGAGCTTCCTGAACTGCAGCTCCCTATCCGAATCCCACACCGTCAGGGCCGCACCCACCTTCCCTTCGATCTTGCTCCCATCCGTATATATGAATTTGCCTTTCATGTCGAGCTCTGTTTTCGTTTCAGTGGTGAGTGCGTCCAAACAGATGTAGTCGTAATTTCGGATTTTTGCAGGATGATCCAAGTCAGCGTATTCTACCCTTTTTTCCAATGAGTGCTCGTCGGACGCGTATAGGAACGGGCGCCCTCGTCGGGTTTCGTATAACAACGCTTGCTCCTTGATCTGCAGGTCGAGGGGTAGGAGCCTTGCCAGGATCATGGCCGCGTGCTTGGACACTGTTCGGTGTGTCCGGCCAATCTTCTGAGCAAAGCCCCTCTGCACCGCCGATAACTGCTTCTGCACGTAGATCTTGTCTGTCTCCCGCGCCCAGACTGCCGCCCCATACGCAATGATCGGCACGATCACCGCGGTGTATATTTTCCGTGTTATGCTCGGGTTTAGCCCCCATGTCGCCTTTGCAGCTCGCGATAAATGGCCATAAATGTTCAAGGCTTTCCGGGTCACGTGAGAGACATGCTCTGCGAAGGTGAGCTTCTTGTCGATGATGACCCCCAGGATTTTGATTTCATTTGTTACTGTGATGTGTTCAGTTCCCATGGTTAGTAACGGGTTGTCATACTTTAACTTCCTGGTGATCACCATCGACTTTGTTTTGTGAGGCGCAAATCTGAGCTTGTTTGTGCGTCCCCAGCTCTGGACCATTTCCAGCACTCTGTTTGCCTCCCTTTGTATTTCTGCTGTCTCGCGCCCGGAAAAGACCAATACAATATCATCCGCAAAGGCTTGACAATATGCTCCTATTCTGTCTAACTCGTTTAGGAGCGGGTCGAGAAGAACATTCCACAGGAATGGTCCACCCACCGAGCCCTGGACGCATCCCTTAGTGGTTTCTCTTTCTGCTTGTCTTCCCATATAGTTAACCCTAACTTTTCTGTCACGCAGGTAGTCCGCCATCAGCTGCCACAGGTTCGCGGGAATTCCCAGTCTGTTCAATTGGACTTTTATCGCCGGCCACCACGCGCTATCGAAAGCGCCCTCTATGTCTAAAGATATCAGTACCACGATTTCCTTGTTATTTCTCTTGGCTCTAATATAGTTCACCAGATCATAGAGGGCGTCTTCCGTGCAGCGCTGTGGTGTGAATCCATATTGACGTGGGTTCAATTTAAGTCTGAGGTGCCATCTAAGTCTCCTTATAACCATTTTCTCCAGCACCTTCCCAAAGACGGACAGCAACCCAATCGGCCTATAAGATTTTGGTTCGTGGTAATCGCTCCGCCCGGGCTTCCTGAGGATAATCACTTCTGCTATTTTCCATGCTGATGGAAAAACCGATAATTCCATGCATTTATTTATTATCCCCAGGAATGTGTCGGGCGCCCGATTTATCGCGGCCTGGCAGATATCCGCAGTCAGCCCATCCATTCCCGGAGCTTTCTTGACGCTGAAAGACTTTGCTGCGTTGTGCAGCTCCGCTGCCGTGAATGGTGGGTCGTTCTGAGTGCAAGGGATTACGTTCTCAGCGATCTGTCTGGCCATGGTATGCTGCTCCTCATCCTTTTCTGTGGTGTCACTAGGAAAGAAGATATGAGCCAAGTGGTTGACGGATTCAGAGTCGCTAAGAGTGCGTCCCTGTGTGACCATTGGAAGGTCGTCACTCTTCCTATGCGCCCCTCTTATAACTCTGTATATGGAGTCCCACATCGACTCTTGCTCCTGTTGGGAGCAGTACTCCATCCAGCTGTCGGTTTGTGCCTTCCTCGCCGCTGCTTCGTAGGTCTCCTTCCTGGCCAGATACTCAGCTATCACATGCTCCTTCCTTCTAGGTGCCGCATTCCTGATTCTCCGCTTCCTAATCATGACTTCCTTTTTGAGCTTGGTTAGCTCTTTCGTCCACCACGGGATGGGTGGTCTCTCGCAGGGTCGCACTCTGGGTATGGTCTCCTCACAGGTCTCCCTGACGGTTCCGATGTAGGCGTTTACCATCGCCTCCAGTCTCTGCCGGCTGTCGATGCGATCCACCTCCTCTACAGTGACCCTTGCTTCCCTCATCTTAGTGTCCAGGTATTCACTAAAGCGTGTCCAGTCCGCCTTCCTTGTGTTGAAGATCCTGGTCGTTTTCTTATTTGTCATCAGCTCCGGCTTCTGCTTTATTGTGAAGGTAATGGCATTATGGTCAGAGCTGGTCATACTCGTTTCTACCCTCCACCCTTCCACCTTCCCAAGCATGTCCTCTGTGCACAGAGTTAAGTCCACTATACTGGAGTACTCTCTTCCGCCCCGGACTGCCAGGAATGTGGGGCTGTCACCCGTGTTGAGCAGCTGCAGGTTGTTGGCGTTGATGTAACTGCTGAGCTCCGCTCCCCTAAGGTTTTCG